>VXBP01008012.1:0-330378 GCA_013400115.1 Rhinopomastus cyanomelas
AGAATCCTCTCGGCCTACTGTGGAGTGTGGGCGTGTGTGGAGTGTGTTTTAATGATCATTAATGTTGAATTCTGTCTGTACGAATGGTGTTTTGAGGAAGAAGTTATTTCCTAATTTTCATTGGATTTCCAGACCTGAGCATAATTTCATCTCCTCAAAGATTCTGAAAACTTTTAAAAATTTTAATAAGGCATATGTGTCTAATGCTCTCTTTAGGAGCTTTGGACACACTGGCCAAAATTTTCAGAATGATGTGGTTTTGAGCCTTTCAAGACTCATTCCCTTTGCACCTGTCTCTAAGATCTTCCAGATTTTCTGTTTCCTGTTTTCACTTTTCATTGACAGGCACCTGGAGGTTTTTGCAAGCCAAATGTACATTCTGTGTCCTACAACATTAGAAGCTGAGTTTCTCCATCTTGCTCTAGTTTCTAATTCCCACTCCTGGTTTGCTCTTTTCACATTTTGTAACCAATTAAATACTCATAATTACCACAGCCTGTCTTGCATAACATCGATTTACATTTTGTGTAAGAGTGACCATACAAGAGATGTAAATGTCCTGAAAGCAGATCAAAGCTCATTCTTCCATTGCAGAATGTTTAAAATTAATCAGGAAAAATGACTTATAAATTGTACTGGGCTGAATCAAAGTCAGATAAGAAAGAAATTTTACGTAGAGGCTGGCCATCTGTTCTTATGTTACTGGGAAAAAAATGCCAGGTGACTTAAGGACAGCGTTTTCAGCCTGAATTAACTTCCCTGGGCTCTTGCAGATCTAAAACAGTAAGCTAAGGTACCCAGCCTTATTGTCTTTTAGCACTTCTCTCCTACTATCTTTTCAGTTTTCCAAAGAAAAGAATTTCCAATATTTTCCAGGTGAAAAATGTCTCTTGGAGCTCAGCAATTAAAAGTATTAGCCCTAGATATATTCAGTTTGAAAAACATAGAATGATGGCAAAAGACAGACATTATTTTCTTTAGGTTATTTTTAATTATGAACTCCACTTGGGTGGTGAGTATTTGAGGAGGATGTGGAATCACTGAATCCATTTAGAATTCCTTAATCTCAGTGAAAGCAGTTAGATGATAAGTATGAAAGGGCAAATTTTATTTCACTAAGTCTAATGAAATTTAAGGAAAAGTAGTATTAAGAATTAAGAGACATAAAACACGTAAAGTGAGGGGACAGGTTAAATATATTATTATCAGTATAAATTCCTTAACAATTGTTTAAAGCTGAAGGTCAGTGCCTAAGGAATTGCATCTTATTCTGAAAAAAAATACGTAAGGAATCTTTGATCAGGCTCACTGTGCTGCTCATGAATACTGAAGAAAATGTCTGCTGTGATCTTGAGTGCATACATGTATGAATTATATTTCTTAGTTTCTGGTATATAAAAAAAACTTTCCACTTATTACATCCAATAATTCAATATTAAGCTGGTAAAATTTTTAAGTAAGTTTTTTAATAGATTTTTCATAGCAGTAACTTACCTGGTATCCTTTTTCCTCATGTGGCCACAAGCAGATGTCCAGAGCGTAAGAACAGAGGAAGCATGTGATTTTTTTCCCTTAATATTCTCAGAAACTACATCTATTTTAATCTCTTAGGCTGTCAAAAACATGTGACTTCTCTATTTTGCAGTCCTAGTAGATGAGTTTGTCCAGTCTCAACTGGAATTCATAAATTGAAATGAAAAGGAAAACAACAAAGAGAGGAATATAACCCAAGAAAGACAGTGATGCAAACACAACCAACTGTTCATCCCCACAGTCTGTTGCTCAGCCAGTCACTGCTGACCACCAGTAGTGCAGAAAACATTAAATATCCAAAGTGTATCTTGTAGTAGAGTTCTTTTTGATTTTTTTTTTTTAGTATCTCTGTCTTCCATTTTTGTACCTTCATTGCTGCATGCTACTCTTTCCCAAAGCTTTTGATGGACTTAGTTGTGATTTCATATTTTCCTTAATACTTTCTAAATATGTTCATAGAAAATTGGATCACACTGTTATGCATTTGAGGTTCAGTTTCAAAATCTATCTTTGAAGCTGTCTTTGAATTTTGTGGTGGCAGTTAAGAGTAATACATTTGGCTTTAATTTCTTCATGACATTTTCATTTGGGATTTCTTGTTTTACTTTAAAATAATTATGGTTGGAGTTTGTGCTGAACTAAGTCCAAGCTGTGACTTTTTGTTAGAGTACTCTTAATGAATAATCTATTAAACTACCTGTTCTTGCCAGATAATTGCCTCATTAATTTCATTAGATACCGAAAGTGCAGGACTTGAGCATGATCAACACAAAAATGTTCTCCAAATAATACTACTAACTAATTGCTAGAAACAGAGATTCAAAGCATGATGGGTACTGCAAATATAGTATTTCAATCCTGGTTTTAAAAGATTGTCTGAAATTAATTTGCCTCCTCACTTTATTTACATTCTGATTTGGGTACCAGGTAAATGTGTAGAATTATCCTCCTGTTACTGCGTGTTAGCGGATGTGTGAAAAGTGTACTCTATATCTGCAAATAGTCACACTCCATTTGGCAGCTAAATGGGCAAAAGAAAGATGTGCTTTGTGGTCTGTGTCCAATTGAAACTGCTCGAAAATTGAAACATATTATTTATGAGCAGCTACTTATAACAATTCCACTTACGGGATAAGAATTATTGCCATGCTCTGGCCAGAGCCCTGCAAATGCTAATTCAGATGCACACGGACACATTAGTTGTTATGAGCTCGTTTGGGCAGTTTACTGATGTTAGCAAAGAAGGTTGTTCAGAGCTCTGCAGCCTTGGAATATATTTACGTGAGCTGCAAACGTCAGTGACCGGATGCTGTCTCAGTAAAGCTCTGCTGAAGAGTTCAACTGTGAAGCACTGCCAAAGATACTGTAATGGATGGCTCAAACAGTTGGGAGCTTCACAGTCTTCTTTCTCCTCTGCCTCTGTTCCTTTTATGCCTTTTGAAGAAAATACTGGTGTGGAAATTACAAACAATTGCTAAAGAAAGAGAGACAATCAGGACCTTCACAACATGTCACCTCCCAGAGCCTGGGCTGGAGGGGTTCAAGACCAGCTACCGGCTTCACTCTTTGGCACCCATCTGAGCTCCAAGTCCTGGCAATCCTGGGTGTGTATCATGACGTCCATCCTCTAGCTGATGTCTTGGACTTTCCCAGGAAAGTTCCTGTTGCTTGAGGCTAGAGCTGCCCTGACTACCAGATGTACTGCCTTGTCCTGACTGCTGGACCCTGCCCAGCTTCACCATGCAGCCCCTGACATCCGTGATGCCCATCCCATCTCTTGCAGAGCTCTGACAGATCCACTGGAAATTTTGGTTTTGCACTTAAAGTATTGTGATTTGGGATCTTAGTACTCAAAATGGAATAAAAATACACTTAAAAAAAGGTAATAAAGTGAGACACAATTCACTGAAAAGTATGAATGTTTAGTTCTTAATAACTTATTTACTATGGACAGGGCAGAAGTAGAAACACGTAGAAATAACATACACAAAGATCATTTGTTTACAGTTTTCATATCCATTTTTCAGGATGAGTGTACTGATTGGGAAATCAATACCTATGAAGATATCCATCTCCCTGCTTGATCAATAGGATCTAACACAGTACACATAGCTAATTTATTATTTCATTGGAGTCAGCTGCAGAAAGATCTGAGCCATCTTAGGCTCTCACATTCTATAGGAGACTTTGGTCTAGTGCTAAGGAGAAGAGAAATGTTTTTGTTCACTTGAGAGCAAGCACAACTTTTTCCTTACTTTTGGTTAGAAACTACTTATGAAGAGCTAGGTCTTAAAACTGAAAAGCATTTTCAGCTTGCAGACAGCAATTATGTGTCCATCATATCTACTACCAATTTTCAGTCTTGCATATTCTTTATCAACACTGAACATCCATGGCTCACCATAGATGTGTCTATGACTATTTGTAGGGACTATTTTTGCATGCCATTTGAAACTCCTGGTCAGATATTTTATCTTTAAGAGCAAATAAGATGCTCATCATAAAAACTGTCAAAGTGTCTACATACTAACCAGTAAACACAAATCCTGTGTATCAGGAAATGTTATTTTTACCATAATCAGAAAGAAACTTGAATTGCCCTGATATTTGAGAATCTCAAAACATGTCTGTTTTTACCTTGGCGTGGTTTCAGCTAATCTATCATTCATCTGGTGACAAAGTGACCAATGCTTCATATTTGTGTGAGATGAAGCTTTGTGAGCAAGAATGGTAATGGTCTGGCAAACTTGAGGGGACACTGCAAAGTGTGAAACAGCCCTTTGATGTCAGCTGAGGCTGGGAAAGAAAACTTTCAACTTCAGCAGGGAGCAAGTGATAAGAAAACAGGTATATATACCTCCAAGGTGACCCCAAGAAAGAAATGGAGGGAAGGTTCAGACTTGATACTAAGAAGCATTTCTTCACTTAGAGGAAATTGGTCAAATAATGGAACAGCCTTCTTAGAGAGGTATGTGATGCTACAAGCCTGCCAGTGTCCAAGATGCGACTGGAAAATACCATTAATAATATACTTCAACTTTTGATCAGCCTTGAAATGGTCAGACAGTTGGACAATATGGTTATTGTAGGTGCCTTCTAACTGTTCTATTCTGTTCTATTCTATTCTGTTCCATTCTATTCTGTTCCATTCTATTCTGTTCCATTCTACTCTACTCTACTCTACTCTACTCTACTCTCTACTCTACTCTATTCTGAGATAACTGTCAACGACAATTCCACATAACTACCACCTGACTCCTTGCAACAGGAGGAGTACGTACGCAGAATGCATAGTCTATATGCATTGTATCTCTCTTGCCAACAATAGGTTTTTTAATAGCACAAACCATATATTGAAAAGCCCCCTCAGAAACAAGCTGAGATATGGTTGTAGAAAATGGCTGTATTTGTTTATATGATGTTGAATGTCAGCTCTCATAAATATATCTTAAATGACGATGCTCATAGCTAACACATTTCAGCTAAGCTGGCCTATTACTCAGTTTTCTTGTTCCTAACATACGCAGAGAACGCCCACATCTACATTAAAAATACATCTGATAAATACAATATCATGAGGAATGAGGAAGTGATTTGGTAGCACTTACCCTTTACTTACACTCAGGATGGGAAATAGGGTGGGATGACTGAGTGGGTTAGACCATTTATCCATCTGTCTTTATTTTGCAGGACTTACATTGTAATACAGTAACCATATTTCTCTGCCATATTTACTCCAGCTAGATGTTCTCTTGTCCATTTATAAGCCCAGCTCTTGGAAGCCATAAGCATTCATTTTCCAAGATAAAAGTATATTTTCAGAATTCATCATTGTCAGGGAGAAAACAATACAACAGTTTAAACAATATGACCATGACCAGGAACAGTTAATATCTTGCCAGATCAGAGCTAGATGTCTTGTCAGGTTTAAATATGTACTTTCATAAGGTCTATATTTATGTATGCATTCATTTATGTATTCATTTATGCATTTAACATACTAAATACTCACCCTAGAGGGAATTTTTCAATGTTTACATGTTAAATCCTGGGAGTTAACTTTTCTGTACTAAAAAGATAAAAGATATCCACAGTTTTCTTCTGGTTTTGGTTAAAAGTTGTGTCATTTTGGTAGGCCAGAGCAGCTTAACACTTGTTCAGTCTTTGTCCTGGTTGAAAATAACCAAGACTGGTTTTACTTTTGGATTAGCCCCAGAGCACAGTTCAGCCTGAGAGTTCCCAATCTCTCCTGCCCTGGGACAGAAAGGAAAGACTGACAGGACAGACAAGCCAAGGACTTGTTCCTCCCATGACATCTGCCCATCTCATTGGCTCTGAAGACATGACATGTCCCAGAGGTTCCTTTAAAACCCTAGTAGCTAGGCTGACAAAGCTGCTGTGTGTTGGACTGCTGTTGCTTTCTCCTGTACCACCACAGCACTGTGTGAGTCCACAGCTCAGTACCAGTATCTCTGCTCCCCTCATCTATTCTAGGTTACTCATTTCACCCCTACCCTCCTGTTCCTGCTGATCCACATCATTTCCCCTTGGGAGCAGCAAGCTACCAAGATCCAGATTTTCCCGTTGCTGGTGTTATTGTTGTTACTACTATTATTAAAACTGGTTTACTTTCCAATCTCCACAAAGTCCTCACAAATTTCTTTTTCCTTCACTCAGGAGAAAAGGGAGAGCCGGTCCTGTAATTTGGCCAACTAGTGACAGTCTTGCTCAAGTTCTTTATACTGGATGTGTCTGTGTCTGTTAAATAGATTGATGCATTAGGCGAGCTCCAAGTTCACTCAATGTGCTCATTGTATTAATTTCTACGCAAAACCACCCCTATTCAAATGATAGTCATAAGACTAGTGTTTGCTGTCCCTCTCTTCATTCAAAAGGTCTAGAGTGAAAATGAGAAAAACAGGTGCCATGGTTTGACATACTGAGTTTTTAGTGGTTTTGTCAGTCTCTCCCCTGGGGACAGTGGTGTGGCCAGAGCGGGGCAAGGAAAGACCCTCCTCAAAGCTGGGGTGATTTCCAGCTGGTGCAGCCATTCACTGTGACTCCACTGGGCAGCGTGCCCCCACCCAGAGAGTGGGGCACTTGAACATGGCGGGCATGCCAGCCAGTTCCAGAGTCAATTGTGGTACAAGCCCACCAGATAGACATGGCGAAAATGGTGGCAGCATGATGCCCATCCCCAAGAGCCATCACCACCCCCACCGCTGCCAGTCCCTCTTCCTCACTGCTGCTGCGAGTGGAGTCATAGCAATCACTGTAAGCCAGCTGCTTGAGGACATGACAGTGGGTAAGCCACAGCCCTCCTTTTCCTGTAACTGTCAGGAGGAGACCTCCCATGCCCTGGAGGAAGGGCTGAAGCTGTGGCCACTATCTTTGTTCTGCTGCAGGGTGGTGCCCATGTGACCAGCATCATCTTAGCTTTGTTCTTGCAGTGGGCACAGCAGCCACATGGTCAGAGCCATCTTGGGTTTGTTTCCGGCCATGGGTCAGAGCAGCTGTGTCACAGCTGCAACTGAGAAACACTTGAGTAAGTGGGACAAAAGAGACCCAGAAGGATGTTTGACTGAACTGCTCATGTAAGAAGCCTGCAATTCTTAAAACTTTGGCAGAAGACTGAGAGACTTGGGGATGAGGTGTATGCTGTTGCATGCTGAGGCTACTGCCACCTGTGGAAAACATTCATCCAACTGATGTCTGCTGGCCATGATAAGCTGATCCCTGAAGACTTTGCCAAAAGTGAGAAAAGATAGGGTCTGTGAGTGGTTGGTCGGACAGTCAGGAGGGAGCCTTTTTCCAGATGGTGGTCTCATACCCCATTTGTAGCAGTGCATGTTTTTCTCCAGGAGCTTTCATCTGAAGCCAAAGACTGCTGCAAAATTCTCTCATTTTTTCTCAGAATGTGTGTAATGGCAATGTGATGCAGTTTCTCTCTGTTGATTTACCTATTTGGGGTTTTTCCTTTCTTTTTCTAGAGTGTGGGTTCAATGAAATGCTTTCCTTTGAGGAAAGTTACTTCATTGCTTGGTGAATTCTATCTGAGAGCTAGCTGAAATGCTCAAAATTGAAGCACCAACAAAAAGGACTGATCAAGGCCACTTTTTAAGCCATGACAACAAGTTACCTCACTCTCAGCAGTTCTCATCCTCAGCAAAGTGTTCTAAGCAAGAACTTTCAACCCTTGTAGTGAGGTTGGTTTGTGTATTAAAAATCTCATCTCTCTTAGTTCAGGGAAAGACAATATCTGCTTTTTCATGCAGCCTTTTATGTCATGGGCACAGAACAGTGAAAGTCATAGTGTCAGTTGAAATACTTACGCAGTTATTTAAAGAAAATATTCTTAAGTGCTTAAAATCCTGACCTAGTGGATTAACTACGCTACATTCAAGGTTTTATGCTTTAAACCCTTTAAAATTTAAGTAAGCTCATCATCTATTTTTTTAAAGCAGTGATAGTGGCTCCTGGGAGTCAGAGGCTGTGATTTTAGTCTAACACAGGATTCTCCCTGTAATCCTCAGTTACTTGCCTTGCCACCACAAACAAACAACTTGCTTGGTTTGAACTCTACCCTTCCCAGATTTTCCTATTACCAGCCCGTCTCCTCACCCCAAAATGGAAGTAATGAAAAGAATAAAATCAGTGCCCTAGACTCTATTACCAAACGTCCCAAGGCCTTGTAGTCTTTCTTCGTTCCCCTCAGGCTATGCAATACATCTTCCTCTCCACCTGTCTCTAAGATCAGCAGTGGGTAATAGTCAGGTGATCTTACCAGGTTACGAAGCATCCCAGTGATATTCCTGATTCAGGCTCCATGTAGACTGCAGAGTTCTGTGTGATGAGGGTCAGCTCTGCATATTGGGCCCTCAGTGCCTTTCAGAAGTGAGTCTCCAATAGCCAGGATCCTTCTCCTCTTCATTGTAGAGGAGGTTATCATATTACTGGAAGACCTCCTGGACTTATGTGACCTTGCTAGGACCTCTGATATGGGTTCCCTGTCCTCTATATCCTTACTAGACTGGCTGTCTTCCAATAGGGGCTTAAATTTATTGCTCAGTGGCAGCTGGGGACGTGAGGCAGGCAAGGGTGGTACTCCCCTTCTGCCATGGCCCTGCACTTGGCTCCACTCATGCCTTCTATTTGGGCTTCTGTCCTCCATCTGAGAAGTTCAGGATATAGGGTCCTCCTGATTCTGGCTCTTATTTGGCTGTTGTGCAGACTGCAAAGTCTGGCTCCACTGGTCTACCTATATTTCAGCCTCTCTAATTCTCCTGAGCCTTTCTAGTTCCACTTGCAGCTTTTCAACCTCATCTTGCAGTTGTGCTGCTCAGTTAAGCAGATAGTCTACCTGCTTGCATCATACACAGTCAGGAAAATGCGAGAAAAAAGTGCTATATTCCTGGCAGCCTGTCACCTGCACAGCCTCATCTTGTTGAGGGACCTCTGCTTGTGTTCCCACATCCATATGCAGTTGTGAGCGTAGCTTGGTCTTCCTCTGCTGCTGCGTTGTCACCATTTATTTATTTTTGCCTCCTGGCAGGTCAAGTAGCTAAAGCTGCTAGCTCTGTCACTGCTGCGTGCACTCTCGTGCTAGTTCCAGTTTTGCTGCTCTTAAAGGCTCCTGGTTTGCACATCCTGTGCTGTTTCCCAGCTTTTCCCATGAGATATTCCAACTCTCAGCAGCTGCCCCCGGCTCCCCCATGATTTGCCGTTCAGGGGATCCCCAGATCACCCAGAAACCTCTACAAATAGCGTTCAGGGACCAGCGCTGTTGCTGCTGCCTGCGGTCTCACTGCTGCATGTGGTCATGTAAAATATTTAATATTATTATATTACTTCTCAGTTAGCTCTACAAGTTGTACTCAAGGCTAGTGGCCTAAACTGTGGTGTTCAACAAGTATACCATTTTTCAGTCCTTCGAACAGCTTAACCTTACTTAATGTGGGGTCTGCTATTCCACTTAGAAAACCCTTGAGTCCATAAACTGAAGAAAATAGAATAGTACTGGTAGAAACTTATAAGTTATGATTTGGCACCTGAATCTGTTACAATTCCAGGCAGCTTTAAGAGTGTTGGAAGGTAACTGGTTATTAGCTGGAAGAAACATTTCTGTTAGGCAGAGATTAATTATTTTAATATTCAATTTATTCCACTTTTCTTTGGTGATGAAAACTACACAAGGGACAGGCCTGGTGACAGGTATTAACATTACCCTTCAGGGGAAACAGGAATTCTCAAGGGAGAACTGGCTGAATAGTGCCTGCAAGAAAAATAGAGTTAAAACTCTACATGTAGATAAGACATGTCTGGAAGCATTTAAATTAAATCCTAGCTTCCCTGAAGTCCATTGCATGCCTCAGCTGATTTTCTCTGTGACAAGTTCTCTATTTAATCTTTCTTCTCCTAGATATATGTAGTCAGACTCTGTTCAGCAATTAATGATTAGGATATTCACAAATGTTAGTGACTAGAGTATTTATCTGAAAATGAATTATATTTCAATTATTACCCTTAGTCTCAACTAGAAAACAAATTAAAAAATAATTAATCTCATATAATTTATGCTCGTTTACCCACAAAAAAATTCAAATTTTACCTATAAATTATTAGTTTATTAAATTATTAGTACTGAATAGTACTTTAAACATCTGTAAACTTGAATTTGGAGTTTAAGCTTTTAAAAATACTTTACTATAAAATTGCTCCCCTAAATGTAAGCACTGAATGCAGATTGGTAATGTGAGCACAGTACACAAAGCCAGATAGAGGAACAACTAATTGTTTAAATTTTAAATTAATATCAACACAAATTGAATTTATTTTCCTTAATTAAATTAATCACTCTTACATTCTGAAAATGAATGTTTAGAAGCCATTCTTATGAATAAGTACTGCTTCATCATCTTCGTTGCTCCATACTGGACTCCCTCCAGCAGTTCTGCATCCTTACTGAACAGAGGGTCCCAGAATCGGACACAATATTCCACGTGTGGTCTCACCAGGTCAGAGTAGAGGGAGAGAAGAACCTCTCTCTATCTCCTAATCACCCCTCTTCTGATCCACGCCAGGATGCTGTTGGCCCTCTTGGCCACAATATCACATTGCTGCCTCATGGTCATCCTAGTGTCCACTAGGATCCCCAAGTCCCTTTCTTCTAAACTAGTCTAAGGACAAGAGGGTCCTTGTCCATACTGGTGCTTGGGAATGTTCTTGCCCAGATGCAAGACTCTACACTTACCCTTGTTGTACTTCATTATATTGCTCCCTGCCCAGCTCCATAGCCTATCCAGGTCCCCCTGAATGGCAGTACAGCCTGCAGGGGTGTCAGCCACTCCTCCCAGCTTTGTGTCATCAGCAAACTTGCTGTAAGTGCACCCTAATCCCTCATCCAAGTCATTCATGAATAGATTAAATAGGACTAGTCTCAGTACTGACCTTTGGGGGACTCCACTACATACAGGCCTCTAACTAGGCTCTGCCCATTGACCACTACTCTCATGCTTCTGCCCTGCAGCCAGTTCACCATCCACCTGACCACTCGCTCCTTAGACCATTCTGCCTCAGTTTTGCTGCAAGGATACTGTGTGAGACTGTGTCAAAAGCTTTACTGAAGTCAAGACAGACCACATCTACTGCTTTGCCATCATCTATCCACCAGTTATGCTGTCATAAAAAGGCTATCAGGTTGGTCAAGCATGAGTTCCCCTTGGTGAAGCCATGCTGACTGTCCCTAATGACCCTCTTGTCCTTGATGTGCCTAGAGACAGCATCAAGAGTGGCCTGACAATGACATCCGCTGTCTCCCCTAATACTGGACACAAGAGAGAAAAATATAAGAAGAAGCTAGCACGTGAAGGTAGCAGTAGTTTAATAAAGCAGAAGCAAAAGCCATGTTTGGAAACAAAAGCCAAATAATAAAGTTTATTGTTTGTTTCTCATCAGCAGATGATAGCTGCTGTTCTAGGAAGCAGTGCTCCAAGACACGTAGTGGTTGTTCTGGAGGACAAAATGCCATCAATGAATGCCCTTCTGCTTCTTTCTTTGCCCTCGCTTTTATATTTGGGCTGATGTCACATAGTCTGGAGTATCCCTTTGGTCAGTTTGGGTTACTTGTCCTGGCCCAATGCTCGGCTTACTGTTGGGGGGAATGTCAGGAAACGAAACACCCCAGCTTTGGTGCTGTATGAGCACTGTTCAGCAGACAACACTGGGGTGTTATCAACACCCATCCAGCTATCACCACAAACATAACACCGCGAGAGATGTCATGGAGACAATGAACTCCATCCCAGCTCAACCAAATTTTATCATAAGTAATAGTAGAAAAGAGTAATAGTGAAAACCTAGTAATAACCTAGTTTTCAGTTGTTTCTTCTCCTATTAGTGCATAAAGCTAGAGCCTGCTTATATTTTGTCTGTAAGGCTGTCCTGATTTGATATCTTCTCCAGAGACAGGAATAGATTTACAAGCACAGCCTTTTTAGCCACTGATATCTTATGTTCGATCACTGGAAACAGTTTAGCTCTGATGAATCCTTGTCATAGTACCCTTGATTAGATGTTTTTATGTTTTTCTAATATGATTGTACAGCAAGTCACTTTTTCCATTTACTTCTGTGTAATCAGGTAACTAGCTACTAAAGATTTTAATCAAGCAGTATTTCAGCAGTTTCTATGCCAGTTTTCAGAATGCTGATCTGTAATGTAGTGGTGCCAAGTAGAGATCTGACTCTTCAGCTCTTTTAAAATGTCCTTTCAATGCTTTTAATATTTTCAGCAAAGCCATTAGGGAGTGAAAGCCACACACCAAGAAAATGTGCTTGCAAGCATACTCTTTTGAGAATTACTTAAACTTATATAGTCAACCTGTAAGTCATGCACTGTCAATGTGCAGTGGACCTGTACGTCATCTGTAAGGCATAATCTGCAGTGATTTTGTCACATCTCAGGATTAAGGGAGACTTACACCATAGGTCTGAGAAGTTTACTAAAGTTGATAGATGCTCAACTCAAAGAAAAGAGGAGAATGAAAAGGGAAGAAGGGAAAAGAGAAGGAGAGAGGAGGAAAGTCCCAGGTCACCACTCCAGGCTCCAGCAACAAAGTCTTGAGTTTTCTCAGCTTCGCAGACTTTCAGTGTTTCCTGTAGTCCTGGTGTTGGTCTCTCAGCAGGGTCACAGGCTTGGGTCACAATGATGACTAGCTGGCACTGTTAGAATCCCCATCTTTATCTCCTACTGCTAGGGGCGTTTTCTTTATCCTAAATGACATGGGGCACTTTCTTCTCAGGAATTTAGACAAAACAGTGGCAAATGAGTTCTTGACAGATAACAGCCCAGAGAACAGTTCCCATTACATAAACATACTTCTGCAGATCAAATGGTGGCATCTTGGTCTGTTCTCACCACAGAACAAATGCCTCTTTGCAGGTGCAGGGCCTTCTGGCATTCCCTTGCTCACAAGTTATCTTCCATTTGTTTATGATGTTTTAAGTTGTCTTACCTGTTGCTAATCAGAGTCTGGCATCTTGTCATCAGGCTACTAGTTGCATAGATGCTCTCTAGAACTGGTTAAGAAAAACAAACATCTAAGGCATGATTTATCTAAGCTATTTTAGATGGCTACTTCAGGAGATTATATCAATCACCTTCCAGAGAAAATTTATGCTCTCTGACTGTAAAGAGAGCTTGAACAACTAACAGATAAGGACATCATTATGGTGCAGGTTGCTGAATTTGGTCTGAGGAATCTTGGACTTAATCCCCTGATTTTAGACCTGAAATAACTGGTTTAGTTTTTCCTTAATTTTTTTCCTTTAGCCAAGCCATTATTTCAAAAGAGTTGCTAAATTTATTCAGTATCATCATCTCAGTGATGTAGCAATGGATTTACCTTCCTAGAACATCTAATATGGGCTTTTCTAAACATGTTTTGTCTATTAGCAAAATCAAATAGTTCATTGTTGGCTGAAGTCACAGTGTTCCAGCACCTTTCGTAGATGCATATTTATCGATGTTTGGGTTTGGGGTTTTTTTATGTGAAGGAGAATTTAGAGTTTTCATTCAGCTTTAGTGAATTTTCAGTATAATTTCTATGTAGACTGTGTTCAGTATGGTCTTCTTACTGTTGTGCATGCTTGTGAAGGAATAGGTAAAAGCAGGTATTAATTTCTCAGAAGCCTCTGTTTAGTCAGCAGGGTATAAGGCATTTTGGATTCATCTCAGGTTGATAGTAACTTGAATTAGCAGCTTAACACAAAGGTCATAGTTAATTCCTAAGCCATCTGACAATTTCTGTCTGTCTTTTAAATATCATTTAAACATTTATCTTTTAAATATCAGAACAATTAAATAATTTAAAATAATTATCATAGATTATTGTTATATTTAGGCAAAAATGTGTGTCCTCTAAAAGGTTTGTTGCACATTAAGTAGATGTTTCAGAGTTCAATTTTAAAGTCAATAAGTTCTGTTGGTTTCTGCAGTACAAAAATTAAACTAGATGTCCCTTCTTAAATAAATGTATCTGCTTTTAGTGAGTGGAATACTACATTAATAGTATGAAAAAAGAAGTCTGTATATAACATGATGTTATCTCAGCTCCTGGCTGTGTCTCAGTTAATGTCATCAATTAATGAGGTCCAAGATGAGATTAAACAATTACTTTAATTAATGTGTTAACGGGCTGAGTCAAAAAACACCACAAACAAGGAGGGTTCCAAAACACTTATAAAAGTTGAAGGCAAAACCAAAGATTAGCCTGATTTGAGGAAAAATAAGATGCACTTAATTCATATAATATTAAAACCATTAAAGAAAAACATAGACATTAATCAAACATTCTTTCATAACTTGTCTGAGTTAGTATCTGTCTC
Source organism: Rhinopomastus cyanomelas (assembly GCA_013400115.1). Lineage (NCBI taxonomy): Eukaryota > Metazoa > Chordata > Aves > Bucerotiformes > Rhinopomastidae > Rhinopomastus > Rhinopomastus cyanomelas. The sequence goes on from VXBP01008012.1 coordinate 14,418, forward strand.
ATCCAGATACTAACCTGAAAGCATTACAGTACTATCATAATAAATCTTGTACAAGGTGACACTTTTTTGGAAGAAGAAAGCCTTCTCTGATGTTGGATCACAGCTACCAGCATGGGAACTTCATCAGTGTCTATGTGGACGTGAACATTCTGAGGCTCTACATTAGAGAGGGACAATGATCTATTGCTGGGGAGGTGAGAGGAGGAACTCATCTCCCCATTCTTCTTCACTACTGGAGCAAAGCCATCATGCTTTTTGAAACCTGAAAGTCAAACAAAGCACTGTGAAGGCCAAGAGAAGGAAGTACAGTCAGCCTTTATCATATAATGTTAACTTGAGGGGGGCAGAAGACTAATCCTGGCACTGATATCGCTGATTGTAACTTCTACCTCAAGTTAACCATATAACTAATGTCCAGGTCCATCTCCACAGCTACAATTCAGGGATGGTCTGTACAAAAGTACTGTACACACTATTTAGAAATCAGTATATAAGCAAACTAACTCAAGATAAATTGACTTTTAAATTAATAGTAAACAACTTCCATAGCTACGTAGGTAGATGTCAACCATTTCCTCAGAGTACACTCCTGACTTCAAGCAACTGTAGGGAAGATACAGCTTCTTTATAAATTACATTGTTTCTATAAAACCAAAATACCATCTCTATAATTTTATACTCCACTTAAGTGCCCAAGGAAGCACATTTTACTTTTCTTTGGCAGCAAACATATTGTCTACAGCTGAGCTTTCAAAAGCAGGTTAAGAAAGTCCCAAGGATTTCAGGCAGAAGCATAAATCAATATGTTTATTATAATTTAACTAAACTACTGACACCAATTTATCTTCAGAGTCACTTTGTCAGAGCCTTGACAAGAAACAACAAAACAAATTCATTGCCAAAGAGTTGTCTGAACCAGAATGAGATAGCAAAAAATTCTCCATTCAGTTTCCTCATGTTCTTTACCACCTCTACATGGAGCTAGATATTCCTGTTAGAATAATACATATTAGAAAAGATATATTCTTGGTTTAAACAATGGAGAAACAAATATTCTCACAACTGCTTTATATTATATGTCAACTCTAAATATTAGATTGCATTGTGAAGGCTTTCTTTCATAAGGAAACACTCCTTCAAAGTGCAGAGGATTTTACAGAGTAACAAACCACTGTTTCAAACCTGAAATCTGGCCCCAAATCTGAACCGAAATTCTAAAAAGCACCTAAGATTAAATCCTGTTTTATTTTTGCTGCAATCAATGTTTTCTATTCGATCTATATCACAGAAGAGAGAAATCAGGTCCAGAGAGAACAAACAGTACTGTTTAGAAGGAAGGCAAAGGAATCGGGGTAGTTGTGGTTTTACTTTTTTAGCACCCATGCCAAGTGTGTCTGCATGATCGTACTGCCATGCAGCATTGCTCTGATCGTTCTGAAAGCCTGAAACCTCACTTTGTGCTCTGAATGGGCCAACAGCACTAAACTTGGTTTCTAACTGTTTCATGGGCCAAGGGATGTGTTTTATTGGTCTATATTCAGCTCAGTACAAAACAGGTGTCTTGCTTATGGCTGTTGCAGGGAGATGGGACTTTCAGATTCTTTTTGCTGATTGCTCAGTAAAAAATTGTAATTATCACATTGATAAATTCCTGAGAAGTTCCTTACTATCCTAGAGATTCCAACTAGGAAATTTGCAGTATTGGTGGTTGCTTTTAACATTTTTCTTGAGGAGAGGGTGTTCTGCATTTTCTTATGGTTTCAAATTTCATATTATTATTATTATTGCCCTTTTTCCTCAGGATCTCTTCTATTTTTACCCTTTTCTAGTTATGTTTCCCTGTATTAATTTTAAACTTTATTTCCATTCTCTGTCATCACTTAATTTTATTGTCACAGTCAGCCCCAATGTTGCTTTCACTTTTACACTAGAAATTATTAGCAGAAATTATTAACAGCTTGAATATTGATTAGCTATGTCTCAGAAGGATAGGATACCTTTAGATCTGTTCATCTGTACCTTAACTCTGGAAACAGCGATTTGGTTTACATCGTCCAATGGAGTAAAATGACATTAAAAAATTAACAATCTTAATGCTTAGGCTGCGACCATGGGGTTCACCTTGTTACATCCCCTTATTGCAGCAGTTTGCAGGGCTAAGTAATAAGCTGCAGGAAAAGACTAGGAAAAGGACTGTCCCTTTATGTTGTTCAGCCTCAATACTATAACATACAGAAAATCAAGAAAAGGTTATTAATCTGATAGACTGCTTTTTCTTCTTATTTTCTCTTTAAGCAGCTATCCCAGAAAGGAGTGAAAATTGACATTTGACTTTCTTCTGAAGCGAATGAAAGAGGCTCACTATATGATAAATCCTCAGATAATGAATATAATACAAAGTTTTCACATCAGTCTTGTGAGGATATTCTTAGGGCAACTTAAGGTCCTGACCATTTTTGGCATGCTGCATATTTTTCTCTGCTCTGTTCTTCCTCTTGCTCTACATACAGAGTTCTCTACTGTATCTAGTAACTCAGCGATTCTCTTTGTTAAAGATACAGGAATTCTACTATGGAGGTTGTATTAGTCTTGGAGTTGTTGATAATGTTGTCAGCCACCACCATCATAATCCTTGTTCACGATATTTTGTTGCAGTGGCTGTAGCAAACAAATAATCTATAATGTTTACAACACATTAGCTGGGGTATCTGTGAAGTAAAAATGTGCTTCAATTAATATTTTTCCGAAGTCTAGAAGTAAAGCACTGTGGCTTCTACTTCATCAGAACAATACAGAAAGAGGCAACACAAGTCATTTAATAAAACAAGACACACAATGCCAGCAAATCAGAAGAGCTATGAAAAGGAGTAGAATTAGCCTCCTGCTTTTAAAAAATCTCACGTAAAAAAACCCCTACCTGGTAATCTGTACCATGATCTACATAGATTAATTATAACATGTCGACAGGACTGGATACAATAATCTTTCCAGCTGAAAGCTGAAGCTCTAGAAATGTGAAAAACACAGTGCAGTTTTCTGAACTCCATACACTGTAAGTCTTGGGCTATTTTTTTTCTCATTTTGCATAAGAAAATTGACAGTGTTTAAAATAGAGACAAAAAGATATGCTTTTCCTGTTTGCAGTGTGGACAGGATTCCTCTTAGTTTGTGAATAAAATAAAAAAGTAAAGTGTTTTCAAATTTGCTTTCCTATGTATTTTTCTAATGCCTTGGAGTAAATATTTCCAACAGGTGTAGTGTGTTAACCAGTGCGTTCTTCCCTGAAAGTAGCCTGGACATAGTGAGGAACCCCAAGGAGTGGAACATCATCCATGACAGGTCCAGCAGCTGGTTCTGACTGTATTGGACAGAGACAGGAATGATCAGGGAGATCTGCCACAGGCCATCAACTCAGAAAATCACATGCCTCAGGTATCAAAAGTTTGGGAAATATTGTCTATATGTATCTGAATTCATTAATTATTTATATTAACATGGCTCAAAACATGTAGCCATGAGTCTTTTCTTTGTGCAGGAATGGGATTTTCCTCTTTTAGAAGCAAATTCCATATATATTTTTGTGTTAAACTCTAGTGTGTATGTCTGGGCATGTAACTCATAAAATGCATCTAAACCAAGAAGTTGGATACTAGGTTTAAAAGACAAGATGTATTTTCTCCTTTGATACTTCATTCTGTTACACCCTGCACAGTTTCGTAATCAAGAAATTGACCCTACTTTGCTAAAATTAAACGTTATATTTTCATTATGAGTTTGATTGATACATAAAGTATATCTAAGTAACAAAATGCCATATCCTTGCACTTTTCCTCAATTTTCTCTCAAACTCACCTGACGAAAAGGACCAGCTGTGTATCTGACAAAGAAATACTGATCTGCCAGATCACCCTTGTAGCACCTGTTTTTAAAAAAAAAAAAAAGCTTCATTTTTCTCAAAAAATTTGTTTTCACATGATGTTCACAACAAAAAAAAAAATCTAAATTATTTTTAAGATTTCCACAGGATCTTTAGATGTTACAGTACTTCTGTAGTGCACAAAACAGGTCAGGTTTTCATTAAATAGTGTTGTTGTGCCTTCTTTTATGATCTTATCCTGAGTCTTATGCTATTCAGTTTTTCATCTAAAGCTCCATCTCTTGGAAGAAATCTGTTGGACTAAAATCTTATCTTCTTCATGGGAACCAAGGTTTTAAATAAAACATTGCATGTAAAGAGATTTATAATGCTATCAATTCTCAGAATTTTTTGTGCTCCCTTGCCCTTCAGCTTCTGCAGAAAAACCTGAGATCATAATTCTTAGAAGTTGAAATTAGATGAGAAATAAGGACAATCCATTTAAAAGATGTCTTAAAATTTGTGATGTCTTTTTTATTTTATTCTAATGATCTCATGATTTATTGTGTCTGGATTTTGTTGAGTGTCTGGTTTTGACAGTGCAGTTAAATAGAGAATGCTCATTGATTTTATTCACTTCAATTTCTAAAACTTATATGTCAAAATCTAACAGTACATTCAGGTTTCGCTTTAGTCAGGTGACTCATTTTCAGAAAGACAACTTTTACTTAGCACAATGCTCCAATTTAAATAACTGGTTGCATATACACAGTTTTTAGAAACAAAAGACTCATTTTTGTTATAAAACATCCAACACTGTAAAAAAGATTCTACATACACACTTATTTCAAAATGTTTTATTTTGTTAGAATAACATTCAGCATTGCAAAAAGAGTTATCTTTTCCTGAATTGTTTTTCCGTGTTGCTTTCTTCAAGCATTATGGTCCAGTTAAAGTCTTCACCCAACATTTACCAAGACCTTTTGTGCTTCAGTACTGCCTTATCACTGACACTATCTAGAGACGACAATGTGAAGAGTATATAGATCTTCCAGGCTGATAAGCAGCAGGAGAAGCTATTCATCAGCACTGCTATATCTTTGTAGAGAGGAAAATGTGTAGTATTTAATGTCATTTAGGGGGTAGAACAGTTTAGGTGGACAACTAGAATGGGTTATTTTAATTCACTCCGTGATATACGGTGCAGTAAGTAATCATCTTAATCATGAGGAGTAAGGAATGTCCAAGTAAGGGACAAAGATATTGCTGAACTGAAGTTACAAATTCAACCTGACATAGTGGGGAGTGAGATTCATCCACTCCTTCCTCTGAATGTGAAAGGATTTCCAAACCTGTATAATCTTTCAGTTTATTAGTATAATGCTTGATTCTGGTACTCCATTCATTTCTAAGCTGCTAATACAAGTATCCTATTCTGTATCAGTGAAATTGGACAGTCTCTTATTCTGATCAGAGAGAAACAGCCATGTCTTTACCCTTAGTGGAGCTCATACATAATCTGTGTATGAGATCATGAGATATCTATGTGTGCTTAGAACAGAAGCACGAGTACTAACAGTCAAGCAGTTCAGCAGGGGCAAGTACAAAGTTCTGCAACAACCATATTAGGTTGCAGAATCATCATCAGCATATGCTGGGGGTGATCAGCTTCTCACAAGCTTTCCACACCTGGGGGTCAGGATGAACACCAAGTTGAACATAAGTAAAGAAGGTTAATGGCATGCTGGGATGCATTAGCAGTGTTGTCAGCAAGTCGAGGAGAGTAATCCTTTGTTCACTAGCTACAAGGTCACCTTGGAGCCTCTCAGCCTTGCTCAGCCTATCCTCTGGGTGCTCCAACCCTTTGATCATTGTAGTTGCTCTCCTCTGGACATGTTCTGGGAGCTCAATATCCTTCTTATGTTGAGGACTCCAGAACTGAACACAGTACTCCAGGTGGGGTCTCACAAGTGCAGAGTGGAGGGGAAGAATCATCTTCCTCAACTGACTGTCACTGCTTCTTTCGATGCAGCCCGGGACACGATTGGCTTTCTGGGCTGCAAGCGCACACTGATGGTTCCTGTCAAACTTCTCATCCACCACCACCCCCAAGTCCTTTTCTACAGCATGGTCCTCAATCCTTTCTCTTCTCAGTCTGTATGCATACATGGGATTGCCTTGACTCAGGGGCAGAACCTTGCACATGCCCTTGTTGAACTTCATGCAGTTTGCATGAGCCTGCTTCTTGAGCCTGTCAAGGTCCCTCTGGATGGCATCCCTTCTCTCCAGTGTGCTGACTTCAGCACACAGTTTATTGTCATCAGCAAACCTACTGGGATTCATTCAATTCCACAGTCCATGTTGCTGACAAAGATGTAAAACAGCACTAGTCCAAGTATCAACCCTTGAGTGACACCACTCGTAACACCTCTCCATTTGGAGACTGAGCCATTGATCACAACTCTTTGGATGCAACCAACCAGCCAGCATGATGAATAATCACTGTGCTATGCTTCACTGTCTAAACTAAGTAATACTGAACAAACAGTGAAAGATCCTTACAGTTTTGAGTTACCTCCAATTTTATTTAGGTAAATTAAATATCTAGCAGATATTTTTGTCTTCAAAGTGCTGGTTTTCTTTATCAGTCATCCATAGCACCTGCATGTATATAACTTTCAAAATAAAATAATTTATTAGAGGGCTGAGAAATGTTATCAGAGATAACTTTTAATTAATTTACCTTAAAAGAAATATGAGTGCCCTCTGTCTTTAATACTCTGTTGATTTATGGTCCTCAGAACAATGTTGCTACCTTGTCAATAATTCATTTCTAGTATATATTTAAGGGAATGTGTTTTAAAACATAACCTTTTAGAATAAAAGCATCAATTAAATGAAGCAAATGTGCTGTAATTACAACAGAGATACATGGAAATGTCTCAGAGAAGATTAACTTAAAAGCCAATTCTGAATGCCTGAATGTCAAAGTAATTATTAATGGAAAATTTATTGTTTGTCCCAGCTGATGAAACATTTCCTAGATAAGAGTTATTCCTATGAAAATTGGGAGATGCTGCATATCTTGTCCTCCTGATTATATATCCAGTCTGCTCTAGAGGGGACTTTCTATGAAGCTGACTGATCAGTCTCCACAACATTTAATGTACAATATATCTACTCTGAGTGCCATGACATGAACAATAGTCTCCTTTCAAGCAGAAAGTCATGCTATGCATATTTCCATTGCAATGTGTGGTGGAAGGTCTAGAGCAGCTCGGGGAGCTGGGATTGTTTAGTCTGGAGAAAAGGAGACTGAGGGGAGACCTTATTCTCTGCAATTACCTGAAAGGAAGCTGGAGTGAGGAGGAGGACAGCCTGTTCTCCCTGCGGGTAAGTAATAGAACTAGAGGAAATGGTTGCAAGCTGTGCCAGGGGAGGTTTAGGCTAGGTATTAGGAAAAGTTTCTTCAGTTAAAGGGTTATCAGGCAATGGAATGAGCTGCCTAGGGTAGCGGTGGAGTCCCTATCCCTGGAGATATCTAAAAAACTTGTAGGTATTGTGCTCAGGGATATGGTTTAGTGGTGACCTGCTAAGTTAATGGTTGGACTTGATGATCTTAAAGACAATTCTGTAATGCAGGTTAGTGGCAGAGCAGATATCCACCTGCAGCCTACTATTACCATAATAGTCTGGAGTTTATTGAAAAGGGTATTCTGAGTGTTTAAATCCAGCCCTTTCCTATCAAGGACATCCATATGATACAATCCTTTATATTAAACTGATCAAATTCACTTTTAGTGACTAGATTGCGTTTTTTCCCCCATTAATTCCATTTAAACTTTTTTTCCATAAACTTACAATTTTCTAGTTATAAACAGACTTCTAATTTCAAAGCTAAATTTCTTAATTACCAATATATCCATTAGGTCCAGTGCCAACATTGTCCAGTAGCTTTTCACCTTCTGCTTTTCATGATACAGCTAGAGAGAACAATCATATTCCTTCCCAGATTTCATTTTACTAAAGTGAAAAGGCAAGGCTTGCTTAATACCCACTCCTGAAATAGGCTTTGTGTTACCCTTGGTTGAATTTCTCACCTGTTTTATTTAATATTAATTTCTTTTTAACCAGAATGACCATACTTAATACAAAACATTACAGATGACAGTAAGACCCTAAGGTTTTTGATAGTGACATTAAAATTTTTCTTCCTTTCCTGAAAATATGAAGCCTGAAAGAATTTTAGATTGTATTTGCTGTTTTGCAGAAGTTTCTCACATCAAGAGCTTCTAGTCTTTCTGTAACATATATATTTACCTACACTCTTCTCCTCCACTATTTCAGACTCACCCTCTGGATTGTGGCATCAATTCCTGCTGTTTAGCCTTAAGTTCACGAGCTATTGAATTTCACTTGATTTTTATTATTACCACCCTCAAGGTCATCCAATTTTTCCTATATGGAAGACAATTTTCAATTCTTTTCTGTACAGACAATTAATCCAATTCTTTTTAATCAGAGAATCTCATTAACCCGCTCCTCCACTTTATGCCAAAGAGATCAGAAAGTGTATTAAAAAGATTAACCCCATGACCATTTCTAGAAAAGATCTACTTGTAAACCAACCCCAAGTTCTTCAATGTGCTTAGTTAAGTTTCTTGCTTTACAGTTCTACAGAAAATGAAATACTTTAATCTTATGCAATTTTCACCAATGTGGCACTATCTCAGATGCTTAACTGGTATCCAGACAGGTAGGATGCACCCCAATTTTATAGCAAATGAAAATGCCATCTCTTATCAGTAGCAAATCTGTGTTAACATAAACTGGTCAATCCACTTCTTCTCATTTACTTTTACATCAGCATATCATGATAAGCCCCATCTCTTCAGTATGAACATTTAAAGGTGCAAAAGAGGTGCAGGAATGGTTAAAACAGTTTGATAGCTGAAAGGCAAACAGAGTAAAACCTTGCTTTCTTTCCTCTTGACAGCAAAATGTGTGGGAGAAATGCAAAACAAAAAAACTACCTGTATGGTTTTATTTGTGTAATGAGATGTAGAAATAAATGATCTGCAGGAAAAATCTAACCTAAAATTATACAAGGAGAATATCTGTCTGGGTTTTTTGCACAGGTGATCATCTTCTATTCTTAATCCTAGGTTTAAAGAAAAGTCTTTGATACATTCTCTCCCCTCCCATCCTACCCCCCATTCTTTTTCTTTGCTGTTCTCTAGGGGTTAGTGTGATTAGTGGGTTGAAATCAGTAGTAGTGAGGCATTTAACTTGCTGCCTCTTCCTTTAAAAGTAGCCAGCAGAACACATACAAAGGGAAATGTCCTTTCATTCATTTGCTCAAAACACTTTAATATCTCCTATGTGCTTTACTTGAAAAGGAAAATAAAAGGAAAAAAGAGGCAAGATGCAACAAACCAAAACTTTTCTCAATATTTAAGTCTTGTGATGCTTAGGCTTCAGCAATAACTTTAGCTTAACTCTGGCCTTTTATGAGCTTATGGCTGCTTCATACCAGCAGCATTAAATCATTGCCACTGCAACCTTTTATTCTGTAGTATCACATGTATGCAAAGTAGGAATGAAAGGCACATTGCAGCCCAGACAGCAAAGGCAGCTCTTTCAGTCTGAAGCCAAGTCATTTCAACTGGAATCACAGAATTTGCTATTTTTGCTTTCTGCTCTTTGCACACCACATCACTTTCCCTGCACAACATCTCAAAATAAACTTTGCCTCTCTTTCTGAAGATCAGGCTTTTTATTTCTCCTTGTAAAGCATTTCAAATTATCTTTTAACTGAAATCTCAAGGACAATAACAGTATTAAATCTCCGCTCTGGTGAGACCCCACCTGCACCACTGCGTCCAGTTCTGGAGCCCTTATTACAAGAAGGATGTGTGGCTGCTGGAGCGAGTGCAGAGGAGGGCCACAAGGATGATCAGAGGGCTGCAGAAGCTCCTATGAGGCCAGACTGAGAGAGCTGGGGCTGTTCAGTCTGGAGAAGAGGAAGCTCCCAGGTGACCTTACTGTGGCCTTTCAGTATCTGAAGGGGGCCTACAAAAAGGCTGGGGAGGGGCTTTTTAGGATGTCAGGAAGCAAAGCTGGAGATGGGTAGATTTAGAGTGCATGTGAGGAGGAAGTTCTTCTGGGTGAGAGTGGTGAGAGTCTGGAATGGGTTGCCCAGGAAGGTAGGTGATCCTGCTGTGGCAGGGGGGTTGGACTAGATGACCTTTCGAGGTCCCTTCCAATCTCTAATGATTCTATGATTCTATGTTGTTGAATATGGATTTTTTTGTGTGTGTGAAAAATAAGCGTGCCTCAGTGGAAGCCTTCCATATACCATAACTATAAAATAATACGATAAAGTTTAGAAGTGCAAAAATGTGAGCTTGCATGTGAGGTAGGTCTATTCAAACAATGCAGTGTTGAACTGGATTACTGAAATAAACTACCAAGGTTGGATAGTGATCTGGAGAGTAAAAGAGAAGCAAAAAAGGTGTGTGCTAAGGTCCTTTTCAACAGAGAACTCCTTTCTGTCTTCTCTGAATGTTCTGTTGGGCTTAGTTCCAAGTGTTTCTCAGTACCTGCTGCCTGGGGACACTACCTGACCTGGTGTCAGCCAGCAACTGGCTAATCTACAGGTGAGAGGCCAGTTAACTCACTCACTCCTTTAATAAGTAATTTACTGGCTAACAAGAACCTTACTCTGATTAATATTGTCAGCAGACCACAGATAACTCTGCACTTCACATAGAAAGGAATGTTTCTGAGGAAGTATGTGTTGTACACATGAATTACTGAACCTCCTCCTGGTTTTTTTTTTTTTCCTAGGGACTCCAGGGCACAGGATAAGAGATTAACCTATTCTTCCATCAGTTTGCAGAGAGAAGCTGTTTCTGGGTAAAGCAGGCCAATGTGTTATCATTTTTGATCTATGAATTCCCATCAAGAATAGGAAAAGGTCTAGGAAGAGGTCAGCTCCTGCATTAGATTTTTTTAGATGTTATTAATTGATGTTTGGGCTGTTTGCATGGTGTAGAAATTAGTCCATCTGCAGCACTACACCTGTTTTTTCACTGAAGTTGATACCTGCATACGCTTATCCAGTTTCCTCTGACCATTAAGGCATTTGGCTGCTTATAAGGAAGTGAAAATTGAAATGTTTAGAAAGTTTTCTCAAGAAATCTAGTACACAATAACTTACCTTTGTAAACTTGTCTAAAGATATCGTTTCAGTGAAAACTTCTGCCTGGACTTTCAATCTAATGCAGCTGCTGTGACCTGTGTTTGCAGCTGGCATTTCTGTGTGCTGTTGCAGAACACAGCTCAAGGGGAAAAAGTGTGGCAATATTCGTTTCCTTAGGGAAAACAGAGACCTGGAACAAGGCAGCTGTGTCATCTCAGTTTTTAGATTAAGAAAATTGCAAGGGTTTCCTTTTCCTGCACCGTAAAGGACATGGTAAATAATTAATTACTGCTGGAAAAGTAGCTACAAGAAAACCTTTTTATTAAGGCAAAAATAAAAATCTTGTTTTTTATGAATTTTTCTTTCTGTCTGCATTTTACACTTCCATCATCAGATTACAGAATCTAAATACTTATAACCTTTAAAGAGACTTTGTAATAATGAAGTTAGATCTGCTTTTACAGTATTTTTATTCTTCCTGATGCTCCTTGAAGGTTTCATTTTCTCTCTTTAGCACTGTAACAGCATGCATTCTGAAGTAGATTGATACTCCTATGGAAAAAAAGGAGTACATTACATATCTTTTCAGGAAACTAGAAAAAAAAGTATAACTATATAAAATGTAAACTAGAAAACTTATTTCCAGTGACTACAGTCCAGTTGGAGGAAACACTAAAAAATATGGCAAAAGATCTATAAAAGGGGACTCAGAAATAAACAGGCAAAGAAAAGTGTTTTCCAAACACAGGCAACATTTCAGACCTGATCAAACCTATGCTCTTTTCTTAAGGGTAGAGATCTCAAAAACTCCCATTCCTTCTCCCCTTTCTGATACATGGCTAGAAAATAGTTCTCTTTGCAGCTAGAAGTTGGAAGTATGAAAAGAACTTTGGCAAATATAAGAAGTAGATAGAAGTAAGCTGAAGTTCCTGTGCTTGGAGCAGCACCAAATGACTCTCTGAATTATGTATAGGAACATTCAGTCTATTCTGCCTATTGCTCTATTTCTACAAAATCTTTGTTTTATTGCTTTTTATAGCATAGAATCATCATGGATGGAAAGGACTTCCAAGACCATCAAGTCCAACCCTCATCCCAACATCTCCCTAACCCCCACACCATGGCGTCAAGTGCTCTACTTGTTTTTCATACACCTCCAGGTGTTTAAAAACTCCATGACCTCCCACCTCCCCAGGTGACTCCCCCACCTCTCTGGGCAGCCTGTTCAGTAGCAGAAGTGGGAAAGCTGTGACAGAAACAGTGGCAGTCCTGACTGAGATTAATCCACTGCATACTTTCACAGAAAGGATAAGTTCATTTGACAGCCAGTGGAAAAAGGACTTGCCTAAAGTATTAGCAGTAAGTACACAAATTGCATTTACAGAAGAGAAAAGAAAAGCAGTACAGAAAAAATTCCATCAAAGCTGTATTACAGTAAATCATAACTATGTTCTTAGTTTCAGCAGAGGGAATAGCAAAGGGGATATTTTGTTTAGAGATTATTAGTAAAAAGTTAAAATATTTGGAGTAAGGAAAAGCATTTGTACTACTAGCACAAGCAGTTGTCTTGGTTTGATACTGTTTATGCCTCTGGTAATGTCTAGCAAGCTTGCAGGCACTAGATAGAAACAAGATTTATAATAGATATAAAAAACAAAGTGCCACCTTCAAGCTTGAGGGGAAGAAATAAGATCGTGGCTGGACATAAATGTACTTCACAATTTGTGCTTCATTTCTTCTGATGCAGTCCCATTGGCAGCAGCAGGTAATCTATGGTGGAAGTTACTTCGTAACTGGTTCCTGCAAATTGCAGTCTTTCCTCAGAGCTGAGGCTGTAAGACTGCTGAACAGATTCCTGTGTGTCTGTGAGGAAAAGATGATCGGTTCTTTTGCACCCAAATTATCTGATGTTGTACCACGGTATAAATGATAACACTTTCCATAAATTAAGTACATGGGGAAAGTTCATGGACAGTGGGCTCCCTACCAGGGCTCACTAATCATGTCACACTTGATTCAGAACTAAAGGGAGTCATTGGGATCTTGCCACTGATCAATGATTTGTGGTTGTAGACTTCTGTCAAATTCAAAAGCCACCTGCTGGTGCATCTCTTTTGGGAAGACGTCAGTCCAATTAACTGTTAATAGGTTCAGTGCTTGAGATATGAATGTGTTTAATCAGTTTTATTTAGCTAGCACATATAGTGTCTGTGTTTTCTATTTTTACAGTTAATTAGGATCCATTTGGTAACACAGAGTATGCAAGTAAATGCACCATTCAAATACGCAGCAAGGTCAGCTGGCATTTTTAAATTCAAGTATTGAGGCATACTGTAAGAATAAAACTACAGATCGACATTTAAAAATAAATACCAATTTTTCAAAATTCCATTCACCAATGTCATGTCTGCAGGCTAGTTGTGTGCTTGACATATAGGAATAGCAAATTAGAAAAGTGGAAGCCACAACACAGCGCTGCAACATGTAGGCTAACCACGTGTGCACTGTGCTTGTGTAGATCTGTACTTCCCACCCTAAATCAGAACAAGGAAGAATAAATGAACTCGAAGAGGCTTTGGAAAAATTCCTGGGTGCACACAAGGCAGTGACAAAGAAGAGACTAAATTTAACAGGCTAATGGTTTCACATGCTATGCTTTCTAGCTTCAGTGGGTGCTTGTGATTAAGTCTTGCTGGACAACGAACAAAAAAAATTTTTGTTCTGTATTTAAATTGAAAATACCTAATATTTAAAAGTATTAAAGTGGTTAAAGCATGAAATTTGATTTCACGTGTTCTGATCATCAAAATTGTTCACTAGTTTTATCACTTCACATTTTGGGAAGGAGATACCACTCTTTAAATGTTACAGCAACACTCAACTGAGATATCTTGGGAACAGATTATCAATGAATATTGATTTTTCTTTTTTAATCTTACCTTATTTTAAAACATTAACTCTCTGGAATACCATGGGAAAGGAACATAGTTCAGGAGAGATACTCAGTAGTGTGAAGCGGTATTTCTTTTGCATTTATGAACACTAGAAGAAACAATACTTTATTATGCGGAGGTCTGCAAAACAGACTTTGTGTGTTTTATGCAGTTTTCTGCTGAAATGATCCAACAATTACATCAAATCCAATGCTAAAACATCAAAGCTGACTATAGAATGCTGCTTCTGACAAGTGACCCTATAACTGATACGAAACAACCACTTCCCCACGAGACAGAAGACAGCCTAGTAGACAGGAATGTCACATGAGAGAATATACAGGCAATGAAAATTAAGTTGGCTACTGAGAATTTCTTTAGTTGAAGTGTAAGGTGAGAGCAAAATAATCACTGTTCCTTGTGAAGGTGAAGCAAGTTATCTTGAAATGGAACGTATCATTTTAAAATCTGGAGGCAAAAATATAGCGGTTGCTGCTAACCTTGTGTTCCTTTCATCTGTATCCAGACAGACTGCTTTGCAGGAAGGCCAGGACAAGCACTGAAGATAAAACGGAACAACATTTGCATACACAAAATCTCTGCTCATATTTCTACCAGCAACAGAACTGTTACTGAACAGAAATTCAGATGCCAGATCCTTGAAAGATCTTATTTGCTTTCATCGTCGATATTACAGCCGAAAGCAATTATATGTTTCATTTAAAACAAGCGGTCATACAACCCCTAGACTCACAGCCACCAACTGCTCACAGTACCTATTCTGGGATGGCTACCTAGTCTTGGAGTAGAAAGCAGTTTACATGACTGGACACGAGCTCTGCTGTACCAATAGGTATCAGAGCCTGGAAGCTTTTTATTCAGAAATATTTTCTGTGCGTCACACAAATTATCTCTGAGCAGTGCAAGACATCTTTCTCTTAGTCCACCAGGATACAACAATTGTGTAGGCATAAAGATGTAATTTTAATGCAAGCATTTCAGAAGTAAGTCTGACCTTGTCTGATGACCATTTGGCTTCCATAGTAAATCTGTATAACAATGTTAATTGTCATAATGAAGACTCAAATATTTCCATTTGTGCTGTAAAATGTTGATCTTTAGAAGGAAGTATGAGTGTTAGACCTATCACTTACCTAAATAAAACAAGGTATAAATTAAAGTGGTGCTTCTTTTTTAGGTTACAAATACTATAGCACATCAAACTTGTGAAAACTGACTGGTTCCAATAAGGTTTTTATTTCGTAACTGTCAAATAGATATTGCTGGAGTATTATGGTTGGCTGATCTGAGATGTCTGCTGGACAGTCCCTCAACCCATTCTCTTTCACCTCAACAAGATGGGAGAAAATTAAGACTATAATGTGACAAGACAAAGACAGAGGAATCACTAAACAGTTCCACTCACAGTCTAAACAGACTAAATTATTTTCATTTATTGACAATTAAAATCAACTTGGATACGGCAAAACAAAGACAAAAATGAAAACACAAGTGCCCACTCTTTCTCCTCAAGCTTTGCTTTATTCAGATGTGTTAATTTTGAAGTTAAGTTTCTTGGACACAAATTACACTGCATGTGTAGAGATTCTGATCCACTGCTGCTAATGCAAAGTCTTCAGGAATTTGAAGACACTGTGTGTGTTGTATTTGGAAATTGAACAGTTTCTGAACAGCATCTGTCTATTCTGCATGCACAGTACAAACACACGGGAAGCAACATTCCTAAACAAAAGTTCTGAACTGAAGGCAGAATCTTATTTTTGCTGTTCTTGATGTCATAGGTTATTGTAACCTCACTTTTCTCAGTAGTCTGTAATATACAGATTGAAAAAAAATTGCTTTTACTCTGCAAAGTGTGACAGACTTGAAAGCTAAACCCAGTGAATCTCAGTGTATTGAGATGGCAGCTGTTTGCCTTGCTCTGAACTGTAGTATTGATTCAGACTTCCACAAACTCCAGAGATAGGAAATCAGCAGATCTCAAAAAGCAATTCAAAGTTAGTAACTTCACTATAAACTTCAGAAACTGACCAGCATGATGTTGAGGTGAAAGCATGTCACCTGAAGTTTTGGATTTCAAACTCAAAGCTGATAGTGTCAGTCAATGGAGACAACTAATCAATTATCTGACTTCTATGACTGACTATGACAAAATTCCTTCAAACTGTGTTAAAATGTGACCCTGCTAATGAATGCAATGTGAGCAACTGGGAAGGGCTTCTACTTGTCAAGAGCAAAGGCATCTCCTTTGCCAAATATTCCTAAGTTTTAGCACTGTTTGTTTTGCATCTGGCTGTGAAATACATTGAAATGTCACTGTCAGAGTTAGAGCAAAACAAAAGTATCTCTATGTTGTAGTAGTCTAAGTTAAGTTCCAACCATGTAATCACATAGTAAGAGAAACTATTGTGAGATCTTATAGGAATTATGACAATTATGGCAATATGATATATAAATATATCAATTGATAGTTTGCTTGCATGTGTGTGTAGTGTGAGCGTTTGCTTTCTGTATGAGTACATATGTATGTGTATATCTGAGCATAATCTAAAGCAGGGTTAGACTTTAAAGGTATTTCAGAGATAGGATATCTGCCTCTAAAGGATTAGTCATGTAGTCAGTATTGTGTCACAGTGGAAACAGAGGCCATGTCATTTAGCTTGGGACTGTCATTCGAGCATAATCTCTTTTTCAGTCTGTACAAACTTCTTAAACCCACCTAGAATGTGAAATGGTTGTTATGGAATTGTATGAGAGCAGTTGGTAAAAATAAATATCCAACTGTCACATTAAATTTCATTCCATATGAAATGTGACACAACAAAAGCACAGGCCAAATTATGTGTGTAAAAACACACCAAATAAGAACAGCCAAATGCTACAATGACAATAAAGAAGAAAGAAATAAAATCTGAACTCCTTGTAGACATTTGCACAATCAGCACAGTAATCTTAATCTGTAATCCTCATGGGATGTAATCTGCTTTGGTTGATCAGAAGCAATCATGCTAGGTCAGCTCATTGTAGCTACGGTTTGGGTTTGTTCTTTTCAATTCTACTAACAGAATTTAAAAGAAAAATAACAAAGTGGGTACAAATATTAGACTGTAAATATTAAAATGTTTTCTGCCTTCAAAAAATTTCCAAAAAATTTGCAGAGTTTCCAGAGATTTGCAAATAATTATTGTGTAGAAAACAAACGTCTTTTGCTAGCTGTAAATCCACTCAGTTATATATATATATATATACACACACACGCACACACACATATGTGTACATATAGGTATATATGCATATATATACATATATATACATACATATCTGTGTGTGTGACTCTGAGAAAAATAATGCACACAAATATATTGCTAACTAAATGACCAATCCCACCTCTCTGCATCTCATTCCCTTATTTTGCTTGAGGAATGGCAGTTAGCAGTTACAAGTGACCATTAGACAACAGCTCAGACAGGAAAGGTAAGTGTGCACTGGCAGCTGCCCGAAGCTCGGTTTGTGTGTGTGAGAGTAGGGCACGTGGCAAAAGGCTTTTGGATGAGAGCCAGCTCTGGTCTGCATAATTTTTGTTCATATGCCATCTGTAACTGCATTCATTATATTACTGATAGCTTGCTAAATGAAAAAGGATTGTTTGAAACATTACATAATATAATAGTCAAGGACATAATATGAGGTGTAACACTGACATGTGGTTTCCTTAGTAAAATGAATCTTGAATAAACTAAACCTTATATAAGTCAGTTATATTATAAAACAGTATGTGGAATCAAATTGCTTTCCTGCTAGGCTGAGTTGGAATCACTGATTTTGCAATCTGTGTTCCGTATTAAGAGCTGTACAAAATACTTACTTGCGCCAGGGAGGATATGAAGAGATTAGAGAGACCAATATATCACAGACTAACCTCTTTGCTCTGGACATTCACAGGGACAGAGGCAATTCTCATTCTACTGCTACCTGGAGACACTAGATATGAAGACAAAAACATCAAGACCGCAAGCTGAAGTTCAAGGTAAGTAATTCTCTTCTCACTAAGAATTTTTCACGTTGAGCACCTTTTCCACATTGAGTTGAGAATGTAAATTTTTTTAAAAAGAATCTCAGGAGCTGAACAGTAGCTAGCAGCAATTAACTCACCTTTTGATTTAAATTTCCTAAGCAAAATTCCTAAGTGATAATGTGATTGATCCTGATTTTATTTAAATTATGGTAACAAGGAGACAAAAATTAGCACACTGTCAGGAGTTGCTTATTTATTAAGGAAATATAAAAAGCCTGTTCAACTACATAAAAGTCAAGTTTGAAAACAGATGAGCAACACAAATAGTTATCTTCATAGCAGCTAATAATACATTAAAAGATGTTGTGGTTCACATAACATAATCTATCATGATTCATTTTTTATAAAATAGGTTAATATTAGATAATAAATTTTAATTAATTATGGCTTGTATGCCTTTTTTGGTTTTGTTTCTCCCACTGGGAGATATTATCAGCTTGATTACCTTCTTAGTATTTTCAAAATGTATATTAAATTTTAGAACTATGCCAAAATTCCTATTTCACGTGTGCGTTACCTTTTCCTGTCTGTGAGATCGGGAATTCTGTGAAGGGTTTTAGAGCATCACAAATACTAGCTATGAACAACTATACCTTCACACTCTGCAGAGAGTGATGTTTCTTGCAGATTTGCATGAACACAGGGTTTTTTCCTTAAGAAAGGGGAAATAGAAAAAAGGAACCATTCTCAGGACAAACTAGGATGGGAATAAAACCTAAAGAAAACCCTACGATTGCAGTATTAAGTGTTGTGTAATATTCTCCGCAAGCAAGCATGGAAGGGCGCTATCCAATTAGTTGCAAAGCCAAAAACTACTGGTGTGCACTGCTGAATTTTCATGTACTTAGGGAAAATGTTCTTAACAATGCTGTCAGGTATGGTATTTTAGTCTTTTGGGAAATATTTTGAGCCTCATTGCTAGATATTTACTAATTCCAGGATCTTGATATCATCAGGTGAACTATTTTATTTACCATTTGTTGCATCGATTAAGTAGTAAATTTGTACCACAAATTCAGGTTTGATCAAAATTTATTAAAGATACCAAGCCTTGGAGTGCTTACAATTAGAAGATTTTCTTGACTGTAAATATAAAGTGAAAGTTCAAAATCACAAATCAGAAGAAACTGAATAACAAGAGCAGGAGTTTGGAACTGGACGTTGAAACTTTAATTTTAATATTATATTCCAGCCTGTTGAATCTGTAAGGGAAATGTGCTTGTGCATCCAGTATTTTGATCAAGAATACTGATTTTTATTATTAGTTATTGCTTTTTTTTTTTTTTGTACAAACTCCTTTCCCCCTGATTTTTTTTTTCTCCTCAAGAATTTTATTTCTTTCCTTGTTGTGTGTAGGTAATTTGAGAATGAGAATAGGTCAATTGATATCACAGAATCACAGAACATCAGGGATTGGAAGGTACCTTGAAAGATCATCTAGTCCAATACCCCACCACAGCAGGATCACCTAGATCAAGGCACACAGGAACACATCCAGTCAGGTCTTAAACATCTCCAGTGAAGGAGACTCCACAACACCCCTGGGCAGCCTGTTCCAGCACTCTGTCACTCTACCTGTGAAGAAGGTCCTTCTGATATTTATATGGAACCTCCTGTGTTCCAGCTTACACTCATTGCCCCTTGTCGTATCACTAGATGACATTGAGAAGAGCCTGACAACCACCCCTCATGTATTTATAAACATTAATGAGGTCACCCCTCAGTTTCCTTTAGTGGAAAATTGCAAAAAATAAGGCAAGGTGACAGTCCCCTTGTATGTGTGTGATCCCCATGGTAGTGGAGAAAATATTTCTATCAGCTGAATAATTCAGCACACCCATAGCTTCACCTAAGGCAAGTGAGTGAGTCAGAAACTTCTACTGAGTTAGAGAGGGACTTAGCTGGAAAGGGATTTTGAAAGCAAAGAAAAAAAAAAGATTAAAAAAATGTAGTTAGTCCTTAGGGAAGCACTGAGATAGCATCATGGAAAGGTAAGAAGATACAGAAATAGCTGTAAGTTCAAACCTCAGACTACTGGTAGTTATTAAAACTCGGTCTCTTTTTTGAGCTGAAGCTTTGGAGTTGCTTCTGGAAGGAGATGTCTTCAACAAAGGTGGAATCTTCCTTATGTTGTAGATTTCTTTAATCTTACTTTATTTGGTGATGTTTTAGAATTGGGGTGCACAGTTAATTGCAAACATGACAGTACTAGAATCCTTTTTTTTTGTGTTGACATTTTGTTATGTAAACAAAACTGGGAGAGAGTTACTTCTTTAACACAGAAGAAAACATGCATGATGTTTTTGTTGCAGGCAGAAATATCCTACTGGAAGACTTAAAAAGCACCTGGATCATATTGTTACAAAGCTGAATCTTAGATTTAAAAGTCACTTTTCTAGGTCAACAGGAAGAAAATGAAGGAGAGAACATCAGCTTACTTAGCACAGAACCTGTAGGTACATATTTTTGCTAAATCCTTGCATAAATCCATTATTTTTATGATAAAACATTTCAGTCTCCTCCACAATCAAAGGCATAGTAGTAATGGGCAAAGCTGAGAACTCAGTAAGGTCATCTTAGCTCTCTTGACAGAACGTAGTGGGAGTCCTCAGCTACTCTTTGATTGTGTTCTTTCTGTTTTTTCTGCGTTATAGCTAGTTATTTTTACTTGCATTTTTGCAAATGTAGTACGGGTGTTAAGGGAATTATAGATAGATGGAATGATACTCCAGGGCAGGGTAGGAGGAAGGATGAGATGAAAGGTGGGGAAAGGATCTGTGTGGGAGGGAATATTTGCTTGTTTTAGCTGAAATTGTAGATTCATCTGTCTTCATAACCTCAGAACTTCTTTGTGTGAATTAGTCCAAAAGACCTCAGGAACTGTTAAGAAACTTCACAAAGTCCGCTACAGTTCTAACCTCTGTGCTATATGAAGGAGTTTTGTTAAAGTGGAAATCCTGTTTCAGCTGATGAGAACTGATATTTGAGGCTAAAATCAATGGATCCAATAGGAAAAATAGTTAAGCTATAATAGGTGAGGTTTATTTTAAATGGCATTGGTTTATAGTAGTAATTTAAAACTCTTAGGAGTTAGTTATGCTTTTAGCTAGATTGTCTTTATGTAAGTCAGACTAGTGAGAGAAATGAGCTGGAAATTTTTATTGATAGTGTGTTTGCTGTTATTCTATAATCTTTTTCTGAAGTTAATGTGTATTTTTGCTGTTGTTACTGCTTTGGGAAACTCCATAGCTGGATTAGATCATAAGCATGCTTTTGACTTTAGTGCTATATTATTGTGAAACATCAAAGATTTTTAATGGTATTCCACTGAACTATTGAAATTCTGAGGTCTCCATTTTGGAGATATTTAAAGGCTATCTGGATATGGTCTTGGGCAACCAGTTTGAGGTGGTTCTGATTGACCAGAGAGGTTGGATAATATGGGCCAAAAGTCCCTTCCAACCTCAGCTACCCTGTTGCTCTATGATTCTTTAAACATTCTAATAAATCTGTAAACTTATGCTTCTACCATCTGGCTCCTGAGTGACAAGATAATTTTTCAGAAGCAGTATCTGAAAGGGTTCACATAGTCCTTTCCTTCAAAGCTTCAAGCTCTTTTCAAGCTTTATGTGAAGCTTATAATATGTATACTTGATCTTAACTGCAGGCATATTTGCACTGGATATATTGGCTGGGGGTTTGTACTGTGAGGAAAGAGACCACTTACAAGAAAGGCTTATAAACTTCACCTTTCAAAAACATACTTAAACTGAGATTCAGCTGAAGGCATGGGAACTTTTAAATTTCAAGCAAGCTGTCTGTCTGTTTTACCATTTAGTTAGTGAAAGCTTACAAGCTAGTTAGCCCACTGAGGTATTGAGTTCTTAATATCTCCATTTCCCACTGCTCATGAGAGATTTTGCATTGGTACACTCAGTTTATGACTTTTCCCACTTCTTGCAGGAAGTCTTTTATGAGTAGTAGTGTTATCCAAAAATCCTACAAAACAGGTACCCTTGCATTTCAGATGTCTTAAAAACATCATCAAATTAGGAATAAAAAGCATATATTTGAAAAATGTTAACTGTCTTTTAAACACAAGAAGTAGATACTTGCCATTACAGCAGAGAAAAAAAGGAAAACAAACTTTAAAACTTCATTAAGGAAGAAAACAATTACATCTTTCTCTTAACCAGATGTTAATTCATATATTGATCAGTTTCTGCATAAGATGTATGATACAGAACTATACATAACACTGGAAAACAAGACTGCATTCCAGAGTGATGGCATGTCTACATTAACTCCCTAAGACTTGGTGAAATAATCTATGAGTTAACAGTCTGAGTTATGTGTTAAATGTGGGCTTGTGGAATATACCAAATTTTAAAGTAGTTTATTTAATTATAATAAAACTGTTTTTTCTTTTATAACCCCTAGGTGCTCAATATGAGAATTCTCTTTCTGAAATGAGAATACCATGTGCCAAATCATTGCTGCACAGCTTATAAGAGTCTGATGAAAGCTGTACATAGCAGTGATAAGTATCGTATAAGCGATGGTATTTTATATTTTAAAGTACAGCACAGGAGTGTGGGTTTTATTCTCAATCTTGCTGGAGAAGAGGAGGAGCTTGGGTAGGAGCAGATGCACATTTCATGAGATCACAGGAAGATGTGAGATTTAGTGGGATCTTTACTCCTGAGGGGAGTAAAGTCTCAGGACTTCACTCCTGAGGGGAGTAAAGAAGGCAAGCAGCAGAACACAGGTCCAAAATTTCAAGAAAGTAAACTTCAGAGAACTGGGAAGTATAATCTGGTGGGAAACAGTATTGAAGAGCAAAAGAGCTTGTGAGAACTAGCAGATATTTAAGGACAATCTCCTCCAAACAAAAGAATGATCCATCCTAGTACTCACAAAAATTAACAGTTCAGGAGCCAAGACCTGCCTGGCTTGCAGTGCAAAAATAACATTTGTGGAAGCATAAGTGAGAGTAAACTATGAGAAAAGAATTTGGGAAAATTGCTTATGTATGTAGGGATGATGTTAGCCAAATAGTAGAAGAGAGCCACCTAAGAGATCTCTAGATTAATTTCAATATATACAAATCCATAGGACTAGAAGGGATGCATATGTGAGTACTGTGAGATGTTGGATCACCCTCAGAAGTCCTTGAAAGGTTGTGGAGATTAGGGAAGCTTCATGATGGGTGAGGAAAGGAAAAGGCCACAACCATCTTCAGACAGGACAAAAATGATAACAGTAGAGCAAGGTCAGAACAGCCTCACCTTCGTTCCTATGAAAATCATGGAACCTCTTGTAAACAATTTCTGAGACAATGGAGAAGGTGGTGAATGGAAATATCCAGATGTAAAAGACATAAATTACTCTTTGGCCAAACTGATTGCTCTTTATAATTTAAATAACTGTGGATGAGGGGTAAACACTTGTAGGGTTCTTCAATCTTTATTTTAGCGAGGCTTCCAACATGATCTCCTGTGAATCCTTTTATCAGTTTTGGGACTTTACAGTTTGGATAAATGGAACACAATTGATGAAAACCTGACTTATCCTTGGGTTCAAAGGATACTGGGAACCTATTCTTCATCTAAGTGCAGTGAAGCAACCTAGAAAGTAAAAGGCAGTACCTACTGGAATGGTATGCTCTGCATCCCTGTATATCTTTCAACATGTGAGCTCCTAAAGAAGGACTTAGGTGCTTAACTTTAATCCCTTATCCTTGGAAATAGTAGCCTTGGCCGATACTTAGAAATCTATTATATTTACAGTAAGGCAGGTATCTTCTCAAGAATTCTATTCTAAGTAAGATCCAAGTAATACAAGTGAGCTATTTCTGATAGTCCTTATGAATCTTAACATCCATTCCCCTCTTCTCTCATGAATTAACTAATTTAGAAGGGTAAGGGGGAAAAAAAAAGATTGTGTTTAGAGTATATATTCAGTTCTTGCCCGTGCCACAGAGCACAAGCTTTCATTTCAAGCACCATCTTCACGAGCACGACTTTTGTCTGTTCAGGCCATGAAGTTTTCAGTGTAAGTACCTACTGCGTTCTGGGCATGAAAGAGATAATTACTAGGGGAATTAAAACTTTCAACAGTCTTGTCTTACCAATAACATTCTGAACATTCCTGCAAATCTCTCTGTTAAGCTTACTGATGCAAACCTCATTGAACAAAATGAGCTGTTGCTGTGTTCTAATGTGATCTATCACAGTCTGACACTAGTGATTTTCAAATCTTACCCTGCGTTCCCTTAAACTGACGACTTTTGCTCTCCAGTGGTAGTAATCCTGGCTATGACTGTTTCACCACACAAGCAAATACAAATTGAGCTTTTTGTGATGTCTGTATCCCTATTAGTGGTACACAACAGCTGCAAGAGGATAAACAGGAGAGAAAGCAAACTGAGAATGACATGTCAAAACCACAAATTGCTGCTGTTGCAGGTGATTTAAGATACGAGCTGTGTGATTAAGGGCTTTTGTTGTCTCATTCTTCAGTTTAAGACGCAAATCTCTACTTGCGTATTAGAAGCACTGGCTGCAAATAAACAATAGCTTTAACATTGTGACTAATGTGTAGTGTGGGAGGCCATATTGTGAACATATCAGCATTGCTCTGCTGTAGCCTGTTGGCAGAATTTCTTGTTTTGTTTAAGCAAGCAAATCGTAGAATCTTAGAAAAGTCAGAGTTGGAATGGACCTTAAAGATCATCAAGTTCCAATCACCCTGCATGGGCAGGGACACCTCCCACTACATCAGGTTGCTCAGAACTCCATCCAAACTGGCCTTGAACACCTCCAGGGATGGAACTTAGACAATTTCTCTGGGCAGTGTCTTGCTACCTTCACACTGAAGAACTTCTTCCTAATCTCTTACCAAAATACTTCATCTTTCATCAAAACCATCATCTCTTTTGCTCTCACCCCCTGTCTTTGTAAAAAGTCCCTCCCCAGCTTTCTTGCAGGCCCCCTTCAGGTACTGAAAAGCCACTATCTAGTCCCCTTGGAGCCTTCTCTTCCTCAGGATGAACAACTCAAAATCCCTCCAGCCCCCAGACCATTTTCATGGCCCTCCTATGGACATGTTCCAACATCTTAACATCCTTCTTCTATTGAGGACTCCAGAGCTGGAGGCAGTATTCCAGGTGAGGTCTCAGCAGAGCAGAATAGAGGTGTAGAATCACCTCTCTCAATCTGCTGGCCATAATACTTTTGATACAGCCCAGGATGTGGTTGGCCTTCTGGGCTGCAAATGCACATTGATGGCTCAGGTACAGCTTTTGGTCCACTAGTACTCTCAGGTCTTCTTTCACACTGCTGCTCTCAAGTGTGTCCTCCCCAAGTCTGTATTCATATCTCCAGTTGCCTCAGCCAAGGTGCAGGACACCCTGCATCCTGGGCTTGTTGAACCTCATGACTTTCACTTGGGCCCAGTGTATTTGGGATGGAAAAATATTGAGTGAGATATGATTGTTGGAGGCCTGCAGTGATATAACTTAGCTGAACCAGTAGCTTCTTCCTGTGTTTACATAAAATAGAATCTTTCTGTTGCCCTTGACCTCCCTTGTAAGGCTTAATTCCAAGGAGACCTTGGCTTTTCTAGTTGCACTCCTACATTCTCTCACCAGAGCCTTATAATCACCCCAAGTGGCATCCCCTCCTTCCATGACCTATAGACTTCTTCTTCTTTAGTTTCCCCAGCAGCTCCCTGTTTAACCATGCAGGTTTTCTGACACCCTTCCTTGAATTCTTTCCCATTGGAATGCTTTTTTCTTGTGCTTCAGGAAAGTAGTCTTAATGTTAACCAGCTGTCCTGAGCTCCTTTACCATGCCCTGTCTCATGGAATTTCCCCTAGCAATTGCTTGAAAAGGCCAAAGTTGGCCCTCCTGAAGTCCCCGTGCTGCGTGCTTTGGTGTACAGGCATTTCAGGGAGTGAGCTGAGCACTTCGATTTCACCCTAGGACAGCGAGAGCTGCCTGTTTTTCATTAAGACCAGAGCTCTGTCCCACTAGTGCTTGCCCATCAATTATCCCACTCCACCCTTCATCTAGTTTAAAATCCTTATGAATGAGCCCTGCCAACTCCTGTCCCAGAACTCTTTTTCCCCTCTGAAATAAACCCCTCTCATGTGTATCTGCAAGATTTTGCACCTGATAAAACCAGTTTTTATCAAAGAACCCAAAGCCCTGCCTGTGACACCAGTCTCGTAGTCAGGCATTAATAGACTGAGTCCTTCTTTCTGGCCTGCGTCCTCAACCCATAATGGAAGAAATACAATTTGTGCCCCAGAGTCTTTCACCTAATGCCTTAAGGTCTGTCTTCATTTCCCTCAGGCTATAGAATACAGATTTCTGCACACCTGTCTGGAAGATCAGCAGTGGGTTATAGTCAGTTGATCTCACCAGGTTAGGGAGCAACCTAGTGATGTCCCTGATTTGGGCTCCAGGTAAACTGCAGACTTCCCTATGATGAGAGTCAGCTCTGCATATTGGGCCCTCAGTCCCTTTCAGGAGCGAGTCTCCAATAACTAGGACCCTTCTCTTCTTTGTGGAGGAGGTCATCATAGTTTGCTTAAGCAGGTAGGTTTTTTTTCTCAGATCCTTGGAACAGAATACCTTACTTTATGTACAAAGTTGTGGAATAGAAAATTCTGCATAGAGAGAGGATAATATGTTATATGTTATGACTGACATAAAAGACCAATACACAATGCTTTGCAAGTTACCCTTTACTGGTTGTTTTGGTGACTAGTAAATCAGTTTAGACTGAAGACTCACTGTGATCTTTAAGAACATTTGCTGTGCATTCTTTAGCCAAACTTTGGTTGTTACACATAGAAGAACAGTTTGGATTCAGAATTAATACTTGTGAGAGAAGAAGCCTTACTCTCCTGTGTTCCTGGCTTCCCGCATATACCCATTTAGTGCACATTTGTGTATGCATTTGCTTTCTTAGTAGGTAGTTTGTATAACCTGTACCAGTGGGCTGCTTAGTACACCAGTGCAAACATAAATGTGTAGTTTAAAATTTTACAGACACTGAATCAGTTTCTCTGGAAGAGACCTTTAAAATCATCAAATCCAACCATTGACTCAGTACTACCAGTTCACCACTAAACCATGTTCTTCAGCAGTACATCTATATGTCTTTTAAATACCTCTAGGCTGGTGAACCCATCACCAACCATAGCAACCATCGCTGTGCAACTCACTGCACTAATCTATTTACCAAATATATTGGTTTAGTTACCTAGAAAGAGCTGACATTAAGAAGCATTATTCATTCTATAGAGCAGATGGACTGGAATGTTGGATGTGTCTTAGCCATTGCTTTTAAACCCAAATTACTCTCTGGAGTTTCTGTACATCTGAAGAAGTAAATGTGATGGAGCTCTCATAGCTAGGTATTTGTACAATTTAGAAAATGAAAGCATTCATGTGTAAAGTGTTATGTTTATGCAAATTCTAGCTCCTCTTTACCTTCCTTTGTGGTACTGATCAGTATAGCCTCTGCTAATCGTTAATGATTAACTCGCTATCTTCCTCCTTCACTTTTTTTTTTCTGGGCATAATGCCAAGCGTATTATTAAGATATAAAGGCTTTCCTTCCCCTCCCATTTTGCCAGCTCCTGCCAAGGTGTTTCTGACCACTTATTCATTTTTTCTTGTGATCTTGGCTTCACCTCCACAGTTTCTATTCACTAGATGGCTTTTTCTCTCTTTTTAAATGTAAAGAGTACATCTATACTAAGTAGCCTACTGGACGTCTTCAGTGTTGTCAATCAGTAAATGAAGCACTTATTTTAGATCTGAAAGCACATGCTAATTGAGATTCACTTGCCCCAGACCAGATTCAGCACTGGCAAAGGATGAACTAGTGTCCTTGTGCTGCTTCTGCCTAGTCAGCCCTATCATGGCCTGACACCTTTGGAGAACTGATGCATCTAGATTGCATACCAAACTTGTAGATGAAAGGACAGTATTATGGATAGAGTGTGGTTCTTGGTATGAATAAAGCTACATCTCTTCTACACTGTGCTTTTGTTTTGTGGGGGTCATTTATGGACTTGATATCATAAAATATATTAACATTTGTGGATTTTGCTGATCTCTTTTGGATTCAGATGCAATCAAAATTCTACAAGCATGGTGGGCTCTCAAAGGGTAGGCAAACTTGCCTCTCTTCATGATTATCCTTTTTATATTATCTAACATCTAAGGAATCACAGAATCACTCTGGTTGGAAAAGACCCCTGGGATCATAGAGTCCAACCATCTATCCTACCTAAGAAATTCACCCCTAAACCACACCCCTCAACACCTTATCCAAACAATCTTTAAACACACCCAGGGATGGCCACTCAACCACCTGCCTGGGAAGCCCATTCCAGTGCTTGACCAACATTTCTGTGAAAAAATTCTTCCTAATATCTACTCTAAACCTACCCTGTTGAAACTTGAACCCATTCTCTCTTGTTCTATCACTAATTGCTTGTGAGAAAAGACCAGCACCAACCTCTCCACAACGTCCTTTGAGGTATTTGTAGGGAGTCATGAGGTCTCCTCTCAGTCTCCACTTGTTCAAACTAAAGAGCCTCAGCTCTCTCAGTCTTTCATAGAATCATAAAATCATTAGGGATTGGAAGGGACTTCAAAAGATAATCTAGTCCAATCCTCCTGCCAGAGCAGAATCACCTAGACCAAGTCTCACAGGAACATATCCAGGTGGGTTTTAAAAGTCCAGAGGTGGTGATTCCACAACCCCCCTGGGCAACCTGTTCCAATAAGATTTATTCTTCAGACCCTTCACCAGCTTACTTGCCCTTCTCTGCACCTGCTCCAGCATCTCCACGTGTCTCTTGCATTGAGGTGCCCAAAACTGGACAGAATACTCAAGATGTGGCCTCACCAGTGCTGAATACAGGAGGAAGATAGCCTCCCTACTCCTGCTGGCCACACTATTTCTAATACAAGCCAGGATGCCATTGGCCTTGTTGGCCACCTGGGCACACTGCTGGCTCATATTCATCTTCCTGTCTATTAGAACCCCCTGGGTCCCATTAGGGATTGGAAGGGACCTCAAAAGATCATCTAGTCCAACCTCCCAGCTAAAGCAGGACTGTCTAGGGCACACTGCACAAGACTGCATCCAGACAGGTTCTGAATATCTTCAGAGGAGACTCCACAACCTCTCTGGGCAGCCTGTTCCAGTGATTTGTCACCTGCACAGGAAATAAGTTTTTCCTTTAAGGAAGGTGATCGACAAAAGAACTACAATGCACTTTTACTGACATGGCTAGTACTTTTTCTGGGACAGTTATAGAACAAATCCTCCCGGAAGCCATGTTGAAGTACAGAAAGGAGGAAGATCATTAGAAAGGGACAGAATACATTTACCCCAGGCAAATCACACTCCATCATGCTTTCTTCACAATGAACTATAATGTCCTTACAGGTAAATAAGTGAGGCCTGAACAATGAGAGCAGAATCATAAAATTATAATGCTATGATTTTATGGTTGGGAAAACACTTTTAAAGTAATCGAGTCCAACCACTAACCTAACTGTACCAAAACCACTGATAAACCATATCCTTAGGTTCCATATCTACATGACTTTCAAATGCATCTAGGAAAGGTGATTTAACCACTTCCCTGGGCAGCCTGTTTCAAAGCCTGTTGACTCTTCCAATGAAGAAGTTTTCCCTAATGTCCAACCTAAACTTCTCTTAGCATAACTTTTAATTTCCTCTTGTCCTATCACTTGTTACTTCTGAGAAGAGACCACCACTTACCTCTCTACAGCCTCTTTTCAGGTAGTTGTAGAGAGCAATATGGTCTCCCCTCAGTTGTAGTTTTCTGAATAAAAACATTGTCTGTGTTAATGAGGTGGGTAAAGGAATGGAGTACATCCTCTGCAAATCTGTGAATGATGCCAGCTCAGGGAATGGAAAGCACACTGAGAGGCAGGGTTCTGCCTGCAGGCCTCCTCATAAGACCTCATAAAGCTGAAAAAAGGCAAGTACAGGGTACTATGTCTGAGAAAGAATAACCATGTTCTAGGGCAGGCTGCCCCAAAAGCAGCTTTACAGAGCAAGTCCTGATGCATGAGCAGGTGAACATGTTCTGGACATATGAGGTGTGGTGAAGAATGCCAACAGCAGACTGAGATGCAATACTTCAAGTGTGGCCTGCAGTCAAAGACCATGATTCTTCTCAGCATATCCAGTGGCTGGAAGTCTGCAGTAGGAGTACAGTGTCACATTCCGGGTCACCAGTCCTGGAATGACATTGACATACTGGAGCTAGGTATCATGAAGGTGTTCAAACATTGGTATAAGTGCCCAGGGTGCCTGAGAAATTTTCATCCAGAATTATTCAAAACTCAGCAGCCCATGAATCTGAGCACCTTGACCCCGCTGGCTCTGCGCTGAGGGGTTGCTTAGATAGGTCTTCTCCAGATGTGCCTCCCAGTCTGCCGTTACCTCGCGTTTCAGCACGCTGGTCTCTGCCAAGCTCTGCCTGCCTGCGAGCACATCCTTATCTGCAGTAGGGGGTCGAACGGCAAGCGACACCTAAGGGTTACTGCATCGCTGCCCGCGATCTCTCCGCGGGTACGACCTGCTCGCTCCGCTACGAGACGTTGGGCGGGGCCGGGGGTGTGCGCGATGTCTTTAACTGCCGGAGAGGGGCGGTGCGGCCGGTGTGTGCGGGGGGAGCCGCCCGCCAGTCCAGAGCATGCGCTGCGCGGGGCGGTGGAGCGGAGCGCGGCGGGCGGAGGCGACGCCGCACTCCCCCGGCAGCAGAGGCAGCCAGCAAGCCCGGCGCTACGCGGGGCCTCGGTAGCAGAGCCTTCAGCGTCCACCGCTCTGTGAGCCCCGACCAGACGCCCTGCGGGGAGAGGTGCAGCAGCGGCCATGGGCAACGAAGCGAGCCTGGAAGGAGGCGAAGGGCTCGGCGCCTTTCCCGAAGGGGCGGCGGCGGCCGGGGATGGCGGCGGCCCCGCGGCCCCTTTGCAGCACCTGGTCCCAGCCGGGGTGGAGGCGGACTTGAGCCAGCTGAGCGAGGAGGAGAGGAGGCAGATCGCCGCTGTCATGTCAAGGGCGCAGGGGCTTCCCAGAGGGAACCTCGCCGGCGCGGAGCCGCCTCCCATGCAAAGGCACGCACGGAAAATCTTCCTTCTCCCGGTCCTCCCTTCCCCCTTCTCCGTCTGCTCGCGGTGGGGCGGGGGGCGAGTGGCAACACGATCCGGGCCCGCTGCGTCGGGAGCAGCCGTTGCGCTTTGCTGGCGGAGGGAGCGAAGGGAAGGGGGCGGTTGCACGGTGCGGACACCGGGACGGAGCCGGCACTCTCCGGCTTTTCCCACTCTGATGGATTCTGATAATAACAATGGTCCTCCGTTCCAGTGGGCTGTACCCTTTCCCCTTCCCACCCTTCTCACCCATCCGGTGTACGGGTAGTTCTGTGTCAAGGAAGGGAGAGATTGGTGGACAATATTTCAGGTTTCTCTGTGAGTGTGTGTTTCTCAGGGCTGGAGTGCCCCACCGCTCAGATGGTAACCGGGGAGGATCTCCCCAGAGCTGATGGGTTCTGTAAGCTGTTTCTCCTGGAGAAATTCTTATTGAATCTTTTAAAGCTTTTGGACATAATGTATCTGCTAGTTGTTACTCTGCCAGTTATTAACCCGTATAACTATCATTTGGCTTCATTAAATAATAATGGATTGAGGTCTGTTTCAGTCTGCTTTTCTCCCATTTTGCTTCTGTATCTTTTTTGTCGGAAGAGAGACGAAAGCATAGATTGATTGTCACGGGATTCAGTATTGTGTATGGTGATGGCTTTACCTCATTGTGCATCTACGAAAACAAGGCTAATTTCTTTCCCTGGCCTTTAGTAGATCTGCTGCGGGACGTGCAACAAGCCCATTCGGGTCCCCGCCCGTTCTGCTCGCGGCTGGGTCCCCGGTTGCAGCCCGACAGTTCCTACTCTATGCCCTGTCCATGGTGCTGAACCCTCTAGTTCTCTGCCCGTGCCTCGTCCATGAACCCTCCGGTTTTCCACCCGTCATCAGGGGCCGCCGTCTCGGGTGCTCTCCGGCTCCGGTCTGGGAATGTTATTTGTTTGGAAGGAGTCTCCTGGACTTGATTGTTCATCATGGTTCTTGTGTATTGACCTCACCCTAGATAAGTGCCTACTGAGTTTATATAATGTAGATTTATATAATTGAGCTCCAGAAAGAGAAGCAAGGAGGATGGAACCAAATGCCTTCTTGGGCAAACTACTGAAGTCGTTGGGATTATACGTGTATACGTGAGATGATGGTCTCCATTTTTTTAAGACTGGAAACGAAATATTCCCATTTCATGTATTCCATAGTTATTAATAATGTATTAACACTAGATGTAAAATACAATTTTCTGTTCAGTTCAGGCTTTTATAGATGCTAATGGAAAAAAAAAATCACATTGATTAGTTCTGTGAAACTAAGCTCAAATTGCCTTTTGTATAACAGTCTATGAGCAAAGACACAAAGTTTATCGCTTCATGCTAGCATTCCAGTAAAAAATATGTTAAATGTTTCTGGAAGATTTTTAGAGTAAGCGAAACTCATTGGTATATGAATATTTCAGCATTTATAAGTGGATGCTTTCCTACAAACATAACACCAGAAACTACTTTGATCTTATTAGTGTATCAGACTCTCATTCTCTGTTTTTTAGGATCAGGGCACTCTATATTTGTGAATTACATCTGTTTAACTTTTAGACAAAGTTGACGTTTTAACATTCAGTGCAGTAACCTATCAATTAGCTTC
Organism: Rhinopomastus cyanomelas; assembly: GCA_013400115.1. Classification (NCBI taxonomy): domain Eukaryota; kingdom Metazoa; phylum Chordata; class Aves; order Bucerotiformes; family Rhinopomastidae; genus Rhinopomastus; species Rhinopomastus cyanomelas. Next base: position 47,344 of record VXBP01008012.1, read on the forward strand.
TTTCATTGGGTTGTAGCTGTTCTCATCATAGCATCTTTGTGCCTGTCATGCTGTAATGAGGTTACTACTTGTCTCTGCTGCTGTTTTGTGAATTTACTTGCTCCTACTGCACACCTCTCTGCTCTTGAGATCTACCAAGAGTGATGAGAATAGTTAAGTACTTCATGCCAGCCCTTGGAGAAAGACTCTTCAGAGGACTAAGGATTACCCTCTTCCAGTCTTCAATTTAAGAACAGGTTTGCTGAGACTGGGATTCCTAAGCTTCAAGATTTTTTTTCAGTCTATGTGGGCAAAGAAATCAGAGGTGGAAAATACCACTTTAATGGACGAGAGCTTTTCTTCCTAGCATGGTTATGCCAGTCCAAATTTGAAGTGACTGGAACAGTAATCAAAGGTGGAATCTGATGTTTAGTTTCTATAGCCTTGAATTATGACAGTGTTCCTTTTGCACTGCTTGTTACTTTTTCTATGTTTTTACTGGGTTTTTCTTCTGTCATTTCCATGATTTCATTTGCTGTTTGTCTTACATGAGACTGCCAGAGAAACTCAAGTCCTTATTGATGTAGTTGCAATTTTTGCAACTACATACTTCTTGATAGTAATGTATATACTATGAAATGTAATTGCACCTTTACCACCATAAAATACATGCTGTAGCTTCTAGGACTTGTGTAGGCTTTGTGGTTTTCTATCTTAAAAAATGTTACATAAATGCAGTTCAAATTTATTGTGCATTTTAGCATAAGTAATTAGTGAAAAGCCTAAATAAAATGTACATTTTAATTTATTTTTTCTTTGAATGTTTTATTCTTTGTGTTCCAATGGGAATTTAGGCTACTTAGTGCATATGGAAATCAGTCTATCCTATTTCAATTACCTGTCTTCAAAAAACTCATGGTTAGGAAGTTTAGGTGAAACATGCACAGTCCATTTGTGAGTAAGTTCCTGCTGAATGACTCTATAATTGTGTCAGTGTCTACTTGAGTTGTTCAACACCATCTGAAAGGATTAGGTGGCCAAACCAAATATATGATCCATTTAATGCAGCTGGTATTTTTTGTGGCATGTTTTTTCAGTTCATTTAGTTCTTCATGGTAGACATTAATAGAAAACAATAAACTACTGCATTTTGAGAGAATATGCTAAGACGTGTTACTGTGTCACTGTGTGACACTTGGTATCACACACTACTGGGTGTTTAGGGTGTATTTTCCAGAAGAAACTTGTATTATTGAATTATTGGGTTGTACTTAAGTTTATGCATGTCTGTAGGTATGGAAAGTTATGTTGATTCATACTGACGAGTGGGGCAAGAACATGCTTTTAAAATTTGTTTTCTATAGTTGTGGCATTTAAGGACTACACTAGTAGTGTTTTTTATTAAATCATCTCTTGATTCCAAGCAAGCTTTGATTTGGCTGTAATATTAATGGAAATGAATAAAGATGAGCTCTGTGAACCAAGGCCAAAGTGAGGGGAAACATAGCAGGACAAAGAACAGTTAGATCACAGAATCACAGGCTATTAGGGATTGGAAGGGATGAGGGAGTTGAGCTTGGATCAAAGTCTTTACAATCATGATGAGATTAATTACTTTTAAAATACAAAAATTCTGTCAAAGACAAGGTTTTGTTTTAAGGATCTTTGTTTTCCAGATTAATTACAATTATTCAATATCATTCTGTAGCTGGTTGTAAAATAGTTGCAGAAGAGAGGGTTTCAGCTTCTGGCTATGTAAAAAGAAAATGGAGCAAGTCTTTGACAGTTTGAGCATTTCTGAAGTAGCTTGTCTTTTCAAGGCTTGCTTTTTCTTCTACTACTTAACCATGCAACGTCTCTATTGCTTAGAAACATAGTTATGCATAAGGAAACATTGTTATGTATGAGGTATTATACATACAGGTGTATTCTGGTCTTCAGAATGCATCAGTAGCCTTGCAGAATCACCTGGCTTTATTTTTTAGATTCATGGGTTTTAATCTCATTTGAAGTTCTGATGTCTGATCAAGTGGCAATTTATGAAACACATTATCTTGATAAAAATGAAAGCTGGAAGAGAACTCTGTTCCAGTTACTTACTCTTGAAAATTGAACTTGGACATTACTAAAAACTGGTTTACTTTGTTTGTTTTTTCTTCCACTTTGTACTGTAAAGTTTGGGAATGATACTGTTTCCTGACCTGACTTTTAGCACTGTACCTTTTATTCTGCCCTCACCCCCCTCCCCAAAACTCAGCGTAGTTCAGTGAAGCTTTCCAACGTTTTGAACATGCTGGAAGTTTATCAATTTATTACTATTGCCATTAATAGATTAGTTGAAATTATTTCACTTAGTAGTTAGAGCACCTCTTCAGATACATCTACAGAGCCTATCTAAATACGAAGCAGAACTGCAGGTAGACCTACCTATTGGCTAATAATAGTAAAAAAAAAGGTTTTAACAAGTAAAAATGCAAAATATTTGAGGGAATCAGGTTATCTGTTGGCTTTTCTGTATGAAGTTCTTTCTGCATAATGAGTTAATCCGTGTCCACTGAGGCCAACACACTTTGAGTTGCACGTTGAAGTTACAAGTGTAAAGATCCCAGTTTTATGCCCAATACTTTGAAATGAATGGGAAAAGGTGGGTGTAATTATAGAAGGTTCTTAATAGTTTGTACTTAACATTTCATGTGGAAAATTTTAATTTACAAAAAATAAAATCATACAAGACAATGTATTAATCAAATAATAGTAACCTCATGGCAACATTAACAGTAAACTACATTATTCTATGTGACTATAGTTATACGTAGCTGTCTTCCTTAACTAACTACAATGAGAGATGGTTTATTTTGCTCATGTGTGCCCATGAAGAAGTGTCATGTCTGGATAAACAAGATCACAGTTATCTTCCAGCAAAAGCACAGAGATAGCACTGAATAGAGTAGTTTACTGCATTCTACAGCAATAGGGCTGAATACAATAATGTTTTCTCCAGCTGCAGTGGAGTGTAGCAACAAGTAGTATGCTATGCTACACATGAAGACATGATCTTGGTTTTGATTCCTACATTCTTAGTTTTATTTTCTCCTGTATGAAAACTCAGCAAAATATTATTAGAGAATTGTGAAAAATCCCCACATAATGAGAAAATTTTATTGCTGGGCAATGTGAATTGTCAGGATGATGCTATGCAAAGGCATCTGTTTTTCTGATTGAAAATTGTTCTGATTTTGTAAGTGAATGGGTCGCAAAATACTTTAAAAGAAGCTAATGCTTCTTAATACACCTGGATGTTAGGAGTTTAATTCCCTGCTGCATATTGAATTGTAAATATATGCATATTTTGTACAAGTAGCTGAAACACAAGTCCAGTTTTGCATTATTTGCCTTCTATGGCTGTGTGATACCTCCTGTTTTAGTCTTTTGTGTCTCCCTAAGTTTGTATTTCACAGGATAGAGTAGAGGTTTAGTCATGTGGATTTAGGTGAAATAGGAAGTTGTAGCTTTGGGTTGGTCAGGTTTCTGAATAGAATATTATTTGATTAAACTTTATGTTGTATTAGATACATTTCTAAATAATAAATCAGTCTATGAATATTTGTATAGACTTTTACAGAGTGATAATTTTAAATACTATTTACATGTACCTTACATTTTCTACCTCGGTGTTGCAAGCACTCAAGCACCTGAGAAACCACAGTGTTACTAGAACTTGGCCAAAGTCACAGATACATTTCATTTAGTGCAATGCAAGTACTCTACATTATTATAATTTTGAATGTTTTCTCTCTGCAGACATCCTGAACAACCAAGTAAGCCTCCAGATCCAGGACCACCAAGTTTAAGTAAAAGCAGAACAGTAGATGTGCTGAAGACAGAACAACGGACACCTGGGCGGAGCCCTTCTTCTATTAGTCTAAGGGAATCAAAGTCCAGGACTGATTTTAAAGAAGATCAGAAGCCAAGTATGATGCCCAGTTTTCTTTCAGAAGCCAATCCATTAAGTGCAGTCACTTCAGTTGTGAACAAATTTAATCCTTTTGATTTGATATCAGATTCAGATGCCACCCATGAAGAAGCCAGTAGGAAACAAAAGGTTACCCCAAAAGAGCAAGGTAAACCTGAGGAGCAGAAGGGCTCTGCAAAACATCCAGTTCAACAACAGTCTCCAAAGCCAGCTGTTCAACAGCAAGGACATGTCAGACCTACTGCCCAGCAAACGGAGTCTTCCAAACCAGTGCCTCAGCAACAGCAGCCTGGGGAACCAAAGCAAGTCCAGAAGTCAGGCCCTGGTCACCCAGCAGACCCTAAGCTAGAACAAGCTAAACAACCACCCCAGCCACGAGGACCACAAAAATCTCAGCCCCAGCAGTCAGAACCAACAAAGCCTGTTCAACAACAAACTTCTGCAAAACCTTCACCAGGCCCAACGAAACCAGCACAGCAACCAGATAATACCAGAACATCATCCCAAGCACCACCTGCCCCAAAGCCATCATCACAGCAGCCAGGGAAACAACCATCTCAACAGCCGGTGCGGCAAGGAGGTCCTGTAAAACCATCTTCTCAGCAAGCAGGGCCTACGAAACAGCCTTCTCAGCAACCAGGGCCTGAAAAGCCATCTACTCAGCAAACAGGACCTGCAAAACAACCATCACAGCCTGGGCCTGGGAAGCCACCTCCACAGCAAACAGGGCCTGTAAAGCAGGTGCCACCACAGGCAGGGCCTACAAAACCATCTTCTCAGACTGCAGGGCCCACAAAGGCCCCGGCACAACAACCAGGACTTACAAAGCCGCCAGGCCAGCAACCAGGACCTGAGAAGCCCTCACAGCAAAAGCAAGCTGGCACAAGCCAACCCACAGAGTCCACCCCAAAGAAAACCTTCTGTCCTCTTTGCACAACCACTGAACTGCTGCTGCACACTCCAGAAAAGGCCAATTACAACACATGCACACAGTGTCATACTGTGGTCTGCAGCCTGTGTGGATTCAATCCCAATCCTCATATAACAGAGGTGAGTAGTCTGTAACTGATGTTCTCTACCCGAGCTAAAAATTGTGTTTGTCTTTATTATGCTGAAATATCAGATATGTTGCTCTGTGTCATCACATTTGCTTCAGGCATGGGTTTTTTTCACTGAATTTGTATTTGAATAAAAGGGGTTGAAATTGGAGGAAAAAGAAGGTAATAATTCTCTGTACAGTGTTTAGAATTGTGTTCTTATGTCTTCCTACAAAAAGAGAAGGAAACTTGTGACTTTTTCCTGTTTTGCATAATTTTAAGCAATCACTGGCTATGTCTATAATCCACCCACATTAGTCATGTGCTAATATGTTTATAAATAAGTGAAGTTTTCTGCAGTAAGAACCAAGAAAAAGAAAGAATTACCCCTCATAGCCCCATTGTGTGTTTTGGAAAAGGATGTGGGGTAGATTTGCTCTGCAAGTGTGTGAGGTTTCTTTGTTGGGTGAAAGTCGTGAGTTAGACTTGGTGATAAAATATTTCCTTCTTGTGGGAGGCTAAGAAAGAAGTCTCTGACTATTTCTAACCTTGATCACTACTCATGTTGCAATTATATAACAGAAATGGCTAAGAAAGTAATATTAGGACTTGAAAGGAACTTTCGTTTACCTGTTGTCTGTGGTAGCTTGACTGATGTCCCTATACATATCCTTCACTTGCTCTGTGTGGGAATAAGGCTTCATATGAATATTGCTCATACATCCTGATATGCTAATTTTAAATTTGCAATATAGTTTGGGTTTTCAGTATCAACACTTCTATCAATTTATAGAAATTAAAGCATAGCAGACCTGACACCAAAGACTAGCTAGTGATAAATAGCCAGAGGGGGGTATTTGGGAAGCTTATTTTTGTCTTGTTTTGGTGTTAGTTTAGCTGATAAGAGATGCTGATAGGAAGAAGCACACACTTCTATATTCTGAACCTGACAAATAATATTTCTGCATTTGAAATTACATCAAGTAATTGCTAAGGCTGTAAGGGTCTTCTGGAGGTCGTGTAGTCCAACCCTCTTCTTGATGCAGCGTCACCTAAGCGGGTTGCTCATAACTGGTTTTGAATCCATGGATGAAGGCTCATAGCCTGTCTGTTTGCTCTGTATAACAATGATTTAAGAACATGGCTAATGGTTGGGATACTTTCCAGTGTACAGGCTTTTAGTAGGTTGCTGGTAACAAACGTCAGGCTGTTTGCATCCAGCAAGTATTGCTTTGTTGTTTTTCAGGTTTAAATTTGCTATTGTAACTCATTGCAGTAGCCATCGGTAGCACATTGTATCGTTTAGGAGGGTACTCTCTTGTTTTAAGTGTAGGGAAGTTTAGGACAAGAAATACTCTTTGATATTAACATAAATACATTGTAACTTTAGAAAACAGTATCTTCTAGTTCTGACAGAAGGTTTTTAGACCAAAGCTTTTTATATTTATTTGTGGGTGTAAGTGTTTATTTCCATCATGTGCTCCTGGAGTCTTTTGGAGCTCCAAGTACATCTTCCTTTCAAAACTTCAGTTTTCACATGGAAATGCTCAACAACTGTTGTATAGTGAAATGAAGTAGGGATATTCTTACATAAACTGGCTCAAAATCTAAGTGTGTGGAAATGGTGTGAATAACTACCGGTTTTTGAAGCGGGCACTGTGAAATTCAGGACTTTAAGACAATAAATACAGCTGCATTTAAGTTTTGACTGATTGCATACATATGTAAAAGGAGATTTGAATTTCATATTATACATTGAAATAAACACAGGATATGCATTTATTTCATGATGAAATCATTTCAGTAAATGAAGGTATTGGACATCTAATTTATTCTGTTATTAGTTTCAATCTCCTGACTCCCACTCAGACTTTTCTAATTTGCTTAGCTTTGCACCACCAGCTGTCTTGCTGAAACTTCATTGTGGGTGTCCTGCTCCAATCTGCAGTCAAGTGCAACAAAAATCACATCTGACTTTATTACTGAGCAGTTGGAGCAGAGTAATAGAACCTTTCTGGCACACACAAAAATGTGACATTTCAGTAGCAAAGGTTCTTACTTGAGCTGTTCTCAAACCTTCTGGTTTTCCTTTCATTTAAATATTTGGATTATTATAAATGTTTCTGATTCTGCCTTTACAATAGTTCACACATTGCATCCTGTCTAGTGTGAAAGCCATAGTTTGTGTCTGTACTTTTCTTGATCATGGTGAAAGCTCTTGGCTTCTTCTCATTCTCCTAAAGTTTTATTGACCTAAAGTCTTTGTCTCTTACCCATGCACTTCACTTACTGACTATATCTTCACTCTCATTGTTATACTTTGACTTTTCCTACTGTCCTTTATGCCAATTTTTATGAATCTGTAGTTCTGTGCTGTACCCTTTCCATGCCTTTATGGCCACTGCTTTTATTGCTTATTTACTGACCAGAAACAGGAACTTCAAATTAGATGTGGGAAGAGTAGAAGGCATGTATTTAGAAAAGAATTTCTATTACTTTTGTTCTCTAACATTTCCGCCTGTACAGCTGCTTGAACTATCTTCTTATGATATTTTTTCTATGAGTTTCTTCCAGGGTAGTTCGGTCTTCATAACAGAGTTAATTACTCTTCAAATGTAGAGCTATATATATATATTCTCTATTTTGAAGTGATTCTAGAAAGTCTAGCAGGCTTTACAAACTGGCTTAGGAAATAGATTGCATACATTGTAAAACCATTGTGAAAAGTGCTGATTTTAAAACATTTTTATTCATTCTTCCAATTTAAGCCTCTATTTAATATGCAGCAGTACATGCTTCAACTCGCTAGAGAAAACTGTAACTAAGAGCAGAAAGTGATACCTGTATTGCTGCAAGGTCAGACCCTTTGAACTATTTCTCTGAACCATCTGACACTGCAGTCCCCTTGGGGAAAAGGGATAGTTGGTATCTTGTTTTTTTACAGCAGTCTAGAGAGAAAACACAGCATACATAAAGTGTTCGGCAGCATATGTCTCTCTAATCTGTCTAGGTATTCACACTCCACTCATTGCCATGGCACATGAGTGCCTAGCAACAGTTGCATAAAGTAATGGGAAAAAAATTATATAAACTAGTTTGGTAATTTGTAATCTATTCAATTTTTCTTTTACATACAGGAGAACCTTGTAGCAAATGTACATGTTTTGCCAAAGCCACTCCCAATAAGCCATTATCACCAGAAACTAACACTTCCCCAACAAAGATTCATTCCTCTAAAACTTTTGAATAGCAGTAATCTTTCTGAAAATTAGTTTCTGAGGGATTGTCCATTTCTGTTAAACCCTTAGTCACAGAATTTCTTTGGTTCTAAGAGGCCTTTGAGATGATAAAGTCCAACCATTGATCCAACATTGCCAGGTCACTTTATAGGTTTTGATAAAGCCGGGCAAAGAGCTTCAGCAACTGTAGTTAAATCTAAGTGAGCAGTGTGTGTGTCTGATAGCTGGAGTATATTTTCATCCTTTCATCCCCTGTGAACTAGTTAATGAAAACACACAGCACAGACTGAGCAAATGTATAAATATAAGAATATATCATTGCAATCTTTATGATGGACATCTGTAAATCTGATGATCAAGTGAAGTGTTAAATCTGTTAATACTGGATACTGGTTCCGTGTGAGCTCCTCTTCATGGGTTCCATTGATGAGCACACATGTATATCTGGAAGCTTGTCTTCTAGGTAGTTCTAGAAGGGGCTATTATTTGTTTGTTTTATCTGTGTTAAACAGTGGATGAAACACAGACTGAGTACACTTTGGAGATATCATTTAAAGTTATTCTTGGAGCCAGGTATTTTTTACGTAGATACTTGCTGAAAATTGCCTGTTCAGATAAAGTGAAGCTGTGCACATTGATTTAGGATTTGTTTACTTGTCACAGGCTCTTCTGGATGGAGGCAAACTGAGTTCTAAAAAGTGTTTTGTTGGTTCTGACTGTTTTTGGAACAACGTGTCTGTATCAAACTTAAAAATAATGGGAAAAAACAGAAGGGAAAAGGTCAATTTTACCAAAGAGGAAGTGTATAATTTCAGATCGAGTAGTACAGTTTACTGGATTTACACCTTTATTAACAGGAAAAATATTTTTTAATCAAATCTGAAAATATTTTCTTGGGTTTTGTTATTGTTGTCATTTTTGAGGGAGGTTTTCTCTTTTTTTTTTTTCTCTGTGTAAAGTTAGGGAGCGTGAGTGGGTGTTCAGAGTTATGTAAGTAATGCAAAACAAATTAGAGGAAAATTAAGGGCTTGAATCTGACCATCAGCTGTTACAATCATAAGCTGAACAGAGTTAACCCCCTAAAAATCCCCTTTTAAAGAAATTTTTACAATGTATTTATTTGCACATCAATTCTTAAATGTGTTGAAGTAAAGCTAGGGGTGTTCAGTAAAATAGGATGGAGTTTAGTCCAGGTTCAAACTGATCAGAAATCATCTTCAAACAAGCCTTGCACTTAGCTGCTCTTTAAAAATGACCACGGTTAAAATAATTTCTGTGTGAAATATGCATTTTGGTTCAAAGAGCAATTAGAGTGTTCCAGTGTTACTAACACTGCAATTTATATGGAAATACTGATTTCCATATGAAATGAAGTTAGTGTGGTTCCTTTAGTTCTTCCCTTAGCTACAGCTGCCATATAGGCATTTGGGAGGAACTGTAAAGATCCTCAAATAGAAAGGTTACAGAAGTGCAGAATATTGTTTCTCTCTGTGGAATATTCTTAAACACACTCCCACACTGTTTCTCTCTGTGTGCCTACATTTCTACTTTTATGTTAGGATTAGATGCATTTATGATATTAATGCCCTATGGTCTGAGAGGTTTTGGGTGGTTTTGTTCTTTGAAAATTTTTCTTCTTTTGCAAAAGGAGCAGAATATAAAAAGAAACAAGCAACTATATACAGCATATGGTTTTTCAATGTTTTAGTTGGGCAATATTCTACAGGATATTGGTGTGTTTTTTTCATTACCCCAGAAAACTGTCCTGTCCAGTTTTTAACACAAGTAAATAATAAATTAATCTGCATAGCTAAAGATGTCAACGGCAGTGAGCCATCTGCGCCAGTATTGCTGTTGCTCAGCAACTGTAATTTACTACTATGTTAGGCCATGTGATGTGGAGATGCTGTTTGCTGGGTAATCACAGGGCAGGAAGCATGGCCCTGCCCTGCTTCCACCAGACAGCATAATCCATAATTCCAGCCCAGCTGTGCTCACTCAGATGCACTCTGGGCAGCACAGATGAACCTTAACCTTTTCTTTGCTGCTCTTTTGATTTGCAGTTACACACTTTGTTAATCATTCACACGTTTTTAGTATATTAAATCTCGGTGCAGTTAATGAAAGCAATCACCATTTGTTGCAGTGATGCATGATGCAGTGCATTGAGCTGTGTTTAAAAGTCTTTTTGCTTTGTCCTGAGCATGAGGCAGCTTAAACACATGCTTGGCTGTAAGATCTAACTTGCGTTCCTAAATACTGGCATTCATAACAACAACAACAAAAAAGCCAGAAGGTTGTTCTCTATTTTGCTTTATTATTCTAATTATATAAGCTATAAAACAATTAATTTCCCAAACACTCATGGTTCATATGCAAACTGTAGCTTTTTGTGTTAGCAGAGTACTGGAGTGTGTTTTAAGATTGTAATAACTGTATAACACATTTCACGTAGTAATGATTTTTAGTAGCTTCAAAATATCTAAGAAACATCTAAAAATAGTCTTTGTGAATGCCTATTTAAAAAGTTTGCTCAAACACTGGTTTGGCTTCAAGCTGCAGTGCTTGTAATCGTTGCTGTGGTTTGTGGCATGGGTACCCGGGGACCATGCTGCTGACTAGAACCTAGCATCATTTTTGTGAGCATCTTGAGTCAGTGTTCCCTGATAAACTCCCCAGTTGAGTTTTATATCTGTTATCTGAAAGGAGGTTAAACATGTATTTTGTGGTGATGATCTGTTTGCCTCAAATTACACCAAACATTTGTTTTGGTGTAATTACTTCAAATAGCTGAGATCTTATTCATGAAAGGGTGGTGTAAAAGGAAAGTTTTGTCTCCAATATTATCCAGGCTCGTTTAGGAGGCCTTTAAAGTGGTACGTTGACATACTGGTTCAATTTGTTCTGTGGTAGTTGTTCTGTTTTGTTCACACTAGGATTTTCTGATCTAATCTTGTTTCACCGTACATGAAGCTGCAAAAAATTACCGACTCAACCGCTTTATTTTTGATATTCCTCTCATCATTGTGGCAGTAATATCTGGTAAGAGACAAATCTGGATTTCTCACGTCTCTCTGAAATTTTCAAGAACCAAATAAGCTGATGTGTTTTCAGAGTAGAAGTATATTTTGTTGATAAAGCTTTGAGGCAGCGCTGAGCAAAGTCCACTTACTCTGGCAATTTAAAGGCTCTATAAATCTACATTTCTGTGGTGATGCAAGTCTGTGTTAATATTTTATGGTCCTTTTTATAGAATCAAATGACTATTCTAGATGAGAATGAGACCCATCACCTTACAGTGCAGTTCTGTTCTGCAAAAGGAGCTACATTCATATTGTGTGCCAGTGCCTTTTGTATGTGACATAGTCAATCTCCAAGTCAAAATTTCTTTCTCACATAATACTGGACTCTTAGAATGAAGCTGGTTTCTTTTCCTCATCTACAAAATCTACAGGAATAGGAATTGGACGTAACAGTTGATTCACTGTGATGGTTTTCCTATTGCTTTTGAGGGGTTTGTGTAGTCTGAACAAATCTGAACAGTTTGCCGGAAAGAATAGGCTTTGGATTGTCTTCAGTTATATTGTCTTTGTTTGAGATAAGGACAACTGAAGTGTCACTAATATTTATTACTGGAATCAGCTGTTAGATTATGAATGCATAAAGAATGGTGAGCTGTGGAGCATGGTGCTAAAACTTTCTTCATTGAAATTCTCCTTGGGTCTTTTAATAAAACATTGAATAAATTCATTTGGTGCTCCCAACTAGTAGTCTTTATGAAGTTTTTAAAAAAATGTTGTGGTTGATGAATACATGAAGTATTTTTTGTATGTTGCTATAAGGGTATAAGCAAAGTGTTCAGTAGTTGAAAAGTGCATTAAAATCATAGAATCATAGAATGGCTAGGCTTGGAAGGGACGTTTAAAGATCGTCTAGTTCGAACCATCCTGCATAGGCAGGGACATCGTTACTAGATCAGGTTACTCAGGGCCCCATCCAACCTGGCCTTGAACCCTTCAAGGGATGGGGCAGCCACAACTTCCTTGGGCAACTTGTTGCAGCATGTCACCACCCTCACAGGAAATAATTTGTTCTTGATGTTTAACTTAAATCTCCCCTCTTCAACTCTGTAACTCTTTCTGCTTGTTAACTTGCTATGTATCTGTAAAATGCCCTACCCCAGGTTTCTTTTAGCCCCCTTCTGATATCAGAAAGCTGCTGTAATAAATAAATGCTGCATGAAATCTGACTGTGACTACAGTCGTAGTCATGACGTTTAACGTCATGAGTCTCAAGACAAAGAAAAATGTATCTTTTCTAGAAATGACACCCAGCCCCCACCTCTGTGTACCAGTGTATAAATAGATACCTTGGGATCCTGAGCATCAAAGAAAGATCTCCTTTACAAGTAGATAGGAATGGCAAAAGCTCATGTGTTGCCCTGGGATATTTTACCTTTTCATTTCAGCTACAGGTATCAGACATGAGCAAAGAAAATAGAAAGTCCCATAACTGCTGTCTGGGAAGAACTTTACAGATAGAAAAACATTAGCATTTTAGATATCTATAGCTGCTGTAGGTTCTACTTCCTCTATAATATTGTGTAAAATAATCTGTATTTAATACAGACCTGTTCCCACTAAAGTTTATGGAAAATTTCTAATTGCAATCAGGTGAGAAGGTCAGTGTTTGATACAAAACCACATCATGTAGCCCACTTCGTTTTGAACTGCAGTTAAAATCATGGACCTATGCTTTCTGCCGTTTTATATTGGTTTTGAGATGGTGTCTAGTGGCTTCACAGAATCATAGAACGTTAGGGATTGGAAGGGACCTTGAAACATCTAGTCCAACACCCCACCAGAGCAGTTTCACCTAGACCAGGTTGCACAGGAACACATCCAGGTGGGTTCTAAACATCTCCAGAGAAGGAGAGTCCACAACTCCCCTGGTCAGCCCATTCCAGTGCTGCTAGCCTCACTGGGAAGAGGTTCCTTCTCATACTTATGTGGAACCTCCTATGTTCCAGCTGACACCCGTTGCCCCTTGTCTTATCACTAAATGACATTGACAAGAGCCTGGCTCCATCCTTATGACAACCACCCTTCAAGTATTTATAGCCATTAATGATGTCTTCTAGAAAAACTCTTAAGAATTCATCCAGCAATGGTATGAGTATATATCTATTTAAATTAAATTACTAATATCTAAAATTAGGCATCATAATTAAGGTTTGCGTATTGCAAGTTATTGTCCTGTGAACAGAGGATTCAGCATTCAAACAAAACAGGAGTTCAGCTAAATGTAATCTTTGTTCCTGTCCTCTCTACAGTTGTGAACTTAATTCCTTTAATAATTCAAAGCAGAGCTTAAATATGTGTTCCAGTTTTGTTTCAGTTGGTTTCACTGTTTAACAATCATTTGCTCTATGTTGCAATTAGATTGGAGAATTGTTTAAGCAAGCTAAAGAAGTTGCACTGAAAGTGAAAGATAAAAGCAATGTTGTTATGACAGTAATTTGATTACTGTGAACTTTCAGCTGAGGCCAAAACAGGGTGTCTCTTTGTGAAGCTTTAGCAGTATCAGGCTCATATTCCAGAGTGTATACATACCATGTTTATCAGAATAATTGGAATAACTGTGTTTTAGGAACTGCATCCAACTGTTCTTTTAATTTTTGTTGTTGGGAAAATAAAACACTGGTGAAGCACACCAAAATAATAAACTCATTGCCTCAGTCCATGACAGCAGAGTTCTTTCCTTCCAGTTAGATATGATTTTATGCAGACAAACTCCTACTTTGCATGTAGTACCTCCAGATTCATATCAGAGTGTATGGGAAAGATTTCATACCTGAATGAGAAATGGAAAAGATCTGAGTTCTCTTAATTGCATTTTCCCTCTGTTGCAGTGGTGTGTGCAAATGCCATAGCACATTTTCTGTGTGTTACACACATTCTAAAGAGTAGAAGTAGAGCTATGGATAACTTGCTTAAGTATCTGCTTGCAGGTGTAGGCTTATGGAGCTCTGTCATATTGAATGGCATTTTTGCTGCTTGTAGTGTTTCTGCTAGTGATGTAAAATGTGGAAAATGGCATGTGATGCCTCCTGACCATACACTGCGTTAGCCTGTTTGATCTCTCTGCAGGTTGTGAAGCTTTACAAAAGCAAAGGTGGGGATGACTTGTAGGGTTGTTGGTTTTTTCCATTTCAACAGAACATGCAGTTACACTTCCATGTAATCCTTCTTGGAAGGAGAAAAATTACTTTAAAGCTGTGAGGTACTAAAATTTATGACAAATGGCTAAACACCTCATTTGCCTTTTTCCTTCTCCTCTGTGTTGCAAAGAGGGCCCTATTGTATACAGACAAACAGCAATTACCCCAGGAGCTTCTTTGAACAAGGAAGGAATTTTGACAGACCTAATTATGTGTTTTATAATACCATTAAAGCTTAGACAGAGCTCCTTGTTGATTCCAAATGAAACCTTGCCCTCAGATTGGTGGTAAAGTGTGAGTCTGTCCAATACATGGTGCCCACTAACACAGTTCTGTGCCTAATCCATTGAATACATGTATCCTGCCAATACTGGTGTCCTGTGAGTTACACCATTACCAAACCACGAGCTGTATGAAAAACTTGATAGATATATGCTTAAAGGTAATGATGCATTTACTCTATTTTACTTCTAGTTGTTGCTTTCTGACAGCAGATTTGATGTGTCAAACTATTTTAGCATTATTTGTATTCTGGCATATTGTTGCTATAAATGAATCACTGCTCGGTCGATGAAATTCCAATGCATTATTTTTCATTCAGCTGCATTTTTGTCCTCCAGTGTTCAGCTGTATGTAAACTGAATGTGAAGCCCTTAGAAGCATGGGCTCAGTGTCAGTGTGTATCATAGGAATGTGGAGAAGAATGAAAATGAATGAAAAAATCAGTTGGCCACGTCAACCACAAAACAATGTTCGTGGTGACATTGCACCCTATTTTGTGTCAAAGTCTGAAATACTGCAACAAGCCATACACTCAGTATATAGCTCAGTACTATGTAATTTTTATGAACTTTTTCTTGTCTTAATTACAATACCTTTGTTTTGTTCTGCAGATAAAGGAATGGCTCTGTTTAAACTGCCAGATGCAGAGAGCTTTAGGTGGTGACCTAGCACCAGGTCATGCTCCCGGGCCACAGCCTTCTCCATCTAAACAGAAGACACCCATTCCACCTTCAACAGCTAAATCTGCTCCCCAGTCACAGCCAGTTCAAAAGAAAGATGCTTCTCCAAAACCTGATTCTTCACAGTTAGCAGAACCCAAAAAACCCATGCCCCAGAAAAAGCAGCCTTCCTTGCCAGGGTCTCCCCCTGTAAAAACAAAGCAACCCCCTGCTGAGCCTACTGAGACCTCCCAGAAAACAGATCCTACTCCAAAGTCTGATCAGGCCAAACCAGCACAGACTGAAGATAAGCAAAAACAACCCAGTACTGAGAAGCCTACAACAGACACTGTGCCTACCTCTGCTGCACCAGAGCCAAAACAGGATTCAACAGGTCCCAGACCTACATCAACACAACAGAAAGTGACAGATTCCTCAAAGCCAGAGCATGCCAAGCTGTCACAGGACACACAGCCAGCTGGGGACAAACCAGACTCCAAGCCTCTTCCACAAGTGTCTCGTCAGAAGTCAGATCCCAAGCTTGTGTCTCAGATTGGGGCTAAAACTCAAAAGCCTGCTGAGCCAACACAAACTAAAGATGATCCTAAGAAGTTACAAACAAAACCAACCCCAAAGTCCGATACCAAACCAGCACCCAAGGGCCCACAAGCAGGAGCAGGTCCCAAGCCAGCGCCAGCACAGCTCGCACCTCAACCCCAGCCACCTCAGAAAACTCCTGAGCAATCAAGGCGTTTCAGCCTTAATCTGGGAGGCATCACAGATACCCCTAAACCTCAACCTACAACACCACAAGAAACAGTAACTGGAAAACTCTTTGGATTTGGAGCGTCGATCTTCAGCCAAGCCTCAAATTTGATTTCCACAGCAGGTCAGCCGGGAGCTCAGGCACCAGCCCCTGCTCCATCAGGTCCTGCAGCGAAACAGCCGCAGGCTCCATCACAGCCTCCAGCCTCTCAGGCAGCCCCCAAAGAGGCTGGTCAAGCCCAGCCTATTCCAAAAGCTGTTCCTGTAAAGAAAGAAGTCAAGGCTCCTGCAACTGAAAAATCTGATCCATCTAAAGTGGATAGTGCTTTAACAACTAAAGGATCTGATGTAGCAAAGAAACCTGGTTTGGCTAAAGATAGCAAGCCTCAGGCTGCTGAAGCTAAGAAACCTGCTGGACCATCAGAACCAGAAGTAGTGTCTTGTCCCCTCTGTAAAACTAGACTAAATATTGGTTCTAAGGATCCTCCAAACTTCAATACGTGTACAGAGTGCAAGAAAGTTGTGTGCAATCTCTGTGGATTTAACCCAATGCCGCACATAGCCGAGGTAAGGTAATCGAGTCAGTATTTACCCTGTTCGTGCCTGTGGGGTCCCTGTGCTGTGGAGACCAGTCTGTAGCTGATTTTTCAGTACTGAATTGATGAGAAAAATGTGAGCAATTTTTGTCATCTGAGGCCTTTTAAAATTAAGTGTGTTGTATGAATCTTGATCAGTAGTCAGAAAGTAGTTCCAGTTAATTTTCTGCAGATTAAGGGAGTCTGGTATAGATGGTTGCTAGGTTTTTGAGGTGTAAGCAGATGGTTAATTATGGCTGTGAACCATTTTGCAGTTGGTGCTACCATGATACTGCAAATTAATATAAATTCAACCCATCACTGGATGAAGTTCTTTGTCATATGCTTCAGTATTGTACATTAACATGTGTGCTTCTTTAATCAGTGCCCTCACTTCAGGCAATTATTGAATGAAGGAATGTGTTAATGTTTAGTTACTCCTCTTCCCTTCTGCTTAATATATCTCTAAATGTATTCCATCAATGTCATTCTGGATCTGGAGTCTTTGTACATGTTGATATATTAATGAGGAAGGTTGAGGACTGAGTGATACCTGTGTGGTGAAATATGTTTTTTGATGTGAATGTAGTAAGATTCACAAAGTTATTCAATTCATTAAGGAGTACCAGTTTGAAAGTGCTTTTTCCATGGCTGCCCAAGATAGATCCAGTAGGGCCAACTGATGTTTAAAAGAATTAAGCAACTTGTTTTCACAGTTGCATCACAGTCCATGTTTTTACCTCCTTCATTCTTCCTTCAGAATATTTTGGCAAAGGGATTGTAAACTTGATGCTAGCCTGGCAGAAGAGGTGGAGGCACACCTTACTTGCTGTATGTTTGTCATGTTCAAGTTGATCACCTTAAATATACTGATGAGTAATTTAAATGTTTAAATTGTTCTGTGTAGTATGTGAGAATTGTGGCTGTCAGTTGTTGAAATCTGAATTAATAAATTAGAAATGGCTCCCAGGATTAAAAGGTATCACTTTCCTACCTTAAGCTGAGAATCAATGTTGGAGAAATAGCAAGTTGCAAGGAAAATAGTGCTAATATTAAATAGAATCATAAAATGGCTAGGGTTGGAAGAGATCTTAAAGATTTAGTTACTCTAGGCCCCATCCAGCCTGGTCTTGAACACTTCAAGGGATGAGGCAGCCACAACTTCATTGGGCAACCTGTTGCAGCATCTCAGCACCCTCATAGAAAAGAATTTTTTTCTAATGTCTAACCTAAATCTCCCCTCTTCAAGTTTGTAACCATTTCTGCTTGTCCTCTTGCTATACACCTGTGTAAAAAGCCCTACCCCAGCTTTCTCATAGGCCCCCTTCAAATGGAAAGCTCCTGTAAGTTCACCTTAGAGCCTCCTCTTCTCCAGGCTGCACAACCCAACTTGTTCTTCCTGTCCTCATAGGGGAGGTGCTCCAGCCCTCTGATCATTGTAGTTCACAGAATCACAGAATATTAGGGATTGGAAGGGACTCTGAAAGATCAGCTAGTCCAATCCCCCCACCACAGCTGGATTGCTGCTTCTGGTGAAACAGTAGGCTAAAATGAAAACTGTGAGACTGACCTACTTCAGAGTTGACACAGGCCTGATGATGTGAGATTGCCTTGTGTTGTGCAGATTTATACTCTATTTCTTCTGTTTAAGATGAGAAGCCTGGTATTTCGTTTGTTTTCTCCCCATCACTGTTGTTGCCAGAGGAGGCTCTGTTTCTGCTCTTTGGAATATGCAGGTCTTGCACTATTGATTTTGTGTAGTCTCACTTCCTCGTGCCTTTCTTTTTCTCTTTTCCTGGATCCTTCTGGCATTTTCTTCTCTCTTCTTTCCGCTTCTGCCCAAGGTTTTCCATCTTACCATTGTTTTTTCCAACCATTTTTGCTAAAAATTGGTAAACTGCTTTTCCTTGATAGCATGAGGTAGTTTGCTTGGCTGAAGACTTTTTTCCATGAAGAGGGAGCTCATCCTCTCCTCTCACTAGTGACCCATGTAGATCGTGTATTTAATGGCAGATAGCAATTCTGTCCCTGTGCATTGCATAGAGTATACACATGTTTCCTTACAGGAAACTGGCAACAAGCAAATAGTTTATGCTCACCAGCATACTCTTTTCCTCCACCAAACATTTCCAAATGTTGAGTACAGTCTTGGAGGTTATATCTATTTGTCTCACTATTTTGAGGAGGTTAGGAAGATGAAGTAGGAATGCTTTTTAAATTGCTCTTTCTGGTGGTTTTCTATTTAATTTTTCTATCCCTAGATTTTGCATTCAAAGAAAAAATTCTGATTCCAGAAGGCTATATTCCACCCTAGCTCCAAAATGTTTTGAATGTAATAGGCATTTCAGTTTTGCTGTGGGACTACAGCTATATTGCAGTGATTCCATAGTTGCTTATATGCTTTCAATGTATCGTTGCATCAGTAATGGATGAAAATGCAGTGAGTTTTACTGACTGAATGGTGGCTGAAACCATGTAGCCAATGGGGCTTCTGTTGGTCTAGATGTTAAGAATCAGTTCCATGGGACGAGGGTCTCACTGACAATTACAGAGGAGCATCTAAACTTCATGGGCACTTGTAACTTAAAGTCTTTCAGAAGGGAATATTTTCCAGGCAGCATGCTGCTCCTGCACTGCAGACAAATCTGAGAATATTATTAAGAGAGGAAGGTGCTTTCTTACAGCGGCAGTTGTTTGTTCTTGCCTGTATGGACTATCTGAGCTGCTCCAAAGACTTAGTCCTCTAATAAACTCTCTTCCACAAGAAGTAAGAGAACTAGACTTTTACCTAGTCTAAACAACCAATATGCTATTTTGTTTCAGTGAAATGTGAAATTATTCTCATTTGTGCAAGCCAAGAATTAAGCCACAGTACTTTTTCCTTGCATGGACTGATTGTTCATGTTCTCCCTGATTTGTTGATCCAACAGTCTAACAGCTATTGACTTAAATAGTAATTTATCCATGAAGCAAACAGCCACAAATGATTAAATAGATGACACTTGACAGATTTCAGGGACCCCTAGGACCATGTGAGCCCCAGTGCATTAGCAGACTCCTTATTCTGCCATTTGCTCAACAGGGAGGAGCACTGTTTACCAGCTCTGTAATTAGCTTTCCAGCTCAGGTAGTTGGAAGCAGCTCTATTTTTAGTAACAAAGCACGGGATCACAACTGCATAAGCCAGAAATGAAACGTGTGGCAACAACCATTTTGTACATTTAAAACTCAGTGAAGCTGTTCAGAATGTTAAGCAGAGAGGAGATGGTTGCCTGTAATGTAATTAAGTGTGTTTGAAGCAGCAGGGTCAGGAATATAAAGCCTGTGATGAATGAATGTAGTAGTAAAATAAAAAAGAAGCTTTAAAAATAAGCTAAGGAAAACAAACATAATCAAATCTGTACCATCTGTATAGGCAAGAAAACATGACATTGTAATACATCAGTGTGTTATGAATGGAAAGAGCTCAAAACGTAATGTGTGTATCCTTGAGTGTGTCAATAGATTTTATCTAACTGAACTGCTGAGGGAACAAAAGAAGCACTTTTTAGTCTACTAATAGTTATATAATTATCTGGAAGGGGACCTGGAAGTGAAGAATGTTCCATGTGAAATAAATTATTTGGCCTACAGAAAGGAGATAATTGTTTCAAATGATGATGAAGGACAGGGAGAACAGGGGAAGGGCAGAAGAAACATCGTATTTCAGTCTTGATAAGAGTTTCTTTTAAAAACATTCTAATTGGTTAGAGATGTGATTGTAATAGGTAATATAACCACTTTCACATAAGAGTGATGTTTTATAGTAGTTTATTATGGAGAGTATTGTTTATGGGAAATTGTTTGACATGGGTGGATATAATAGCAGGAATCTATATACAATGTATATACAGTCTATACACAATGTATAGGAGTCAATACACAGCGACGCTGATAGTTATGAAGGCCTGTGGTGATAGAATGAGGAGCAACTTCTTCAAATTGGAGAAGAATAGATTTAGTTTGGATGTTAGGAAGAAGCTTTTTAGTATGAGGATGGTTGAACCCTGGAACAAGTGGCCCATGCAGATAGTTGAGGCTCCATCCCTCGAGGTACTCAGGGCAAGGCTTGACGAGTCTCTGGGCAACCTGATCTAATTAAGGAGGTCCCTGCTCACTGCAGGGTGGTTGGACTAGATGACCTTTGGAGGTCCCTTCCAACCTGGGCAATTCTATGGTTCTGTGATTCCTGTCTAATCCATATTCTGATATCATAGATTATTTTAAAGTGAGGTTTGTATCTCACCAAAAGTATTCTGATGCTTTTTGGTAAAGTATTTCCCTACTGTTAGTTATTAATTTTTTTTCTCCCAACATATTATGGAGAGAGGCAAAAGCAAAAATACAAATGCATTTTCTAAGTAAGCCCAGTGCTATCATTAAATAACAGGGCTAGAAAAAGTACCTTGCTCTTCCAATCAGAACTTGTAGCTGTAACAGTAAATAGTGTTTTGAAACTGTTATAAAGCCCCTGTGAAAGGAACTCTCTCTTGCATGTGGTCATATAACTGAATCTTGGATTCTTGTACCTCCTCTTCATATCCTGCAGGAAGGGTACTGGTACACTTAAGTCCCTGATGTGAACAACTGTCAGTTTCTATTGCAAATAAAGAGACACTCAGCAGGTGTAGCCCATTATTCAATAGTAGGCTTTAAAAAGATGACTATTAAAATTAACACCCAAACTTATCCTAAATGAGACACACCTCGCTATGAAATGCCCAAATGTAGTTTGGACTACTTAAAGCAAGCGTGCAGGAACACTTTAAAGTAAGAAACTATCCATGACTCTAATGCAAATCCCCCAAATGGTGCACACAGCTTCATCTAAGATGACACCCGTTGCTGCTCTTTATTAACAACTATATAGTGTCATATTTTTCTGTTTGAGAAAGGTTAGAACATTCTGCAAGTTGGCAGGTTAAACTCTTGTTAGAAGCTCCTATCTCCTCTGTTACATTTGGTGGTTGAGCTGTTTTGGAAAAAGATAGTGTCTGAAAAAAACAGTGAAGAAGAATTTGCAATGAATAGACAAAGGCTTGCATAATTTGTCTTCTGTGCCTCTTCCCTCTCTCTTTATACTTAAAGATACTTCTAAAATGTTGATTGTAAGAAAGTGAATGATATTGTTTAATAACAGTAGCCAAGTAATACAGAACATAATAGGCTAAAGTGATGTATTTGCTAAAGTTTCTGGAAATTTTCTGCGTGAAATGATAGTCTTTATAATTGAGAAAATGTTAAAATTACTACAAATTGTTTCAAAAGATAAAATCTGGCATTAAAAAATGTGTGTGTGTGTGTTAGATAGTAAAAACCCCTCAGTATTTCTGGACTGTCAGGACAAAATTAATGTAACTAAATATGAGGTATCCTGCTTCTCCCGTTTAATTCATTATGAACAATAGAAACAACATTGTAATGGAAATATTTTTAATAGCAGAATGACTCGCCTCTTGCATTTTTTCTGTAAAACATGTATTGTGCATATGCAGAATGGAAGGGCTAATATAGAATGTCCCTGTGATTGATGATTTAGTCAAAATTGAACACAGATGAATATTTTTTTTAAAGTAGTGCCTTAATACACCTTTGAAATAATGCTGAATTGTTTAAGCTTCATCAACAAACTTAGACTCTTGGTATTTGTATTTACAAAAGTATTTCAATACTTAGACAGGCTTGAACTGTCCATGGTACTTGGAAGTATGTGCTAGGAGCTTCTGTCCTTTTTGATGGCTCAACTAAAGCGTGTTCCAAATTAAACCACTTTGACCTGACGATTCTCCAGAGGCCAGAACTCGTGTCTTTTCCATGTGGCTTGAGCCATACCTTTGGAGCAGTGCCTAGCTTCTGTTTAAATCCCTCTGGATTCCAGACATCAGGTGAAAACTCTTTGGGGATCTGATTATGGCATGTCTTTGAGAACAGTTCATTGTTCTCAGAAGCATTACTGGTTGGTATTAAACATATCAGCTATGCCCACTTTATTTAATGATGATAAGAATAAAGCAGGCTGATGGGCAGGTACAATGTGGTGATGATTTGCTGATTTTATTTGTTCTCCAGTTATATTGCATCCAAAATCTACATATAATTATCTGTTAATAGATACAACTCTGTGACACCCATCCTCAAGGCTGTTGGGGTGCTGCAGACAAGTTTGTCTTGATGACCACGAGCCAGCAATATGCCTTTGTGGCCAAGAAGGCCAACGGCATTCTGAGGTGAATGAGAAGGGGGTGGTTAGCAGATCAAGAGAGAGTCTCCTCCCCCTCTATTCTGCCCTGGTGAGGCCACATCTAGAATATTGTGTCCAGTTCTAGGCCCTTCAGTTCAAGGACACAGAACTGCTGGAGACAGTTCAGCACAGAGCCACAAAGATGATTAAAGGAGTAGAACACCTGCCTTATGAGGAAAGGCTGAAGGAGCTGGGTCTCTTTAGCTTGGAGAAAAGGAGACTGAGGGGTGACCCTACTAATGTTTATAAATACATGAAGGGTGGGTGTCAGGAGGATGGATCCAGACTCTTCTCAATGTCATCTAATGGGCACTGAAGACATTAGTGCCCATAGTGCACACAGGACGAGGGGCAATGGATGGGAGTAAGCTGGAACATTGGAGGCTCCACATCAATATGAGAAGGAACTTCTTCACAGTGAGGGTGATAGAGCACAGGAATGGGCTGCCCAAGGGGGTTGTGGAGTCTCTTTCTTTGGAGAGGTTTAAAACCTTCCTGGACATGTTCCTGTGTGCCTTGGTCTTGGTGGTCCTGCTCTGGTAGGAGGATTGGACTAGATGATCTTTTGAGGTTGCTTCCAATCCTTAATGTTCTGTGATTGTGGTCTCTTTCAAGAGCCTAAGAGTTTGCACTGTGGATTGCAACAGAGGAAGTGAAGCCAAGAGTAAGCCACTTCATCCAGATAAGCTAATTAACAGATGTCTTGTGATGGTTTTCTTTAATTTGCTGTCACTGTAGAGGGAGCTGAAAACATCTGTGCTTTCTCACCAGTTTCTTTGAATAGATGTACTGTGTTTCAGTAGGGCTACTTGGTCCAAAGCAAGTTATACACTAATGCACTTTAAGTTTCTGGCAGTCAGGTCTTGATGGTTTCTTCAGAACATGATGCTCTGGGGACATTATTTGAAAGCAAAGTTTCTTGGCTATCAAGGCATTCGCTACAAGATTGCATTGTTGTTAATTTTTCTTTAGAGCAGCTATGACTATAAAATTAGGGAATTTTTTTCCCTCTGGGAATAAATTTGATGAGTGAGAAAGATTGGTGTAATTGCTCAAAGCAATAGTGTGACCTTTGGAAGCACTATTATCATGATTAATTGCCTGCTGTTTGTTTTCTTTATTCAGGACTCTAAAAGTTTCCAAATTAATTCTGAGAAAGAAGAACTCCAGGGATGGATAAATAGCATTGAAACAAACAATGAGATGCAGACATAAAACTGGGCCAGATGGCTTTTATTAATGCTGGTAATGGCCATTGATGGTGTGAAATCCAAAGGGATGTCAGCTGCAGCCGACACGTTTCCTAGCTGGCTAGTTTCTACATCAAGTTGAGATTCATATGCAAAGACTTCCTTACCTGTATATATTACATCTTGAGGTCTTTGCACCTTTGAAACATAAAGAGTTTAGGTGAATGAATAACAGAAAGCTTTCACTGTTGACTCTTCTGTATGGTTTTCTAGTTTTTACTGTACTACTATGAAATCAGATAGTTTATATTATAGACTATTATTTTAGAACGGGTCAATATAGACTAATATTTTAGATATTTATATTATAGACTATTATTTTAGAAGGGGTCAAGCTGGACTCAAAAAAACCAAATCATAAAGAAAATTACTGACCTGGCTTTGAGCCAGGTGATTTTCTTATGATTGTTCATTGCAAATTGGGTTGCTGTCCCAATATTAAATGAGGAAAAAGTCTTCTGAAAGTTAAGATGTTGTTAGTAGTATCTAAGTTTGAATTTTTCCTGTGAGTTTTATAGTAATATTGTAAAGATACTTTATTAAGTAAAGATATTTTTTTCTTTTGCATTGCAGAATAATACATATTTGTTCATGTTACATTAGAAACAAAACCATCTTAATGTAGAGATTTTAAATATAGGTGTGAGATTTAGTTGATTTCAAGATATAACCCAAGGAGTCCAAACCATTTGGACTCACTTCTCAATTTTGTTAAGCAAACAGACCAAATCTGTGTCTCCGTTTCTTTTTTGGTGCCCAGCTAAGACACCTTAGTGAGACATTTACTTACTATCTGATCACATTAATGATACATGCAGACACTCTCAAAGCTCCTGTGATCATAAAAATGTAAAGCACTTGCCTTTTTATCAGAACCCTTATGTAGCTCTGGTCTTCTGATAGATTTGCTGTTGGGAATATTTCAGATTTTTTTTTCACCAGCAATAAGAGGCTCTTCCTGGGTTCTTCCTAGGAATAAATGCTGTAATGTTTTTTTTCAGAAACATTTATATATCTGAAAACAAAACAGTTTTCACTGCATATTTCTAGTGTAGTTGCATTGCTAGCAATAGTCTGGAAAGACAGAATGTTGTAAACTGAAACATTCTTATGTATTTTCCCATTTTTATTTCTTGCCGAGTGAAACTATTTGTGTTGATACAAATTATATGCGGTAACTGGAACTTACTGTTTGAGACTTCATATCATGCTTCTACTGACCAAAAGGCTAATGTTTGCCACACTATGACAGTATGTTAGTAAAGAAAGGTCAACATTTTGAATAAACTGATCTTGAAATCACTTGTTTGCCAAGAGTGTAGTGATTGTAAACTAAATGGGATGGCATAAGGAAAATCAAAGACATTCTGCAATTAATTTTAACCTCTCACTTGGGGTGTGTCCATCAGTGAAAATAATTAAACTTTAATACGTAAAGAAAGAGAAGAAATGATCAGGATGGGGCACTTTTGAGATTTCTGTATTTTTGATGCTATGCAGTAGTACTTCTCCCTGAGTAATGGAAAGAACTTTAAATTAAAGTCAGTAGTTTAAATAAGTCACAGTAGCTAGTAACTATTTTTAGTGTTTTGGAAATGCATATGGTTCAGCAGATCAGGATGAGAGCAAGCCTGGATTTACATTTAAAGTTATTTATGCATTAAATTGATTTCTTGGGTATTACTAAGAGTATGGATGTAGACTGGGAGGGAACTTAAGCCATTATATAGTTGTGGAAAGGAGATTAGATTCATTCCAGTAAGCTGTCTGAGATGCTGTCTAGCAGCATCTGAAGCAGGAGGTCACGGACTAGTGCTGAAGAGAAGGATTATTTTCCTTTAAACTATTCTGACTGAATTTTGTACAAAACACTGAGTCGGGGAAAAAAATAATAATTTTTGGATTCACTAGAAAAAGCTTCAATAGCTACTAGGCTGTATCAGATGAAAACTCAGCAGACAGTGAAAAGAATAGTGAGGTACATTAGTTTTCCATCTGTGTTTTGGAGGTTAATGAAATTACTGAGACAGTGAGGTAACCTAGGCTTCTGAGGACAAGGCTTGAAAGACCATATGGTGGTCTTCTGTTTTTAGTATTTCTAGATTAGTAATCTTTTGAGTGTGTGGGTTTGGTGTTGAGTTTTTTGTTGTTGTTGTGTGGGTTTTGGGGGCTTTTTTCTTAGCTAACAGCCTTCACATTGGAAGTAGTCCAGTTGTCATGTACAGAGATAAGAAATTGAGCACAAGAAATCTTGCCCTTACTTTTTTGACACCTTGTGTGCTAGCATTTACCTGAATAATTGGGCTAAAACCTGCAAATTTTTTTATAATTTTTCAAAAATTTGCTTGAGATTTCTGAACCCTGTCCTGACCTATCCTCAAGGAGTATATTGCTGTGATCTTTTAGGGGTTGTTTGTTTTGTTTTATTTTACAACGGCATCATTGCACATGTTTACAAATACAAGATGACTATGATCCTCACCAATAGTTGTCAATGCAAAACTAATTTTTTGTTGTAAGTTTTGTGTGTTCTGTTATATAGAAGAAAACAAAGTTACTATTTATTTCTGAATGCTGACAAACTCATAACTAATGTCCTCAAGGTATTAGTAACTATATTTCTGTGCATTTACTGTGTGTGATCTTAAGTCTTTTACTTCCTGGAAAAGTTTTCAGATATACCCATTCCTGTTCCTTCCATGCTCTATTTAACACGCTCAATGTTCCAGCTTTTCAATGTTTTGTAGAGTTTTCCACTTGTCTTTTGCAGTCAGAGTTGGATTAATTTTCCAGCACTATCTCTAGAACTATTTGCATTTTTGTAATGTTTAATCATAACTGCAGAAGGGCAAGAATTCTGAACAAAACAGACATTAAAAACGTTAAAAAGATAAATTTTGAATCTATTTATGTGGCTCAATGTTGATGTCACTATATGACATTTGTAAAATTCTGCAAGTATGGGCTTTGCACTCAAGTAAAAACAAGCAAAACAGAGGTACCTCTTTGACACTCTTCTGTACGTGCACCTTTGTGCTGACCTACAATGTGCTTCTGCTTTGTCCTGGATCTTGTCTGAGCCAAGAACACTTGTATTGTGCTGCGTAGTGAATTTTTAAAGTTGTGTGCCCAGTATAGCTGGACTCAATTACACTATTATCCCAGACCTCTAAAGAGAGAGAGCACTGACATTTTTCTTCTATATCACCTATCAGCAGGAAGGGTCTCCTGATCAAAACATAATCTCTCCTCGGACTTGGCATCCTTTAAATTATAGTTGTGCTGTTTTTTCTCCAAACCTATAAAGTGAGGTCGGGTAGTTGTTGGAGACTAGTCATTTCTCCAGAACGCCTTCTAAGTCCTTTCACATTTTGGAATGTATCTTTCATGTACAGTTTCTGTTCAAATATTTATTTCTGTTGACAGATCTCATCTGTTTCTTTGGCATCACTTATTTGTCTGCCCTTGACTTCACGTCTGTTGCACTGTATCTGTCTAAGTAAAGACACATCACGAATTTTGTGTTCAAAACACTACTACTGCCACAGTGCCATTCTGTTCCCTCTGCCTATTATTTTAAGCCATTCTAAAGCTAATTGCTTGTATTGTCTGTTTTCTACCTGATAGAGAATAAAGCTAGGTGTGTGAACATTACATTTATGTAATTATCAGAAAGTAGGATCCATTTTTAAAAAACATTCAGATAAATGATACCAGACAAGTAGAAAGAAGAAAGTGCTGACAAAAAGATGATTATTCACAAGTTGACATAGTAAAAAGCAATAAGATCAAGTTTTCATATAGTGTATTTTCTTTCAGTTACCATCTTTTTTGTGTTTTGAATGTACAAAACCTGAAGCCTGTGCTTCAGCATGCTAGAATGCAGTAGATGGAATTTTTTCCATGAAATTATTAAAAAGAAAGGCTCTTACATTATCTGTGTCATGATTGAGTTAGGGGCTTCAGTTTTTATGCTCTCTGTTCTTAGCAGCATAAAAAAATAATGGCCGTACACAGAGATTCTTCTGCAGAGATTCCCACCGTATAGCGCGTCCTTATGTGCCTGCAGGTAGTGTGTATTTTTGGTGTGTTCTTCTTTAAAGGTTGCTTTGTAGGTGCTTTAGAAAACATTGCAGACTGTGGTATTTGATCGTAAAGGTAGGGGAGTGCAAAGATTCATTGCAAATGATTGATATGTACATTTTGTACGCCATTTACTTTCCAATGAAAGCACTAAATCATTACTTCACTGATAATTCTTTTTGATTTTGGTGAAACTTGTTTCCTTGTTCAGTCAAAAAGACCAGGAGTCTGATCTACTAAATGTTTGATGGTTAATGTTGGAGGCATTATTATCTCTGTATGAGTGGAATAAAATCAAATACCTCACAGGAAGGAGTACAGGAGGTCTGTTTTTATGAGGCTTTGATTCAGAGCCCAGATGAGCACTCTAATATAATTTCACGTGAGGCAAGAGAAAGCAGTGCCTGTCTGAATTGCATATGCATGACCTAGAAAGGTAATGATAGAAGGACATGCAGATTGTCAGCAAGAGGAGTGCGTTTCAATGATCTGTCACAAATTGATCAATTAATCGGGATTCTTCTCTGGAGTTTATAAATTACAAATTTCCCACAAACAGTTTTGAGGACAGTCTTCCTTCATGCTTTCCAGTTTTTTAATGTCTTTTTCACAAGAAAAGCTGAAAGGGAAATGTCATTCTGTAAATGTGATATGGAGGGTGTTCACCAGGAGAACTACTTATTTTTTGCAGTGGCTTTCAGTCTTCATTACAGGTGGAAAAGTCATGACACCAGGAGCTTCTAAACTAGACAGATGTTGAAGTTATTAGATGTGTAAGAAAGGAAAAGCACAGTAGGTTATTTCTTCTCTGTTCATTGGTGCATGAGAAGTTGCACTTTGCCCATGCAGGAGTCCCACAGCACCTACTATTATGACAGGCTATCTGTCAGCACAGCCCTATCAGGATTGCTGAAGTAACTTGGAAGGTGAGATAAGGAAAAGAATTAAGGAGAATTTTGGTTTGGCAAGACTTTTGAGAGTGTGATATGAGCAATATGGTTGATTGTGGAGATTCCTCACATGAGTACCAGTAACAGAACTGATCCTAACAGACAGGTTATTAGTAAAAATAAATAGTTTGGTGTTACTGAATCAAGAGTGATAGTGGGTTAGGTTTCTCCCACCTCATTTGTCTTCTGTTGTCTTCCCCTGGTTCTGACTGATTAGGAATTTCTATAGCTGACTTCTAACTGATCTAAGCCACTCTTGTAGACATTAAAGCTCTAAACCGGGACAAGAATAAGGATTATTACAAAACATGGTTAGACAAGCTTTGTTGGTCAGCTGAACTGTGGTAAAAGAGGGAGACATTTTAGACATCACTACCAGGAAAAAATGCATCTTATTTTTATCATGCGGAGGAAGTTTTTCAGGCTCTCACAAATGTGTTTCTTGTGTCTATTTGAGAGGCAGCTAAAGAAACTTTTGAAAGTCTCAGTTATGGCTTTTATAAGAAAGGAGTCTCAAAATTAATCAAATAGGTAATATAAAAGTTATTCCCCTTTACTTACTCCTTGTGAATTGATCAATCAGCATAATGTAGCAACTGTTCAAATTGATAGAAGTACATTTCTTGGGTGTAGTAGAGAATACTGTCTGAGAGGATGTGACTGAAACAAGTCAGCCTTGAAGGCTAACAGGAGCAAAGCAGATACTGCTTTAAGTGCTTGCTTTCTGTCTCTAGGGATGTACTTTCATGGTGGAATATAGGATTTCAGAGCTTTATCCTCTAAACTGATTAGGTAAGTGAGAAACTTTGGCTCTTGTTAGTAATTTCTATACAGGCTCAAAGGTATGGCATGAGAATCCTGAATGTTACATTTCCAAAATTACAACGATTTTCAGGAAATTTTGGCAACTAATAATTCCAACCTAAGTCTTGCAAGTAATAAACTTTTATAATGAGTAATCTACTTCAGCCATCTGCTTAAGGGTGGGGTGTTCCTCTGTTTTACTTCTTTCTAGGAGTGACTTATCCTATAAGGAGCTCAGTACGCTTGATTGAGCTATTAAAGAAGAAAGGGAAAGCTTATTAGGACTGTAGGTGACAAATCTCATTCTTCATTTATCATAATAGTCTTTATTTAGGAAATCTTTTAGGAAGGTGACTAACATGGAACAGTGATACCTGCTTTTTTCCATGATACTGCTCTGTTTATATGTGTGATGATTCAGTGTATGGATGAAGAATTTTTGAAAATATGTAATTTATGACCTGAACAGGGCAAGCAGAGCAGGTTTGGTGACAGTAACAAAGTTCAGCCATCAATCCAGCTGGTGATTGCCTACGAAGTGTGTAGTCGTAAGTTTAGCCAAGAAGTCAAGTTAGCAAGGCAGGATCAACATCAATAAGGTAAAACCTAAAGCACGACATGTCTACAGCAGGGTAGAAGCTTTAATGCAGCACCCAAGCCAGTGGGTGGATGCTACATGAGTAGAAGCCTTAGTTTGGAGATTTTTACAGCATTTTCCTCACAGCTTAGCTCTTCTTATAAAAATCTTATGCAGGGTTACACAGCTGTACCAGATCAGACCTTTACTCCAAGTACCTAAAGCTGTGGCCAGGGGAAGATGGTTTAAGAGAGGGCAGGGCAACTGGAGCCTGTTGGTGTACTCAGGGCCCTGATACTTCCAGCTGGTGTCACTGATAGTGTAAGACATTCAATATGTGAGCAGAGATGGGTTACTGCTCTTCAATATGCTCTTCCTGTCCTGTGACCCTTAATGTGCAGAGTAGCAGGCAGTGTTAATGGCAGAACATCAACTCCCTTATTCCTGTAAGTAAATGCATATTAAAAATTGTTCCTAGAGATGGCTGGAATTCTTGATGAAACAAATTGTCTACTTTCAGGGTTCTGAGACTTGAAATATCTTTTTTATTTTAGAGTGGTAGATGTTGTGCTTGGAAACAAACATTTTAAACCTAATGTAAGGAGCTCATATGACTGTGTAAGTGATGTGGACAGCTTCAGCTGGTCAAGTTCATGAAGGCTAACTTGACCCAACACTGAGCTGAACAATATATTTAGTGACGTAATGTGATTCATCTACAGTTGGTCATATGAAGTATTGACTAAACTCCACTTACAGTATTGACTAGGTCTTCACTGGCTATAATGGGATCTTAGTTCAAATGCAGACATTTAAATTGCAGACACAGAGTGACTGAGGTTAGAAGGGACATCAGTAGGTTATCTAACCAAGCATTGTGTTCAAAGCAGTGTCAGTGGATCAGTCCAGGTTGCTCAGGAATTCATCCCATCTGGTCCCAAAAGGCTTTGAGAATGGAGTCTGCATGTTTGTGGGCAATCTTTTCCAATGCTTGAAAGTACTCATGGTAAAAAAAAGTTTTCCTTATATTCAGTTTAATTTTGTCTATGTGGTATCTTGTCCTGCCACTGGGCACTGCTTTGAGGTGCCTGGTTTTGTCATCTTGATGAGCTCATTGTAAACACTGTTAAGGTGCTATTAGAATTCCCTGAAATAGTCGTTTCCAGGCTGAACAAAGCATCTTCCCCTCACAAGGGAGTTGCTCTAGCCTCTAAAGAATGTGGTTGTATTTTACTGAAGTTGCTGCACTTTGTCAGTGTTTTTCTTGTTCTGGGGGCAGCGTGCTAGTCATAGTCTGAGTAGTGAGTAAAAGTGCTCAGATGTACCAGCTATGGTCCTTTTAAAGCAGCCCAAGATGTCGTAGGCTGTATTTTTCTTGTCCATACTTTTTCTGTCTTATTTAGTGTAGAGGCTGTTCTTGTTGCCCTCAATGTCCCTTGTAGTTTAAATCCTCATTAAGCTTCACTTTATCTAAACATGTGACTGTGCAGTGTTTCTAAATTTCTTCTTTGTAAACTGTCTGAGTGCTAGTTCTAGAGTAGAAGCAGAGATCAGGTCCTCTGGGCATCCTGTCTCATGTACATAGCTGGTTGTTTTAATGACATAGATCTTATTTCAAACAGTATGTGGAAATTACTATATATGCAAATATGTGGAAATCAATTGGAAGAAAGCTAGAAAGTGCCAAAATATCTAGAAATACACACTACAGGTGCTGTTTGAGTTTTGAAGTGTAGCTTATACTAATGTTGATCTTTTCACTGCCAGGCTGTGCCTGTTATGGCAGTTTATTTTCCTGAGAGCCATAAGAAACCATTATAATTCCCTAGAGATGACACAAGGTATTGCCTGTGTGAATCAGATTTACTTGACTGTTAATGCAGTTGCCCATCTAAACTTTGTCTTGTTTTTCTGCACTGAGCTACTTGACACTGTTGTATCTGTCACACTTAATAAAAAGATATTCCTCTTCAGCTGTATGTAGGAATTGTCAGGCTTAGCATGTCAACACATCAAATTGCATAATGGGTATGAGGCTGGGCTGGTTTACCAAGCAAAGGGTCTGTACTTCAACAGTAAAAAGTACAGTGAGTTACTGTGTTTATCGTTACTCTTAGTATTTATTTGTGTATTATATATGATTGAAATTCTGACAGATCACAGAATTATCAAGACTGGAAAAGACCTCTAAGATCATCAAGTCTGGCCTATGACCTGACATCACCCCAATTAGCTAGACCATGGCACTAAGTGCCACATCCAGTCTTCCTTAAAACACCTCCAGGGATGAGGACTCCACCACCTCCCTGGGCAGTCCATTCCAATGTTTGATCACCCTTTCCAGGAGGAAGTGCTTCCTAACATCCAACCTAACCCTCCTCTGACACAGCTTCAGGCCATGCTGTCTTATCCTATCACTAGTTGCCTAGACGAAGAGCCCAACCCCCACCTGTCCACAACTTCCCTTTCAGGTAGTTACAGAGAATGATAAAGTTCCCCCCTGAATCTCCTCTTCTCAAGGCTAAACAACACCTGTTCCCTCAGCTTCTCCTCAAGACTTTCCCTCCAGTCCCTTCCCTAGCTTCATTGTTCTCCTCTGGACCTGCTACGGTACCTCAATCTCTTGAAGTGAGGGGCCCAGAGCTGCCCCCAGTACTTGAGGTGAGACCTCACTAGTGCCCAGTACAGGGGAAGAATTATGTCCCTAGTCCTGCTGGCCACACTACTCCTGAAACAAGCCAGCATGCTGTTGGCCTTTTTTGCCATCTGGGCACCCTGCTGGCTCATGTTCAACCAGTTGTCAACAAGTCCACCCAAGTCCACTCTCCAGCCACTCATCCCCCCAGTCTGTAGCACTGCTTGAGGTTATTGTGGCCAAAATGCAGGACTCTGCACTTGGCCTAAATGTTCCCAGGTTGCTTGAAAGAGGCATTGCTGAACTTACTAATTTAAACTACTGCATGTTTGTGTGTGTTCTTTCATCGTCTCTAACAGCTGGTGACATCATATAGTGGGGAAATAAATTAAACAAAGCTTTCTTGTGGTAAACAAAAATTTATCTTGACAAGCCAAAGAAAGACTCTGCAACATTTAACCCTAGAGCTCAATTTTAGGAAATAAGAATTTTTTAAGCCCCAAGTATCTGGACAATTAGTGAAGTTTCAGTTATGGTGTAAATAAAAAAAGAAAGTATTGCCTATTACTGGTCTGTAGGAACATTTTGCATAGAAGTTTTAATTTCATTATATAATTTCAAAATTATATTGAAAATATAATTTTATTTTGAGATTTGAATGTTGTATTGTGATCAGTCTTGGGGGTTGAATTGTGATTAATACCCAGAAGCAATGACATCTGTGGGCCTTCAGTATAAGTCCGTTGGAAGGAAACATCTGCTTATGCTGACAAACTGAATGCCTTTGCTACCTGTTGTAGTGTGCACAGCCAAGCATGGCAAAGCAACTTTTTGCTATAGCTCAGCTCTCTGGAGGCAGGGCAGGAGCAAAAGGGATATTTTCCTACTAAGCCTGATCACAGACTTAGAATGTGCAAATTGTCAGACACCGAGAAGTCAGCTAGTGGTCATGACAAGGTAGCCCCAGGTCTGTGTGCACTCAGTCATCTTTCCAGTTTGCTATGTTTATCCCAGCTGGCAGGTTGGTTGGTTGAAATCACTCGCCATGTGCTGTTAGGATTAATGTTATCAGCTGACTTTTGCTTTATGCAAGAGGATGGTTATTAGAGTTGTTATAGTAAAGATATATAGCATTTCTGTGTGAACCGCTCAGCTATTTATAAACCAGACAGCAGATTACAACCCATCATCTGCTCTCGTTTAAATCAATACAAATCTGAAGTAGCTTCTCTGACAGAATGGAATTTCCCTCATATGGACCAGTATATGTGAGAGCAGAATTCAACTTTGCAGTTACTTCTGAAGACCAGCAATCACTTTCATCCAAGTGTCTCTGTGCCCATAGTAATTCATAACACTTGCTGTAGGTGGACTTGAACTGGAGGTTCAGAGCTTTTGATTCTGAAGCCAACCATCTGTGAGCAATGTTTTGCATTTCCTTTTCCAGTCATTGACTTGACTGTTTGGTCTGCCAGCTCTGTTTGCTTTCCGTTTTGCTCAGTGCAATCCTAGCCATGGTTTCTAGATGCTACTGAAATATAAATGATGACAACAGCTCTTAAAATGGAAATTATTAGACTCTAAAAAAGTCTCCATCTGCTTGTGAATCACCATACAGAATATTTGCTGCCAAATGTGCATTGTGTTTTATAGGGAGATGTTTTTATTATTGTCACCACGAATCCTGCTCTGTCCCAGCTTAGAATGTAAATAATCACAAATTGTTAGGAAGTCTGTTCTTGTGAGATTACTACCTACATTTTGCAAAGCCAGTAGGTCTGTAAGAAAGGTTCATTTTTGCATTTCATTTTGTGTGTTTATCCAAAAGGAATATGCAGATCTGCTTTTGTTTATTTACTTCTGTTGTAAAATATTATAATGTTTCTGCATTAGAAAGAGATGCTGCATAATCAGCTGCTGGCAATGGAAAAGTGTAATCTTTCAGTTGAAGTAAAAAAGAGTAGTTTAGTTAATCATTAACTGTGTGGTAAACCTCAATCCTAGCACAGGCTACTGGATACGAAGTAGTAGGCCGGAGCAACAAGAATGTGGATCTGCTGCCATGCTGTAGTGCTAGACTTAAAGGCCAAGGATTATTTGATTGTTTCTAGATATCAAATACGTATTTTTGTGACAGAGGTTCAAAATATGCTGATATGTTGGAAGGGCACCGAAGAAACTGAACCAATTTTTCAGTCTGTTTTGATGATGAAAAGTTTAAGATCAGCTTTTGTAAGAGTGTGAGTACCTAGTGAGCACAGTTTGATAGCAGACAGCGTTCGGGGTGAGCAATCGTGCCTGCAGACTGAACTAATTCTGCAATACTGAGCACACCTGGTTCTTGTAACGCACCGAGAACGGGTGATAACAAAATAGTTGCAGTCTGTGTAACACCCAAAGTGCGACAACCTTTATTACAGTTTGTGTTAAACACTAAACACCAAGTCAGGCTAAGTAAAAAAAAAAAGGTGACTATTCTGCCTGTGAGTGGAGTAATTGAAGATGAGCTCTCAGGAAAAACTTCTTAATTTCTTAAATGTCTTCTGACACATGGCTGAGTAAAAAGCAGGGAAGTGCCTACAGAGACTGTTAGATTCATGAGCAAACATTCTCGCTTTTACTCTTCCAAAGATTCATGTGCCACCAAATTTTGATCAATGTCAGGTTTTTGGGTTTTTTCAATAACTGTAGGCAAAGTATTTGTTTCCATTCTCTCAGATTCTAATCATCACATAATCAAAGAAATAAAAATCTCATTGGAAACCTGTTATGGCTATGGTTTCGTTTCAAAGTGACCTTGGAAAATTAAGAGTGCCAACTGTGAAAAGCATAACTCAAGGTTTCTACAGCCAACCACTGGCCATTTTCAACATCTTGTACACAAGTAATCCTTCTATACATTAACTAAACCTAGTCAATGTAGGGCTACATTAACTAAACCATTTTAGTAATCAGAACTGATCTTTACTGTGTCTTCAAGTAGAGAATGACTTAGAAAAAATCCTCAGCTTAGTATTTAACTCTTCTGGAGTCTGCACTGAGTCTTATCTTCGCCTTTTTTTACACAAGACTAGGCTGTGTAAGAAGGACTTCGGCAAATCTGGGTGTTGAGATCAGATGAATCACTTGTCTTCAGCTGGATCACTAGATCAGAACACTTCTACCTCTTTTAAAGCTTCCATGTAGAGCTACATGTAAGCTTTGTGGTTGGTAATTCTGTTCTTTTATGGGATTTTGTGGACTGTCCAATGTTTTCTTTCTCTAGACTTCAGTCTTCACAGAGTATGCTGTGTTTTTCTAATGTGGAGAAGGAAAGGGTTCCTCTACTTTGTGTGATTCAATGAATGCTGAGATTACAGCTGGGTGAAAGCGTTCCTATGCTAATAGCTACATTTATTGCACTTTTATGCATTGGCAATGGTAAATAATCATCCCAAGACAGTATCTGTTCTCATTTGTCATTACTGTACAAACTGAGGTTTTGATAATCACTTAGCCATGTTAAAACTTATTTCTGTGTGTTGTGCTATTGGTTTTGGTTGCAAATTTATATATATTCAACTAAGGAGCTTTATCTTCTGGGTCAGCAATAAAACCAAAAATAGTCTCAGAAGAAACTTCCCTGAATACCTCTTCCTCTGCTCTCTGTGCTATGTATGTCACTGCGCTATATTCCAGCATGGAATATATTTAGTCCCTTGTATCACATTTCTTGTAGCTACTGTTACGTCCTGTCAGATCTAGGTTTCATGCTACCGCTTCTCCAAGTTTTTTATGGATATATTAATTTGCTAGTTTTTTCAGTTATAGCTATTTGCAGTTTTCAGGAATATTCTTTCACACACACATGTTCTTTGAATAGTGCACATGAATGAGGCTAAACTAGGCGTCTCGGGGACCGGTCAGGTGTTGCAGCAGCTTCTTCCCTTTGTGCTGCTTTGCCAGCATGCTGTCTTAACTGTGGGAAAGTGAAGTGTGGGCATGGATACTTCTTCCCCCTGTAATGGCTTTTGTTTTCTGAGGAGACTTCCAAACCACTATCAGCTGCATGTACCTGGGCTTTAGGACTGGAATTTGTATTTGGATTATTAAAACATCCTTTGCAAAACATACTTTCTTTTGTGATACTCCTGATGTGTGGTAGGAACAATAGAACAATGACACTTTTTACCTAGTTTTACCACAGCAGTTGTAAAAATGATCGCTCTCATGGCAACTGAATTGTAATGAAATTGCAGTCTTTAAATTCAACCATTTTGTTGGCCAGTGTGGCAAATGTGGCCTCGGCTCAAGAAAAACATGACAAAATTGTGATCTTGACAGATGCTTCAGCATAGTGACTAAGCTTCATTTTAACTTAGTCTTATGCCAGTGCAGCTTTGTTACTGATTAGATAATTGTGAATGTGAAGCAAGACTTGCATTTAGAGGAAATGAACACATCTAAATGCTGAAGTTCTAACAAGTGGGCTGTTAGCGTAGCTGTCATTGTTCTCAGGGAAACAATGTGGTTCAGAGGAATTTCACAGATGACTGAGGGCCCTTTGGTGGGTTGGTTTCCTGCCTTCACTCCCCTTACTTTAATCAGCAGAAACACACTGACCACAATCATGTCTAAGATTAGGAAAATATGGAGATGCCAATTCCCTCAGAAAGTGACCTCTCCATGAATTATTCAATGTAAGCTTTTATTTTAGGATGTTTAATTTTTGCTTCATTCTCACATCAAGTGTACCAAGCGTCAACAACACTTTAAAAATAGTATTCTATAATTTCCCCTAGTTTCTTTAACTCTATTTTTATGTCCTCAAACATTTTCTCTTCTTTTCAACCTATGAAGTCTTTTTACCCCTTTCAAAGTCTTACTTTTAAGTCTAATAATATCTCAATTCATTCTATTTCAGGTTTTTTGTCCGTTGTCTACCTCTGTGATTCAGTACCAAATTGCATTCTTCCGTGTGCATGCAGGGAGGTCTAGCTTTTTCTGCTACCACCAGACTTTATACAGTGTTTTATACACTTGTTGCTAAGAAGGTAGCATGGACCTAAATGCCTTTACACTATCCTGTTTATAGTTATTAATGCATTTCAAATGGATTAATTCTCCACCTGTTCTCACTCCTGTATCCAGCTGTGTCAGTGATAATTATAATTTATCAACATGGGAATAAGTCACAGACAAAGTCAAGAGTGTAAAACTAATTTTGGAATGAACTGGAAAAAGATAAAAGCAAAACAAGGATGCCCTGAAGTTGCACATCAGTGCCTTTTCAAGTCATACGCTTTGCGATACTGAAATCAAAACAGCAATTTGACTTCTATTCTCAGTAGTTTCTACTGTGACAGTAGGCAGATGAGCTAAACGAGCATTGCTGAGAGTTGTCTGACCAAAGTCAGTGTTGCTTCCTTTCATTTCACAGTTTCTGTATCATTGTGACTTCTTGTAGCTCAGTAGAAGAGATGATATGACACTTGATTCTTCTCCATATCTGTTATATCTGTCTCCTTCTGCCATGGGCTGAGTCTAGATGCAGGGACTGGATTCAAGAATGCATGGATTAGGATTGCAAGCAGAACAGAGCCTTCCTCAAATAGTTGGCCGTTGAAGGAGAGAGGCTGGCCCTGTGATCCCTCAGCTTTATACCAAATGTGACATTTGTGGAATGGAACACTTTGTTGGTCAGGTTAGAGTCACGTGTCCCGTCCGCTCCTCCACACAGGTGTGGCCTCTCCCTTACTACATCCTAATGTAGTACAGAAGACTAGCGGTGACCTTAATATTCACAGGAACAAATACAAGCTCTACTCCATCCCAATACTCTGTAGTAACTGTGAAACACTGTGTAATCACTTGTAGAAGCAGACACTGGTTGCAAATATGCTGATAACTTCAGTTATTAGAAGAGACTGAGCTGGAAAGTGAAATCACTGAACAGCTAGCTCAGTGATTTTTTCCATTCCAGCTCAACCCAGGACACTTCCTCCTATGATTCACCCCAGCCTTGAGGTTTTCTATGATACTGGTTGTTTCATTGCCTGTTGTCCTATCATTAGATGACACTGAGAAGAGCCTGGCTCCATCCTCATGACACCCACCTTCACATATTTATAAACATTAATGAGGTCACCACTCAGTTTCCACCAAGCTAAAGAGGCCCAGCTCCCTCAGCCTTTCCTCAGCTTTGTGTCATCAGTAAACTTTCTGAAAGTGCACCCTAAACCCTCATCCAAGTCATTAATGAGTAGATTCAATATTACTGGTCCCAGAACCGACCTTTGGGACACTCCAGTAGATACAGGCCTCCAACTAGACTCTGTCCCACTGACTACTACTCTCTGGCTTCTACACCAAGTATGAACTTGTAAGTCTACAGGTTTGTGCTCAGTCTGTCCTTCTACATGACATCTTTTTCCTACCAATCACAAAGCACCCTCAGCTTTTGCCTGAAGAATAAGGGTATAGTTTTTCAGTATTGCACCAGTTCATGTAGAATTGAATGGACATAATAAATATTAGTAACAGGGTCAGAAATAATGAATTTGGTTTAATAATCTGTGTGTGCAAATATGGCTGATTTCCATGTGCTGAATTTACACTGACTTCTCCCTTTGCTGCACCTTACTTTTGTTAATGTATTTTTCCCACTTGTCTGCTTTGTTTGTGAACCTAGTGGTGGGTTTCTCACTCTATTCCAGATGAAGGGAATTTCCTGTATATTGTATTTATTTCATTCACTTTGATTTAATTCAGGACAGTCTTAATCCACGTGTGATTTTAGTCTAATGCATGCTGTTTTAAGAGAAAAAAGCCCGATATATGATATATATTGAATTTGACTAGGAAGCCCTTGAAAAACACTATAAATGAAAGAGTTATTAGGTTTATTTATTAAATAAATGGTTTTAAATTGAAGTACACATATTTATTTAGTTTGCATTACTGATGAGCATTCTGTGTTCAATGTATTTGCTCAGCCAAACGTCCCTGGTGTGTGAAAGTTGCACGGGTTAGCAGATGGGACAGGTGCTTGCTGTGAAACAGCAGCTGGAAGCAAGGGAGGATGTTGAAGAGCATGTCACATACCTCCATAGAGGCATCTCTACTGAAATAAGTGAATGAACCACCTGATTTTGTCCAGTCTATAAAATCTGTAGGTGTCCTGTATCAATTTTCTTCCATTTTCTTTAATAGACTTTTCTGATTCCTTGTTAGAGTGCCAGTTGAAAATATTATTATGTCTGAGAAGCACCAAAATTAATCAGGTTAGCTGTGCTCTTAACTAGCATCACTGTTAAATATTTGAAAGATGTTTTCTATGATGTTTGCATTAATCATGTTTTATATCCCTACTCTGCTGCTCAGCAGAGTGGAGAAGCTTGGAGAAGAGGAGACTGAGGAGTGACCTCATTAATGTCTACAAATATTTGAGGGGTGGGTGTCAGGGGGATGGCACTGGGCTGTTCTTGCTGTCATGTAGTGATAGGACGAGGGGCAATGGTTGTAAACTGGAACACAGGAGGTTCCACATCAACCTGAGAAGGACCTCTTTCACGGGGGGGGGGACGGGNCTGAGAAGGAACTTCTTCACGGTGAGGGTGACAGAGCACTGGAACAGGCTGCCCAGGGGGGTTGTGGAGTCTCCCTCACTGGAGATATTCAAGACCCGACTGGATAAGTTCCTGTGTGACTTGGTTTAGGTGATCCTGCTGTGTCAGGGGGATTGGACTAGATGATCTTTCAGGTCCCTTCCAATCTGTAGTGATTCTATGATTCTGGGTTCTGGGAAAGCTGCTGGATGACAAGGCAGCTCCCCAGTGAATCATTAATGTGTATAAATATGTGAAGGGTGGGTATCAGGAGGAATGGAGCCAAGCTCTTCTCTATGTCATCTACTGATAGGACAATGGGCAATGGGTGTAAGCTGGAACACAGGAGGTTCCACATAAATATGAGAAGGAACTTCTTCCCAATGAGGGTGACAGAGCACTGGTACGGATTACTGGGGGAGTTGTGGAGTCTCCTTCTCTGGAGACATTTAAAACCCACCTGGATGTGTTCCTGTGTGACTTGGTCTAGGCAGTCCTGCTGTGGCAGGGGGGTTGGACTAGATGATCTTTCCAGGTCCCTTCCAATCGCTAATGTTTTGTGATTCTGTGAAGAGTAAGAGCAGCCCAGTGCTGCATACCTGGTGAGCTGCCCCCAGTGCTGGAGCAGCAAGGGGAGGAGGAGGAAGAAGAGCAGAGAGGCATCAAGAAATAGCTGAAACCTTCCCAGGTTGTGGCATAAACCTGGCAGGCAAGAGGCAGATCTACCGTTCTGCTTCTCTTAGCAGTCTGTTGCCAATGGCAACTGTTTGTTTTGCCTGTGGAGTCAGGTCTGACTGTTTCCTTGATCATTTTGTATTAGTTGAAGGCAGTGTTACTCAGCTCGTTTTAAGCCATGCCGGCCTGTTCAAAGGCTGTCTGTGTAGGAGCCTACAATAATGGCATTATTTATTTGTTTCTCTGTCACCTGTTTGTGCCCTGTTTTTCTGTGTTGGCTCCCTGCATTTGAACACAGAGAGCAGCGAGGGGTTCTCAGGGGATTGGCTTACTTGCATTTAATATACACTATGTTCAGCTTCATAGTAGCTTCAATATAAATCTTTTTTTGTTTTGCTCATTTTAGCTACATACTGGTGGGGAGGGAGCAATTGTTCAAATGTCCTTATTAAATTTTAGGTTTATTTCCTAACTATTTCTAAGTTGATTTGGAACTTGTAATATTTATTTAATTCTTGCCACCTGCAGGGATATTTTGGAAGAGATTTAGAAATCTGCAATTTGATTGTCTTGACTTGCACATGGCAAGTGCTGTCTTTATGCTTTTGACTAATTATGCTCTCAGTTTTAGTGGTGCAGTGTTCATTTGGAATAAAGAGAACAGATGTGTCTTTGCCTGTGCTTTGAACTTTGTTTTACTTTGTGTTCTCCATATATTTAACTTTAATCCTTCTGCAGTGCCTTGCAGCCTTTCCTAGCTGTGCTGAGAAGGCAAGTAAAGTGGTATTTGATTATCTTACTTTGCAATCTCAAATCTCATTGGAATACATATTTCATATTTGCAAATGTGAACAAAGCAGTATCGGAGAGAACAAAATTGTTCAGTTTTACATTCCTTAGAATCTACTAGATGTTCTTTTTTTACATGTGGGTAATGAAATGAAAGATTAAAAAATAAGTAAATAAGTATCAAAAATGGTCCTTAGTGGATCGTAGTAATCTTCAGGGGTTAAAGTTTGACTTTGTATGTTTTATGTAAGTGTAACCTTTATGATTTGGCATTTAATAGCCAACATGGGCATTTATGAACCAGGTGAGATGTTAAATGGTCAGCTACAGAGTGATTGATTGTGGAGCAACATTATGCCTTATTTGCTTTAACAGCAGAGCACTGTGATTTATACTGCTTAGAGACGTTTTTATTGGTAAGGAAGTAGTCAAGGTGTCATGCTGCTCTCTGCCTTGCTTTTCTTGATTTTTCTTAGTCTCTCAATCTGATTCATGCAACTAGAGATTCTATTCTGATGAATAAATAAAGATGTTAAACATTTATCAAGTAAATCGTTAGTGCTTGCTTAATACATCAGGAAAACAAGGTGATCTACCCTAAGCTACAACTGTAGCTGGCACAGTGACATTTTATAAGCTTAGGAATACAAAGTTCTTAAGGCACAGAAATAATATTTTATAATGAAATCCAATATTGTGTTACATTCATTTAAAAAAACCCAAAACATTATTGTTTCTCCAAGGAATGTCATGCTATGTCTTGTTGTTTTATCCTTAAATATACTTTTTCTCATTTGCCTTTATACGTGTTTTACATAGTTTGCTCTGAGAAATAAGTTACACATTTGACAGACTTTGTATTTGCTGAGATATTTAGTATAAGTGATATTCCTTCAAAGGGAGGTCAGACTTCTCAAAGTTCAAGAGTTGACATTTCTCCATAAACTTGTGGCAAATGAGACTGGATCTGCTAGATGTTGTAATCTTTTCATGTTCAGCAGGTCTATATAAAGAAAAGTATGACATGGGTCACAGCATTACAGAACATTAGGGATTGGAAGAGATCTCAAAAGATCATCTACTCCAGTCCTCCCACCACAGCAGGATCACCTTGACCAAGTTGCACAGGAACGTGTCCAGTCAGGTCTTAAATGTTTCCAGAGGAGACTCCACAACCGCCCTGGGCAGCTCATCCCAGTGCTCTGTCACCCTCACTGTGAAGAATGTGGAAACTCCTATGTTCCAGCTTACACCCACTGCCCATTGTCCTATCACTAGATGACACTGAGAAGAGCCTGGCTCCATCCTCCTGACACCCAC
Source organism: Rhinopomastus cyanomelas (assembly GCA_013400115.1). Classification (NCBI taxonomy): domain Eukaryota; kingdom Metazoa; phylum Chordata; class Aves; order Bucerotiformes; family Rhinopomastidae; genus Rhinopomastus; species Rhinopomastus cyanomelas. Next base: position 91,022 of record VXBP01008012.1, read on the forward strand.
CCTTCATGTATCTATAAATATTAATAAGGTCCCTCCTCAGTCTCCTTTCCTCCAAGCTAAAGATGAATTTTATACCTGTTGCAGAGTTTTTGAGATGAAGCTGTTCCAGTGATCTTGCTATCAGAATTACAATAAGTTGTCATTTCCTACTAAATATTAATACTTGGTTGTGCAAGTTATTGGCAAAAAAATACACTGACTGTGTTTCTTCCTTTTGCTTGTGTTAACTGAAGAATTAGCTGAACTCCAGCATGGTATCAAAAGCTGCAGGAGTTGTAGTTATTTAGTCTCTGGCTTTCTGTCTTTCCTCAGCAGTCCCAGCTCGAGATACCAGTTCTGCCTCTACAAACTGAGTAAGGTGTGCTGATGTCTGTGAGGACAGAAACTTTTCAGTGGCTGGCTGTCTCTTTAAGAATGAGTTTCTAGGAAGAGGAAAATATCTAGACAAAAACTGATCAATATCTTTTCCTGATATTGAATGTATGGACTAGTAATGAGGTTATTTAATTCTGTCTGACAATGAGTGCGATAACATTGAGAACAGATTAGGACCCTAATGTAGGAGAAGACTCTTCACCAAATTTAAAAGGGAAGATCAAACCAGTATCTTCATCACAATTATGTATGAACACAGTTTGGGCAGCATGACACTTCCTCAGGAAGAGCTACAGGAATACTTTACAACTAGAACAACTGCATTGCATGGCACCCAGTAGGTGGCTTTAGAAAGATTTCTGAAAAGACTAGCTAATTTTATTTTACATTACCCTCAGGAATAGGTATTCATTTTGACCTCTGAAGTTCACAGTCCATTTGTTTTAAAAGGCAAGAAAAAAAATTCTGGAATGGAATTTTTTGAAGTTGGAATTACTTTAGAGATCAATGCTGAATATAAGCCAGTATTCTAATTGGATAAAACCTATTTTTAGCTTCTATCTATTTACTATTATTTATTAGATAATAATAGTCAATGGTGAGTTGAGGAAAGCAGTTTTACCCTAGAAGCAGAGTTTTCCACCAGACTCTTCACCTAATAACGTCTTTGAATATAAAACATAATATAATAGAAATTAAAAAACCAAACCAAACAGAAACCATTTATCTAGTGAAAATTACTTATAATACTTTTAATAAAATAAGAATGAGTTAGTATTAATAATTTGTTAGTGGAAATGTACTTCAACAGGTGTTTGTACTTACTGAAAAGCATCATTAATAGGTATGTATCTAAGAGTAGAGGAAATAATAAGACAGAAAAAAACTATGAGGTTTTATGAATTAATAAAGTGAATTGCTAGGTAATTTTAGTCAAATAAGTTAACAACTACATTATTTTCATCTTTTGTCACATAATGAAATGGGTGAAATTTCAATAGAAATCTGATATAAACAGCTGTTAAGTACTTCCTTAGTACAAATCAGAATATTAAAACCTCCCTTGTAGCAGCAAATCATCAAAGGAGAAGGTGTTCCCTAGTAAAATTGTCTTCTTAAATGTCATATAATGATAAAGTGTCAGGTTGCTTAATGGTGTAGAATGATTTCAAGTTTTACAAATACCAGATGTGCAAAAGACTATTGTAAGAATGCCCAGTGATTACTACTGAGAGTGCTTTGAAGACTTCTCAAGATGAGTGCTTCTCCCACCAAAGGTTTTATATCAAAATTTTTTGGCAGGTTGTCTTCTGTCTTGCTTCAAAGTTCTTCCACAGTGGCTTTAGACCTGTCCTTTGGGATGGAAGGTTTGTAACCACCATTGTGGTGAAAATGCTAAAAAAATCAAACCCTTCTGTTTCTTTTCTCTACAATTAAATGGGTTTCTTTGCAGATGAAACCGTTCTTCTCCCTAGTGTTTCAAAAGCTACTTTTCATCAGATGGATTTGTGTTAAACAGAATTTCGATGCAAGCATAAACTGTGTATTGCCAGCTTGTATTCACCGTGTCCCCTGAAACATGGAATTATGGATTGGAGTTACTGTCATACAGGGAAAAAAGTTACGACTTCATGTCACTTGAGAATTTGTGACGTGAAAGTATTTTGAGTATGTTCTCACCTAGAGAACCTGCTAATTTTTGGAAGACTGTTAACACAGTAAGTTTAGTGAGACTTTGGATGTTTTTAATTTCCCATAGTATTTGCAACAGCATATTGTAGCTGTCATAGTAGCACGTTAAATTAAAGCAAAGATTGTAAGTTCAAAGTTTTTTACTAGACTGTTGGAATTAAAAAAAGTTTTTTGGGCTGTCAGTACAGCTGATAAAATATCTAGTGAACTGGTAGGTAGTTACATAAAGAGCTGTAAAACCTTTTGAGCAGTATATCTAATGTGACGTGTAGAAGAAGAAGCTGTGTTCTAACAAAAAATGCTTTTTTTAACAACAATCCAATTTAAATTGGATTTTTCATTGATATAGATTTATTGTAAGTGAAAGACTATCTCAAACGGTTACTTTCTCTCCTTTCTTTTGATGAACAAGAGGAGGCATTGGATAAAACTAAGCTTTTTGATTTAGAGATACTTTTGGCTTCCAAAATTTGTAAGCCACAGTTCAATTTTAGAGTAGGTAATTATCTGAAAAACAGCTGCCTTTCCAAGGACCTAGACCCATTCCAGAAGAAAGTATAACATAGAGGTCATACCATAATATCACCTCTTTCATGGTTAGTGGATAGCTACACTCTGCTCTGCTGCCCTTTCAGTAAATCCACACTTGAGTTTAGCTGTTGCACAATCACTCAAGGTTCTGGCACTTGAATCTTGACCCCATATGAGCCAGTTATGCCTATGGAATAGAAACCTGACGTCACAGCAAGCCAGGTAGCATGTTTCAGTCACTTTACACTAGCTTAATTCGATTGAAAGATAGAATCAGACATGTACATTATAGACATGAGTACGTACATCAATTAGTATTTTGTGCGTATGTTTTTTTATTACTGTTTTGTGATGATGTCCTGCCAGATACAGACAGAAGAACTGTTGTCATTTTTTAACTATTCCCCTCCTATCTCAATAGTATAACCCAACCTCCTAGATAGGAAATACAGATCTTTTCATGAACTGTGTGGATGCTGGGAGTTGTTCCCCTCATGTCCCCCAGAGGTTCTTTTGTTGTAGTGATAGTTTATATTTTACGTTCATAAAGAACTAGTTTATGGCTGCATATTTGCAAATGCAGCATGGATACTTCAGAAAATCAGCAATCAGAAGCTTCACAGAACCTGTAACAGTGGCTTGAATTGTTGCTGTTTTCATATAGCTGTTTTACCAACACCAGCCAGCAACAGGGATTTACTGATCCTAGTTGTCTGTTATCAAAAGAGAGCTTGAAGTGGCAAAACCTTTATGTCAACTAGAAAAGTGAAGTGAGAAAAGCAAATAACGTCACTGTGTACCAACTCGTTCTGAGATTTTATGTTAATTTGCACGTTGTAGATCTTTTCCATTACCTATGGATGCAATAAAGATGAAACCAATTTAGAATTGCTTAAGCATAATTACACCCACTTAGAAATCACTTCTGCTTTTGCATTTGCACCACAGTTCTGACACACTGTTGAATGTGCTTAATAATAATTTACCCAGAGTTACAGAAAACAAAGAGCTCCTGCTGAAGGAGATCAAATGGCTGAGTCAGAAAATGGACTGTCTGTTTTCTTAAACAAAAAAACCACAACTGAGTTGACAGAGAAATTTGGGTCCTAGCTAAATTGTAATCAGCACAAGTGTCTTGCCAAATAAGAAATATTTCAGGAAAAATGTGCTGCAGTGTGTTGTCCTTTGCAGTAGGATGTTTGTTTTTTGTGTTGCCTAGAGGCACAGAGTAAGGAAATCTGCAACTGTGGGAAAGTATCATGAGGTGTTTTTGTCTGGGCTATTCTTTTTCAGTCTTCTTTCTTCCTGGTGTAGTAATCATGCTGGTCTCCCCACGACACCATATGTTCAGGTTTGGAGAACACCAAAGAGCAGGACTTAAACCTTTCTTTGCTTGGGGTATTTAAAAACCTCACTCTACATAGATCATGTGAACAATCAGATTATTCTGAAGTTCATTGTTGGCAAGTTTACAGTAAGTGTGGGTTTGAATTTGCTTGTGCTGAGAACAGAATTGAATCTAGGCCACCTGTATCAAGTGTACAAGTGTTTTAACAAAGACGTTCTTATAAAATTGGAGGCTGCGGATTTATTTATTAATTACCTCTTGTGCAGTTATGTAGGAATTCACAAGGTGCCACTGCAATTTGCTTTGAGTTTTCCAGGCATACTGCCTTGAGTTCTTCTTGGTTTAGATGGAGGATTGATTGCTTTCTCATTTCTTCCTTGGTTTAAATATGGATTAGCTGTGCAGATTTGTATGCCAGTGATATTACAACCAAAACTCCAGGTGACTGAGTATTGCACCTTAAAATGTGGATTATGGCAAGTCCTTCTAGAGTGATGTTTGCAACATGGGTTGGAGATTTTGATGCATTTAGAAAGATAAAAAGTCACTGCTTTCCAGGCCCTGAGTTTCTAAGGTGAAAGCCTAAGTTCATCTAACTGATAAGAGAGCTGCACAGTTAAGTTTTACAATTATTTTGCTTTGGGGAAATAAGTTTGGGCATGAGAGATTTAAATTAGGGTGCAAACTGCTATGTAAGCAGTCATATGTGGAAAACTGTCTGTGCTGAGTTAGAGCTTCTGTCCTAATTGTCGGTAGTAGTTAAATGGAGTCTATATTTAACTGATTATTTTAGGTAAAGAATACCAGAGTTAATGCAGTTTCCTCTTTATAAATGTGAATGTCTTACGTCCACAACTGGCATCACTCCATAATTTTCTTGAAGCTGAACCCAGTGCGTTCAAATGAGGACCTCTGTTTCCCTTGCAGTGTAAAACACGGTCATCCAAGATGAAATTTCCCTGCTGTGTTCTCATTCTTCATCTCCCTGTTCACAGGCCCAAAATGCCTGTGAATTTCAAGAATAGTTACAAAACCACTGTAGTGAGATTCTCTTCTTGCTGAGAAAACATTCAATGCAGTGGTGTAGTATTCCTACGGTCTGTGAATGTGTGTGTACGCAAACAAACATACGTACATACAACGTGTACTTTGCATAGTACTTTCAAGTACACATAGCATGTATACATTCAGAGGGTGTTTCATGTACTGGTGAAAAAGAAGCGAAGAATAAATACACATACAGACTGCGTGGAGGCAGCAAACACATTTTCCATAATCTAGATTGTTATTTGTTACTTTGGGAGATAGAATAAAAAGACAAGCTCATGTTATATGACAGAGTACAGCAGAATCAGCAACCTTCTTAATAAAACTAAGTAATCTCGAAAACAGTTGCTTTATAGTTAATTCTTAGAAATTGGCTTTAGGAGTAACAAAAAAATGCAAAAACCTAAAAAATTGACTTTATTTCTAATTAGTATTTAATATTTTTGAAACCAGCATGACTGCTTTTTAAACTACCTTTTTTGTAACTTCCTAGAGGTAATATATATGTGTAAAATTTTTTGTTTCACCACACTTTAATGAAAGAAAGAATCTGACAACCATATAAAAATCACCTTGATACTCTGAGTCTCTTTCGATTTAATCCTTTGAGGTGAGAAAAATAAGAGTATGTAAAGCTGTATGTCTATAGTGAATTGCATAATATATGTTTGCTCTATGAATGAGAGATGGGAGATATCAATATAGGCACCATTTTTAGATATTAACTTTTTTTCCTTGGATTATTTTTGCAATACAGTCTACGAACATTAAAAAACTGAAAGTGCTAATAGAATAAACTTGCATGCTTGCACTACTGGTTTTGTTCTTAAAAGATGCGACTGAAAGATGCAAAGTGCTGCTAAGAGCATATCAGCACTTGCAATCAAGTTTTAATGATTCTTTTTGGTGGTAATACTGATGCTTTGGTAGATACAGCAAAGCAATCAGTATTTTTAAAGGTGGGGAGAATAATGTGTTATTATGACAAACACATCCACTTTGTTTTATTAGTAGTACTGATTGTATTTTAACAGTCTCAATGGTAGGCTGAGACTGCCACTCAAGCTCTCAAACCTTGGGGAGAGAGTAAATATTAACAGAAGTAGCATTCACAATGATTGCAAATTGGAAGCTACTGCCACACCATAGAGGTCAGAGAAGTGTTCAAACCAGTTAAATATGTGCATACATGCAACACATGTTCAGAAAAACCAAATTACTTGTCACATAGGAGGAAGACTATGGATGCACTACACAAAGTCACACTTTGCATGCTCCCCTGTAGTCCAAGGGATTTTCTTTCTGTGATTTGTTTGACTCCTTACAGTGTTCAACATCGTTATGGTGGTAAGAAACAGCACTGGCTTTCCTCTCACAAGCTATTTAGTGCAGCAATAAATCAGTCAAAGAGAAAGAGTTTGGAAAGCACCCAGCATATAGAAGGTCAGATGGTATAATAGGCATTTGTGCTTTTAGTGTTATTTCTGTCAACAGCAGGTTAGGATACCAGAAATGTCTTCTCCTTATCCACGTCTCAGAGTCATTAAACTAATCTGTTTCCTACCCGGTGAAGTTCCGAAGAAAAGCATCTCATAGCCCTTTTGAAAGCCTGCACTGTGCTTGGATGAGCAGAGGCAGCTGGAAGTGATTAGAATAGACTGACATATGAAATCACATGGGAAGGGATTCATCTTGCTAAAGAAGAGGAATCAATGATCTGTTCTGTAGGGAAAGAGGAGTTTAAGTACAAAAGTGAGCAGATTTTCAAAGGGGCACACGGGAATTAAGCTACATGATTTCACTGATGCCATTTAATATTGCAAATCACATTCTACCGTCGGTAGCTTATATTTTAAAACAGGCTGATAGTCAAAGATTATGTTTTCATGAGTATAGGAACTGCGAGGCAGGAATGAAGCAGTTCCTTTATCCTAGTCCTCCCTTTTAGCTCCCCTAGAAAACACAGCATCAGAAAAACCAAGAGCATTAATAAGTACATAGCTGTAAATCTTACGTTTGTAATGTGAAAAGAGTGACATGTCCTGGACATGTGTGGTCTGATGGTTTCATTTGAAATGGGCATGTTATTAGGGATTAGCCAGTTGGAATTCTTTCCCTCTTGAGAGGGAAACAGTTTTGAATGTAAGCAGTATTTTTTAAAAAATCCAACCTGTACTATATCTGTGTTTTTTCTCCCTCTGAATGGATTCCTTTTATGCTTCGCACTTGCATTGTGTGATCTCGCTGGCTAAGCCTCTGTACGTGTTTTCAGTACTGGTGTGACCCCTGCAACACACAGGTCTGCTGGGGTACTTTGACCAGTATGTTATTTATCTTAGCATTGGTGTGATAATGGTAACTGTTAGTGGATTCTTGGTGCAACAGAAAATTGGCTGTCTAAGAACTGACTGCTGTTTTACAGATATGTGAACCTGAACTACTTGGGAACTAGGCAAGGGCTTTTCTATCGTGAGCTAGGTGATATTTTTTAAATCCTGGATAAATAAGTGAGATGTGATTATTGAGTCATAATATTCATGTATACTTTCATTGTCTCTTTAGAGAATTGTGGTTTTTATTGGTTTAGGCCCTCAAAATCATAATAACTGGATTGGATTCAGAGACTTCCTGGTTTGCCACCCATCTGAGAATGTTTGTTTTAAATTAAGTAATGTTCTGGCAATGATGACAAATGGGCGATGTTGATGCCCTAAAGTATTGTGTTTGTCTGCCATCTAGAACTGTTGACAAGTTGCCTTTTGAATGTCACTTCCCTGCATGACATTCTGGCAGTTACTTCCACCTGCAGGTGTCCTTCCTTTTGGCTGTTCAGCTCAAGGAAACTCAGTGTTTAAAAGAGTGTACAGTGGCTTTTTTAGAAAGAAGCATCCCCTTTCTTGTCCCATAACAACAGTGAGAAAATTCCATCCAATGTGTTATCTATAAATAACAGGTTAATGTAGATTATTGCAGAGTAGATAAATAAAGTTAGAGACGAGGATGATCACTCCTCTAACTATGGGTTCCCTGAATTAAACTTTGATCTGTCTTTTCCTACCCCTATTAGAACTGCATTTCAGAGCAGAGAAGGGACCAGCATGATTCGTTTGTTTATCTTCACACAGACTCCAAAAATGATGTGTGGTCATTTCAACAGGTGGTGGAATTATTTTTTAAATTTTAAGTTATTGATAGGAAGCTTGACACTTTATTAAATAGTCCAAAATTAAATACTGTAAACTAAAGAGTAAACCTGTAACATAATCATGTCATATAAGAAGTTAAAAGAGGAAGCTTTACCCAGCAGCCATTCAATGAGTAGCTTAATGCCTTGTGAAAGTCCAGTCTCTGCTACTACTTGAAGCTCAGTTCTACCTCTAGCTGTGAAAAAATTAAGCATCTTCCCTTCATTATTCGTCAGTGTGCTCTCTGTGTATTTAATTTTGCAGGAAGTCAGTCCATCTGATTGGAATGTTGGTATTTGTCCACTGAAGGTAAATTTCCCTGTTCACTGAAGCAATAACCACGATAACTGATGTATTATTAAGCAAGAAATGCTTGTACGTTTAGAGGCAGGAAGCTCTCCTATCCTCAGAGCAGCTGTTCTAGCCAAGAGTGCAGCCAAAACCAGCTTTTCTGAGCACAGTCTGTCGTCAAAGGATCCTCTAGTAAAAAATAAATAAAAAGTAATGGACAATTAAATACCAAAACCTGTCCAGACCTATTTCTTGATGAGAATAAAAAAACTTGCTGTTATGACAGAAGTTGTCTGTCAGAGTACTGCCCAGTCTTCACTGAGACACACTAAAAGGCGGTAAGAGTCTCTTTGCAGCCGGCTAGAAAAGTGACGCAACATCCAATTCACAGCTGTTCAGACTGTCTCACTCCACAACTGCGGGCATCTGGTGACCTTCCTAGAAATCCCATTGATGTGTTTGTAGGTTTTTTCCTAACTTTTGAAAATAATTTTAAATGAGTAATTTAAATACCTGATTTTATATACATCCACTTACATATACACACATGTATATATGTGAGCATGTGATGTGCAAAAAAGTGGAGCAACACAGACAGAATGGTGGCGGTTTGAAGAATAATGTTCATGTTTCCAGATACAGTCTTAATTTTAAAAGTAGGAAACTTGTTTTCAGCCCATCTGTCATACAAGTGCATATACTTGCTGGGAGATGACTGAGTTGAGAGTAATCCTGAGGAGAAGGATTTGGAGCTTCTGGTAGACAAGAATCTCGATGTGAGCCGGTGATGTGTGAGTGCAGCCCTAGAAGCCAGCTGTGTCCTTGCTGTACCAAAAGAAGTGTCAAGGGAGGTGATTCTCCCCCTCTACTCTGCTCTTATGAGATCACCTGGAGCACTGTGCCCAGTTCTGGAGTTCTTTATACAAGAAGGACATTGAACTGTTGACCAGAGGAGGGCAACAGGCATGATCGGAGGGATGGAGCACCTCTCTGATGAGGACAGGCTGAGGGAATTGGTGCTGTTCTGCCTGGAGAAAAGCCTCTAGGGGGACCTTATAGCAGCCTTCCAGTACCTGAAGGGGGCTTCAGGAAAGGTGGAGAGGGTCTTTTTTATGAGGGACTCCAGTGATGCCCTCTAGAGGGCAGATGTAGATTGCATCTTAGGAAAAAATTCCTCACAATGAGGGTGGTGAGAGACTGGAACAGATTGCCCAGGGAGCAGTGAATGTGCCCTCCCTGGTAGTGTTCAAGGCCAAGTTGGATGGGCCTCTGGGCAGCTTGGTCTGGTGAGAGGAGTCCCTGCCCATGGCAGGCAGTTAGAACTAGATGATTTCTGAGGTTCTTTCCAACCTAAGATTTGATAATATTGTGGTTGCAAGTGTGGGGTGCAAACTCTGTGTTGTCATTTACATAGCTCTCAAGGCATTAATAATTAATTTCCTGAAGAATTGGATAAGGCTGGTTTGTCTATGGTTCCAGAGGAGGCCATAATCACCCATGCTGTACAAACTATTCCTGCATGGCTTGCAGCCTGCATGCGGGGGTTTCATATGAATATGGGGGTATAGAGTCAGGCCAAGGTACACAGAGCAGAGAGTTCTGTTTCTGTCAGTGACAGATGCCAAAGGAACAGCGAAAAACATATGTTATACTTGTCCCTGACACTGTCCTAGCATAAAATTCTGTGATTTTATGTGTATTTAAAGTCTGCCAGCTTCCTGTGTGTCCAGTTGAAAGCTCCCTTTCTCAACCCGCACCGTCCCCCCTCCACCCCTCTGGACTAGCTATGATATCATTTTCTTTATTATTTTGAGTATTTTACTGTGTTCATTAGCAGGACAATACAAAGGTGTAAACTTTTTGTTGCAGTATGACATCAGATTAAAGCAAAATCATTGCCTAGGTTAATTGGAGAATCATTGGACCTGTTTTTTTGACCTACTTAGTAGATAATAGCACTTTAGAGCTCTCAAAGTGTTAAGGGATGTAAGTTGCATTTGTGTCACACTCTTATAGTGTTAGAGACCCTGTCTCCCAACAGCCTTCCATGGCTTCTGAACCTGGATTCCTGAGCAGCTGCTAACTCCAAAATGTTTTATGTGGGATAAAATAATGGTGAAAGGCAATTGATCTCTTAAGTTATGCTGTAATTAATTGTGCCTGTGTTGCGCTCCTGTGCACTCATCCAGCTTCTGTCCTTGCTAGTAAAAACTTTTCACTCTCCAAAATGCAGTGGCAAGATGTGTGGTGTCTATTGACAGCAATCCCTTGCTCTTCCTGGTTATGGTTTGAGAGAGGCCTGGGTCATACCCATTCCAGGAACTGTTCATTTTCACAGAGGGGACAAGTACACACCAGGCACAGTGCTCTGGAGCAGGTTTAATTTAGCATAAGTTGTGTCTCTGAAGAGCCCTTTCATATCTCCATTGTGGTATGGTGTGGCTTTCCATTGGTAATAAGGAAGTGGCCTGATGGGGTGACCTGTAATTGTTGCACTGCAGCCTATGAGGGGAAGACACTTCCCATTTCTAGGATTTATAGCCAATGCAAAGATCACAGTGCAGGTATGTTTCTTATAAATATTTCATGGTGAAGTGTGACCTTTATTTGCTTGCCAGGCATCTCATGGCTTTAATACAATAACCTGTGACAGATTGTTTGAACTGAAGAGCCCCGGAGCCCTGCTGTAGGTGAAAAGTGGATGTTCCTTCCTTACAGTGAAGCGTGTCAAACAAGGGAACACAGAGAGATCTTTTAAAATAAGAACAAAAGCAGCAAAGAGAACCAGACTATACATAGCATTAAGCAACAAATAAAGGATATATAACGATGGGATCCTATTTGGTTGCAAAACATGTCTACTACAGGTTTCTGCTATTAGCGTGTCTGAATTAATGCGCATAACAAATTAGTTGAGTCTAGCACTTTCTAGTCTGTGCAATCCACTCTACATTTGCTGTCTTAAGCTGGACCACCTCTGCTGATGCTCTTTCTTTAATTTCTCAAAGATGTGAACCAGCTGTCTACTTTCTGCCAAATAGTAAATACTTGATACTGACTCAGCTTCACTGATTTATCAAGAGACTGTTTTCACTCTGTGTCTGCTCACCTGCTAAGCAGTTGTACACAAGAAACATTGTGGGGAATTCACAGAGGAAGTCTGTGCAGGTCACCTCACAAATGAACACATCCTATTTTGTCAGAGTTAATACTATAATTAGATTCTTCTAGACTTTGTGTTCTTTGCACTCTGGTTATTTTCCTTAACAATTATTCAGTGTTGTGAAAGCTTTCAAAGTCATGCACATGGAACTGACTAAACAGGGATTAAAACAGAGCAAGATAGATGTGTTTCTACGAGAATGGAGTCTTTTTAGTGGTAAGACAAATTCATATCCCTGATTCCTAACTGAATGGAAAAGAAATTGGATTAATAGCAGTTAAATGAATTAAAGGCTTTGGTTAACTACCCAGAATACAGGTGTGAGTTGGTGGTTAGATGAGGTGGGAAGGTGTCCCTGCTATCATGAAGAACAAAATGGGTGTTGCACAAGGATGTGAGTAAGAGGTAGGCACAACATTCCGTATATTCAATGGGACTACAAAGGGACAAGGTGATTATTCTAGTGAGTTAGCGAAATGGACACCCAAGACTCGTTTGAGTTTTAGGTAGGTAGTTTACTGCAGGCAAACACACGGGCCTAGCGCCTCCACAGCTGTACGATCCCACTGGCTGGGAAACCAGGATTATATGTTTTCCAAAGAAGATTGTTAACTGAGTATTTGATTTAGGCTCTGCCCATTAAGAGAAATTTGAGGTTCCTGTCTCTTTACAACTTCTGACACTGAAGTTCTGGCACAAATTATGTGGTTTGCTATGAATTATGGCTGGTAACTGCGCTCCAGAAGGTCATTATAGCCAATACTTAAGGCATGTTGTGTTTTGGCTACCATGTCTTACATTCTGAAGTAAATCAGCATACTGCCTATTTTTGACTTGACAGCGAGAACATAGAAAAGTAAGTTGCGAATGAGATGAAGAGAGAAATATTTTGTAGTAAGGAGATCAAAGTTAGATGAACCTTGACATATTACTTAGAGTATAATTTAGTAACATGTTCATATGATCAGAATTTATCTACTTTAGAAACCAAAGAGTTAGCCTAATAATGTCTGTTTATGGCTAATTTAGAAAATGCTTATTTTCCTAAGTGCACTTTCACTGTTCTGAATTCATTGCATGTGACCTGGAACAACTTTCAAGGGGATGACCCCACTTTGTACTCTGGAGTAATTCTTTTTTGCATCTGTTGCCGTTTATGTTTGGCACCCAGATCTCAGGAATCATTTCTGATAAGCTTAATATTAAGTTTTTAAGTAGCTTTGCCAGAGTCTATGAAAAATCAGTTTGTATAGAAGGGAAAGTGGTCAAGGTATAATGCTTAGCTTGGAAGACAGAGACACTGTGGTTGAACATAGGTCTCAAGACTGTGAAGGAGATTACCTTACTTTGTGTTGCAAGGGTAGTTGCTCAGACATTTAGATGATAGTCTCCTGAAGTTGCTTGCTTACAGTCATATAAAAGGAGTTAAACTGACATTTTTATGTGACTCAATGCTTTTCTTGTAGAAAGAGATAGAAATGTTTGGTTCTAGTATAGTTAGGTTAATCTTAAAAAATGTACCAGGGATAAAGTAATTGCCAGTAACTTGCCAGTGATTACCCAGACAGTACTGTGGTTCTGTGATGCTGTGAAATTTCCCCATGTATTGTAGGAGCAATCTATGTCCTGGTCATTAGATAACAAAGGACACAGCCATAGAATCATGTATCAATAGATACCAACTGTGCTGTCTCCTTCCCTCAGCTGTCTAGAGATAAGACATCTCCAGACTTGAAGCCATATTTTCATCTTAATGCTGCTCCATGCTTGAGGAAGTTTGACCTATTTCCCTGCTGGGACATACTGTGATAATGCCGTGTCTCTGCAGCATCTGAACCACAGCTGTCTATTGCTCACAGCACAGGCAGCACAAGCATAAGTCTGTTAGACCCTTGTCAAGCTATCTAAAATCCTGCTACAGTTTAGACCCAACATGTATTACTACTCTTGTTTTTCCGCTGCTTTTGAACAAAGTATTCGTGCTTCCTTACTACCTAGAATTAGGGATTTGACTGTAGGCTTTCCAGAAAACCTAGCTTGATCTGGTGCCTTCTTTAAGTAGCTTTATCTTTCCATGTGGTCTGTCCTGAATCTTACTCAGCAGACACTGCCATCGTTTGCATGTAGTCCTATGTGGCCTTGCCTCTGCACCATCAATGCCATAATGCTTCTTTTTATTACTATCTTCCATTTGGTAAATAGATAAAATAACTAGAGTTTTGAACGCTGCTATCACTTATCTTCTGGTGATAAATGCTCCTTTCACTTATGCTCTAGCTAAATAATGAATTCTTTGATAGTGCAATTAAAGTACTGACTTCTTCGTAATCACAATTTCTTTTATATGATAAACTCAATCCAATAAATAGCTGTGTGACAGTAATAAATACTCGTTCTTTATTATTTTTTCTCATTAGAGGCAAAACCAATGCCTCTTATGAAGTGCTCTATTCATTTAAATCTGAATGCATCGGATTGGAAAGCACCTCAGCAGGTTATGTTGTCCAACCTCCTTCTCAGAGCAAGGTCAGCTCTGAGGTCAGATCAGGGTACTCAGGGCTTGATACAGATTTTTCTGCAAAACCTCTGAGGCCTGCACAGGCTAGCTGCAGCTGATAGTTAGTTCTCATTTTAAGATGCAAGGACAAAAAGAGAATAATAATACATTAAAAAATAGAGAAACCTGATTAAATAGATGTTGTAAATCACATAATCACATCTTTTTTCACATTTCTTTATGGCCACTTAAGTTTGTAACTACCTCAGTGTTTATTTCCTCTCATCCAGTGTTAAGAGTACACTAACTGGCATAGCTGATGCTCTGAGGAGATGGTAGGAAACCTTTACGGTCAAATTGCATTGGCTTAAACTCATCACCTGTTCCCTGGCCTTGAGAAACTGCAAATCAGTGTCCAAAGTTCTGTTCTGTGCTTGCCTGATGAGAGGGTGAAGTGGAACTGTCAGTGCTGTTTTGGGCAGTTTCGTTGAACTTCATCGCTGGACTTTATCAATGCATTCTTGTATGACCTGAGTCCGCTCCAGTGTCGTGCAAAGAAAATATGAATATCACTACTTCTTAATCAGAATAAAGACTGTGAGATGCTCGAAGTCATACCAATACGGCATATACACCCTTCAGATGCGGACTTTCCTCAGAGCTACACCATTATCCATGCATCGCTTCCACAGCCTGGCTCAGAGTTCTGGAGAGGTGTTAATGAGCTGGAGTCATTGGAGAGCAATTGTCTGATCTTCATTGGAAAGGAAATATAGTCTTTGATCATAATTGCAAATATAAATTGCCCCTCCTAAAAGCTAGAAAGTCAGAAAGCTTGGTTTAATTTCTTTTGAAGAAGGAGAGATGCTTCTCTGAGACATGATCAAGGACAAAAATCTCTGCAGTATATTTACTTATCTTAGTACAAAGGACTGTATTATTGTGGGTGAATCAAAAAGAGGCTGCGATAAAAGTAATGCTCACAATAAAAATATTGCTCGGCTAACTCCATGAAGCTTGGTAGCTAATAGATCTAATAGATGGTCTCTCTATATTTTCTCTGTTAGTTATCACTTCCCTGTATATTCCAAGGGAAAACTGTCCATCTTCAAGAGTATCTAGTGCTGGGACTGGTCTGGCAAATCAAGACATTTGATACTACAGTGCTTGGTGCTTGTATTAATTAATGAATTTTGTCATTTAAACAGCTTTTTGTATTCGCGTTAGATTTTTGTGCAAACACCTCTGATGATCTCGTTATAGTTTTAGGAGTATTTTGAAGGAGAACATGTTACGTGTTTCAGAGTCAGATATGGTTCTTGGTGTTGTAATTCCTTTCTGCAGTTTACCAGATGGCATCAGATGTGAACTTGTGTTGAGACTTTGTACTATGCTGAAGCATCTGAGGATTTATTAAACCTTCTAAAATTCAGTTCAACCTGTTACTGAGGATTTAGTTAAAGGCTTTTGCTGAGAGCATTGCAAATAACCTGTTGCAAATGTTCTGAGAGATCTTTGTTAACATGTTATAAAATCATACGGTGATGGCTGAACTATTTTGGGGCTTACAGGTCAAAATGTTGTGCATCAAAAAACTCTAGTTCAAAAACACACATCCTAGCTAGGACTTCTTGATGCACTGTTTTAAATAATAGGATAATTTGATTTGAAAGGAACTTCAGAGTTCCATCTAGTTCAACCTCTTGCTTTAAGTAGGGCCAACTGTGAAATCAAATCAGGCTGCTCAAGACTTCATCCAGTAGTTCTGGAAGAACTCCCAGCATACACATCCTCTGTGTGCAGTCTGTGCCGTTCCCTGACACAGCCCTAGTTAAAGGAGTTTCTCTCTACAGCCAGTTTGAACTTCATATATTTCAGCTTCTTTGCTTTGCCCCTCATGTGGTGTATATGTATTGTTGAGTAAGAGTCACATTACCAGATGTAGGAGTATCCATTGCATGTCTTCTTCACAGCTGGTTGCCTATAAATCCCTTTACAGTCAGTACACAGAAGGAAAAAAAAGAACTAGTATTTTGCCTCATCCTGGAGTAAACATATGGCTTTACCAAGATTAAATTTGGCCTTTAAATTACGTGTTTATATCAGTGACTGCAATGGAGCACAAAGGCACTTGCAACTACAAGTGGCTACCTTATAGCATCTAAGACTAGGTAGCCAAAATATTCACCTCTAGCCAGCGCTGATTTGCTTGTAGATACTACTGATAGGAAGGTGTAAGATGCCAATCTAAACTCTATTTTAATAAATGCAGTGCTGAATTAAAGAGAGAGGAAAGGTACAGTGGAATACAGATTGGGCTTCCTGTACAGACTCTGTAAACTTCAGTACAAATTTGCAAAAGTATTAATAAAACAGCCCAACTAAAGCACAAATCTCTAAACTTTTAAAACCTGCAAGTATTGATTATGAAGGATGTGTTTATGTGTTGGAGTATTTTGAAGATGAGTTAAATATTTTTATGGAGCTTCATTTAGAAATTTCAGCTGTATTTTTGCCTTTTCATTTATACATATGCTGTCAAATCCAGCTTACAAATTTACTTTATATTACTGCTTTGAAAAAAATTCTGCAATAGCTGTTGCATAATCTTTTATAGTCTTTACATGGGTTTGGGGATTTGTTTTTATTGAATTTTTTTTTCTTTTTTTGTTTTCCCCCAAGCTTTTAACAAAAATAGAAATTCTTTGTGCAGACATAGGCCCTCCAAAAGATTCTCTTTAGAAATAATAACAGCGTTCTCTAAAAGCTACTAGTTTCTGCTTCTCCGAAGTAGCTTTTAACTGTAAGATAATGGTCTAAGCAAAATGTTAAACTTCCTTTTACTGCATAACAGTAATTTGATGTGACATTTCTGCATTGTATTATTATTGAGCTCTGAAAACTTATTAAATCGTGTTCCAAGTGATCAATGGATTTATCTTTTGCAAACTAAAGCACTTGTCATTCATGGCACCCCTCCTTTATTCTGGTAGAATGGAGGACAGCTCTAATACATCTTGTCAGGTCCTCCTTTTCTTTATTTCTTGGAACACAATCTTTTCTGTAGGAAATTGGCTAAGTGGGAGTTAGGTAACAGCCAAATAAGTTATTTTTTTTAAACCTCAGAAGTAAGATAACCACTGATTGAGTTTCTGGCAGGGGAGGCAGAGCACAGTCAACCAGTCATCACATTTATTTAGAGGGTTTCTTTAGCATGATTCCTTCATTTTGCAAATGACACAAAATTGACTTACCAGTGGAAGTCCAAAGTAACACAAAAGTACTTAATGGGATTTGTCATGTGGAATGGAGAAAATAATGAGGTGTTGGACTGGTTGAGTCCATTCTGCAAAATGTTCAATTGTATTTTTATGTCAATAGCTGACCCCTAAAACAAGCTTAAAGAGGTTACTGCTGTACTCTTCCAAAACCCACTTTCGAATTTACAGGCAGGCAGGAATTCAGAACAAATGACTGCAGGAAAAGGCATGAGTTTTATTCGTAACTGGGGTCTATATGTAGGCTTTATCCTCTTGGCTTTAGAGACTTAACCTCCAAAAATATTTGATGCAATAGCTGCCCTCAAACAAGCAATCTAATGCTCAGGTATCAATGATAGTATTCATGTTACAAGTTACAGAAGTGGTACTCCCTGGGTTTTTTTTAAGTATCTGAAAATTGCAATCTGAAAATTTTTTATCATTCAACAGCAAATAATTTCCTTAACAGTAAGGAGATGTGAGCATATTTTAGAAAAAAGCATTAATTATGCTGTGAAAGGCCCAACAAAACAATATAATGAAAATTACATAAATACTAGAGAGGAGAGTTGTATCTTAATTATGTAACAAAGTAGTTAATCTCAAAAGAGTCTATGAGTGTATAAGCATGTGACGTACCTTGAGAGTCATAAGTTTGAGTTGGTTTTGGTCTAATGGTTTCAAAATATTGTTGTACATCACAATGACAATAAAAGCTTTTCCAAAATTAGTATAAGACACAAATGTTTTGGAATTTCTGGTTTTTCACTTTAAATGACGAGACAGCTTTCAGATCTCAGAGTACTTGGTTTGCAATATGAAGGGGAGAAGAAGATCGTATATATAAAATAGCTCATAACAGTGCAAGTTGCCACAAAACTAATTTACAAAAAATTCTTTTTTAACATATTAGCCTTCCTGAATTGCTTTCTTTGTTCTTCAGTTTCAAGGTTTGCACTTCTGATATTAGAGCTCAAATATTTAAACAAAAGTTCATTTTTTTCTGGGTTTTATAAGGCTTATGCCATAAAAATAATTTTTCCCTCCTGTTTGCCATTTTACAAATGCTGATTGTGTTATCATAGCTTTGTGGAGTGCTTATTTCAAAAGAAACTATAGTAGTACAAACAGTAATAATAACACGGTAATGCAAAACTTCAGTTTACAATTTGTAATTCGCCTTCTTGTTTCACTTGCATGACTTGTTTGCGTACATAAGTAATATCATATTCTTTTCCTATAAATTAAAACTTGTCTACCTATTATGACTATTCTTAATATTTTTCAAGAACATCAGTTAGACACAATTTTATTTGTCAAATGACAGCAAATCTAAAATAGTGGATGCTGTAACACTACGTAAAAGTCGTGAGGCAGGGAGGGAATAATTCCCAAAATGTGTAGCCTAGACATCAACAGTATTTTATCTTGTGAGAGTAAAACTGTGGCAGTGAAATTAAACAACAGGAGAATCTGTGATTCAGTATAGGTTCAATCAAACAGTTTCAAAGGAGACTGTAATTAGCAAATGGCCCACATGAACTATCTTTTGTATACCAAACATATATAAAATGTTTCCAAAATGCTAAGAAATCCAAATCCCACTGAGTCATTTATAATTTATTTATAATTTTTTGAGGGTATAAAAAAAGTGGTGTTGTTTGCCACGTTGCATTTCATTTTATCATTGACACAGGTGCCATCTTTCAGAAATGTACGTATATTTCTCAGATAAGGTTACTGGGTCTGCAAGGGACTACATAGACACCTCTTGCCACAGCAAGGGGAGAGCTTTTCACTACAACCCATCAGGAGTTTATTTGGCCCCTCTTCCTCAAGTAGGTGCCTGCACTTGGTGAGTTAGATGCTGCTCTATATTCTATTGACCGTATTGACTAGGAGCTTGGTTTTGTTGCCGGAACAGTGACATCTAGTACTAGTTGAGATGCCTGTGGGCATTTTGCCTAGCTTCTAGGTTGATCCAGAGGCATGCAGATTGTGTCATCTGCCACCATACTGTTGTCTAAGGGAGTCAAATATTTCAGGTATTTATATCTAACGTTTTTAGTTTTATTTAGATAGGTGTTTACCTGATTTTTTTTTTTCTTTCTTTTATAAACATCAGTGGACACTTTTCTGTCTGGAAGAGTCAACTTAACCAGGAGATCTCAAACTGACTTAAAGTTCCCATGCTTAAGTTATTCTGAGTGATGAGGAGTTGACTGAAGTGTTAAAGTAATTTTTCAGCAAACTGCAAATTAATATGCTAGAGTTTGTAGGTTGTGCCTGCTTTCAGCTGTCTTTGCCATCATTGTAGATTCAGTATAAATAACGTTAATCAAGATCTTTTTTTAAAAAAAATTACATTACATGTATGTGAAACATTGTTTCAGATCACTTCTTTCTTCTTTAACGTATGAATTCATCATGTTATTGACATCTAGTGAAAGCCAGTGTCTATTAATAACTTACCACATCTTGTAATGCCTTATCATATTTTGAAATTTGAGCTGGTTTTTTGGCCTGAGGCATTGGGAAGTTGCCGTGGGAAGATGCGATGTTTGACTTGGAGTACAAGCTGAATTTTGCAGCATTATGAATAAATAGAAGGGGGTTGATTCTGGTTTCAGGCTTCTGGCTCCTTCTTCTCATTTTACTTCACTTCTCATCTGGGTTTTGGAGAGAGCGCATGGCACTGAGCTAGGCACAAGGGCAAACTTGTCCTGGGAACATGGCAAATAAAGAGTGGTACCTGAAAGATAAGAGGAAGGAAAGTTTTGTCTGAATTCCATGGTTTACTTAAGTGGAGAGAATGTTCCCCTTGTTCATGGCCATAGGAATCGGCATCTTAGAATGGTGGGCTGTCATGAAACACTTGGAAAAGAGAACTAGTCTTAAAAATGACAATGAGGTACTTGTGCATGAACTTGAGGGACACCACATTTCCACAGAAAGAAGGAAACTCTCCTCCCTTGGAGGAGCTGGACAATACAGTTTGTCTCAGTTATGGAGAAACGTGATTAATCTCCATGTGTCTTTGTGTTGGTATGTAGAGTGAACTCTTTGTGTGGGGTTCATTTTTTGTGGGGGGTAAACTAAATGTCTTGTTGCTTTTTTCCCCAAATGAAGTTAGTTTTGGTTTTGCCTGTAATCTGTAAGTGGTTTTCCAAACCCTCCTTGTTTTGTTTTCATTTTGGCCTATTCACACATTAACTAAATTAATTGTGTAATTTTGTCTCTAGGTTTTAACCTTTGACATGTCATTAGTTATGTATGCTTCAAAATCTGGATAAAGGTATATTTTTGAAAAGCATTAAGTTATGTTCAGTGGATGTTTTAGTATGAGGGTAGTTGAACACTGGAACACGTTGCCCAGGTAGGTAGGTGAGACCTCATCGCTTGAGGTATTATAGATGAGGCTCAACAAGGTTTTGGGCAACCTGATCTAGCTGAGGATGACACTGCAGGGGGCTGGACTAGATGACCTTTGGAGATTCCTTCCAACTTGGGTCACTGTATGATTCTATGACATGCAAATGTGCAAGTCTAATCACAAAGTACTGGCTTTTAGAGCTCCCAGTACAGAGTTTAAATAAATATGATACAGAAATACTCCTAACCATGACAGAAACCTTGTTATTATTCATTGGAAGATGTTAATACTGAGGGGAGGTTCATTTTAGAGCCTGCCAAAAGTACACAGTGGCTTAGAAGTTAAAAAAAAATGTCTGCCTTATCGATAAAGAACATCTCTCTAAAAGCAATGTCTGAAGTGCTATACCTGGCTAAGAGACAGCCACAGCATTTCATTTCAAAATCTGTTTAGTAGGTGTGAGCAGTGGGACTGAGCAAGTCTTCGGTCTGGAGAATTTGCTCAGTCTCAGCACCTGAAAAGATACTGAAGAAGATGGTATGTGAGGAAACAGCTCTGCTGTGACCACGTGCTGCAGCATTACCCTTGTTCTGGGCATCTGAGGTAGCTCTAAGTATACTATATCCTGAACAGAAGTCAACTACAAATGTTCTGGAGTCTAAATACTGATGATGTATATACAGAATTCTAAGCTGTGGATTTGATGGATTCTTTAATCTTTAATGATCAAAAGTCATTGAAGTAAAGACAAATGGATTAGAACTTTTTCTTACGATGCAACAGAATAAAAACCCCACATTAAATGTATTACAATTTTGAGATAGTATAGGTTTGTATGTGTAATCTTTTACTGTCCAAGGCCAAGGCAATTAACGTCTACATTTTTCTTGAGTATTCTTAATCCTCCATTTAAATTTAAAGCTTTTTAATGCTGAACTTTCTGAATGTAAATCAGCAGGAACAACAAATGTTAGCTGTAGGTTCCAGTTCCTGGGACTGTGTTTCAGGGCAGTGTTTGAGTCCTCTTCCCCATCCTTGTCTTGAAGTCAAAGGTTTAAGCAGCAAAATCCCACTGTGTTGGGGTATTTTACAAGGTTATTACAAGGAATATTACACAAATTTTATAAGTAAGATCTTCATTGGGGTTTTGAATGTACACAAGGGTTCATTCAGGGATTCACAGTTTCTTCACAAGTCAGTATCTAGTGCTTACTCGTGATTCACAAACACCTGACACCATGTGTGCACCCAGTGAATATGCAGTCTCCAGATTTTGAGTATTTTATTCAAACACCAGAATGATTTAAATAATAAAGCACTCTACAGCAATCACGACATCCTGAAATAACAATTCGTGCTAAATTAAGCTAAAGAAAAGTGGCAACAGCTGACAAATGTCTCATTTAGAGAGACTGGAGATCTGTTCATCTGTCAGTGCTAATTTTCAGTTTATTGGCCTTTCTTCACACTTTATTTAGTATTTTTAAGAATGTGGTCTATTATATCTCTTTCTGTCATGTCTAGTAGAAATATATCTATGGAATATTTTTCTGGTAATAACAAGCTGGCTTTGATAAGAATTGTGCGTATTTAATACAGAATTAATTACCTCAGCTCATCTGCAATTTCTAATGTTAAAATATTAAGGACAGCTGGAGCAAACTAATTTTATAAATCCCAGTCAGTTTTTAAAAAATTAACAAAGTCTTGAACCAGTCATTTAGATTACAAAAACCTATTTTGTATTCTGCCTATATGTTATATTTCCTCAAGCCTGTATAACTTTAAAAGTAACGACTGATTTTTGTGAAATAGATGAACCATTTCCACATTTTTCTCTTAATAGAACCATGTTTTAAATGAGATTAGATAATAGTTGTAGGTATTTCTAAAATTAGAGGCAATGTAGGCCCCCTGCTGAATGAGGTGGGTACCCGAAGACGGAGGATACAGAGAAAGCAGAGATATTGAACATCTTATTTGCCTGTGCCTATCACAGAATCACAGAACATCAGGGATTGGAAGGGACCTGGAAAGATCATCTAGGCTAATCCCCCTGCCAGAGCATGATAGCCTAGACCAAGCTGCATAGGAAGATGTCCGGGCGGGTTTTAAACATCTCCAGAGGAGGAGACTCCACAACCTCCTTGGGCAGCCCATCTATACTTCTGGTGGCTGTCCTGATATCAAGCCCCAGACCGCTGAGGCCCCAGAGGAAGTTGAGACAAAAGAGTTGTGTGTCCTGGTTGATGAGGACTGCGTTAAGGATCAGTTGAGCAATCAGGATGCACATAAATGCATAGTTTTTCATTAGTGCTAGGAGGCCACGGGCATTGGACTGAACTGACAGTGCAGGCTGTGAGGACCTTTGTGGGTTTGTCTTTGAATGTTAACCAAGTGAGTATTGCCTCACCTTTGTTTGAGTGGAAATTCCGAGTATGCCATGAATGGTAAAGCTCTCTCACACCTGCAGCAGCACTGTATGCCAGTTGAGGTTGGGCGAGGCAATGTTCAGACTTCAGCAGGGAATTGCTGAGAAGGAGGCAGAGTGTGATAAGAAAACATAAATATAGCTCCAAGTATCACAGAATAGAAAAGGAGGAAAACTTCCACAAACATGATCATGCTCCTAGCAAGGATCTCAGGTTGCTCACAACTTGTAGTTCTCCTCTTTCTATTTAGGGAAGACTGTAACTGGCAACCCTAGGAACAAGCACCTCAAATGAAATTAATAGATCCCAGAAGAGTTTGGTATAACTGTTATTAATGAGTTTTATTGTATTAGGTGGATAATTTGGGCTGTGTGACTGTGTAAACATTAATGCAACTAATAATGAATTCATATCTCTTTACCTACAATATATTCCCTTTTGTAGATAATGAGTTTTGTAATATGGTTTCCATTTTTATGACTTTCAGCAAAGGCCAGGGGACAGTAATGTGGGAACAGTCATAATGCAGTAATCTGGGAGAAGCCCACTGAATCATTGAGAAAGGCAATCTGAAATGTCTAGAGAAATGAGAGGATTTCCTCCTCTTGTATGGTGGTGACTGTGACATTCTGCTGGATTTGGGAGATAGTAAACTCAGGAGGGTACTGAATCAGGTTTTTAATTCTTTGCTATGTGCTTTAATCCCTTTGATGTGCAAAATAGCACTGTGTCTGCCACTGCTTCCTCCTCAGGGAGGTAAATGGTTATCCACCTAAACCTCAGTCACTGTGGTCCTCGGGGCAGGACAGAAGCATCTGCTGCCCAAGGACAAGCTCTGAACATTTCACATGACAAAAGATTACCAGCAACCAGTTAAAATATCAAGAAAGTCTAAGCACTGACAGGGTTGAACAGGGTTGGAAACACTAGGTAAGATGCCGGTTGAATTGTCTTCCTCCTTGTGCTGTCACTGTCTTTTTAGTGGGATAGATTGTCCACAAATCGTGCTGTGGGCTAGGAATTGTACTGTGAAAGCCAGTGGTTGTATTTCTGGCAGTTGTAGCTGATAGTCTTCCTGTTCACGTAGCCATGTGTAGGTACATTAGATCCCTGTGAGAAGCTCGTTGATGCACACCAGAAGTGATACTGAAAATTTTTAGACTGTAATGATGTAAAGACAAGAAAATGTTCTTGTTCTAAGTGTGGAGCAATGGAAATGAAAATGCTTTTTTTAAAAAGAAGCCAATATTCAATTCCACTGAGATATAGGAAAGTACTCCACATGGGTTTTATAGGAGCTGTGAAGTGCTTACTGAATCCCCATGACAATATCAGAATGACACTAGCACTCTAACAATAACATCTTCAGCACAGGTTAACTGACCTGGCTAAATTAAGTCTTTTAAGACAGAGAAGGCCTTTCTAAGCAGGATTCCAAATAAAAATGTTTTCTAGTTGTCACAACCCTATGACTAACCTGGTTTGCCAGACCAGATTGTCACCTTGAAAGCTGTAGCAAGCCATGTAATCCTGTAGTCACACAGCATCAGTGGCCACTTTGGGGCATGACTGTGACGCAAGGACAGTGTATTGAAACCTCTGAAGGGGCAACAGTCACAACATACAGTGGTATTCAGCAGTATCAATACACATCTGGAAACAACATGGTGAAATACTTGACTGGTCCTTGTTTCAGGTAGAAGTCACATGAAGTTCACACAGATATCAGTTTGAAGGTTGCATCATAAGGTGTCAGCTGGTGCTTCTTTATTTTCTTGATGTAGATATGTCCTTAACCAACAGTCTTGCTGTTGTAGCCACCTGGAGAGTCATGCTATTTGACAACAGGTCCAAGTATCATAGTCATAGAATAGTTTGGTTTTGAAGGGACCTTAAAAGGTCTTCTAATCCAGTGCCCTGTGCAGTAAGCAAGGATATCTTTAATTAGAGCAGGTTGCTCGAAGTGTCATTTAATCTGACCTTGAATGTTTTCAGGAAGGGAGCATCTACCACCTTTCTGGGCAACCTTTTCCAGTGTTTTACCATCCTCATAATAAAAGCTGTCTTCTGTCTATCTAGTCTTAATCTCCCCTCTTTTAGTTCAAAGCCATTACCCATGGTTCTGTCACTAAAGGCTCTGCTAAAAATTTTATCCTCATCTTTTCAGGAAGTCCCCTTTAAGTGCTGGAAGGCTGTTATAAGATCTTACCAGAGCCTTTTCTTCTCAAGGCTGAATAACACTCCAAGAAAAATACAAGGGAAAAAGGAAGGGGTTTTTTCCAAATACATTGATTTCTGAAGGTGAGGAGGACACTCAGTACTTGTTACCTAGGTTCACAGTGCAGTGTCGATAGGTTCAGTGACCAAAGTGACATGCCCAAAGTTTGGACTGCATCTGAGCATCCCAGCACCGAGGGTGGTGTGTTTCAGGTGCTCTCTTGCGTATCTCTGCACTATCACATTAAATTAGAGCTCTTGAGTATTTGAAGCACGGATCTACAGGATGTGAAGACTACTTGAAGCTAGTCTAACACAGGAAGACTCAGAGTATGAAAAGTAAGCTCCTTCTCTCTGTCACCCTGTAGAGCCACTAATATATTTCCTTTTATATCAAAAGGCGATGGGAAGACTGACTTCCCAGCTGTCATGGTGAGGCTAATAATATGTATCACCTCTGGAAAAAAATTGATTTGTGGGAAGTGGATAGTTCTTCACTTTCAGATGAAGAGTAAAGAGAGCAAGAAGACAAATTGCTTTATGCAAATACATAAATGCCTCTGAGCTCTCCCCCGAGAGATTTTTCTAACTCCTTTCCTCACCAGCTAACACCACTAAATAACAGAGTAGCTCAGACCTGTGGGTAAGGTCGATGCCATCGTAACAGGTTAGTAAATGCTTTTGTGTTTTTCAATGAACATTTAACTTGAATCTTGTTCACTGACTCTCAGTGAGAAGAGCTTCGCTTAGGATTTTCATTTGGGTCCTTCAGAGCTGTAGCTTCTGTGTACCTCAAAAGTGACCAGTAATGGCAAGAGTGGCGTAAATCAGCAATTGTCTGAAGTGCATCTCCATTTGTATACTTATTTTAGGTTTACACTTCTGATTTAGCTTGGTCAGAAGGTAAGTTTGGTTAGATGATAGCAAGAATGACACAGATGTTTTATAACTGTCCTGCAGATCTTAGTACAGGAGATAAGCATAGTGCAGCATTAAGTTTTCATTTTAATGCGTGGACAATTGAGGTTTGTGTTCTGGAAGAGTGGAACCTTTCAAGACAGAGCTCCGGGAAAGTTAGTGCATCACTCACTGGAGGCAAAAGACTGTGATATTCAGCAGGTTTTTATTTGGCTCAGGGTACTGCCTGAGCAGTGTGATAAAGTCTGTGGTAGAGAGGATGCACATACTTGCACGCAGATGACCTGCTTTCCTTTGACTTGTCCTTCCCTCCCTCCTGTTTGATTCTGCAAGCATGAGGAAATTTTTTTAGCAAGATCCACAAACATCTGTTTAGCTGTGCAGCTTTTTTCCTCTTACTTAGCATCTCTGAGATTCTGTAATTACACTTCTGGGTAAAACATGCTGTCATGATAACTTATGCATGGATTGCACTGTTCAAAGTTGGTGGCTCCTATTATTCTTGAATTTTCACACAGAGCAGAGGTAGTACCTGATGAAAGACAGTAAATTGGAGCAAATGTGATCTTTCTCTGAGACAATTCAAGTTCATCACTTCAGCATAAAACACACCAATTTCTGGGAACACTGTGAAAGGAAGACTCCTGCATGTGACATAATCTCTGCAAATATTTAAACAGAAACTGCACATTTCCGTGGGGTTTTTTCTGGTAGATTTTCACTTCTTTTTTAGGCCAACAAGTGTGGTGTTCAAATCGTGCCACTGACCTTTAAATTTGTACATTAGCAACAAGGAGGAACACAGGATTGGCAGATGCTGCAGAGACAGTATGAATTACTCAGCTATGGCAGCTTGAGAGTGAGATTGATGATCCTTTGAGAATGTTAAAGACACAGCGCAGAAGGTTAATCTAGTGACATATATCTCAGAGAAACACAGTTGCTGAGAGAAAGTTAAACTGGTGAGGAATGCCTTATAGCAAACTTTGTAAAGTTGTTTGGTAAAGCTGGTCTGCTATAATCAATCCCTGAAAAAAGGAATTTTAAAAAAGTAATATTTTTTTTAATTTTGGAAAACTCTGCGACTTTGCTGTAAACATTTCACACAGGATGTTTCTCCTTCAGCAATAACATCCTATTAGCAAGCTCTGTGCAAAATCATACCAATTTCACCAATAGCTCAGCAAATAGATCTCTTGGAATGAGCCTTACACTCATCAGTTTGAGGGTCACTAAATAAACTCTGAACTTTGGAAACCACAGCCCAGATCTCTCAGCTTGTGAATACGAGTTCAGAATGGATTTTGCAGTACAGTCATGTTTTAGCTTGAAACAGGATGGTGACCCATATTACTTAACTTACTAAAGTTAGCTTTTAGCCTACCAGTGTTCATATTTCTGTTCAGTTGCATTCAGGTTTTGCTGTTAAATCCTCTACAGAAGTGTTTTCTTACTGCTTTGTGTTTCATGAGAAAAGCTGAGTATTTTACAATGTTTATATTATATGCTGGGAAAGCATAAAGTTTACAAGTGCTAGACTTGCCAACCTGTTTTATGCCTGAACATTTATGCTGTAGGTACTTCAATAATGGTCTGTTTGAAAGAAAGAAGAGCTTTTCCCCTCTGGACAGACCTGAATATCTGGTTTTCTGACTCCTTACCAGGCTGATTCAAGGGTGAATAAATGATGTTCACTGGACTGAAATGATTTTGAATAGGGCACTTGACGTAAGCCATAAAGTAGCTAACGTGAAAAATACTCAGAAAAGAAGGAAGATGCTACAGCTTTAACTGGTAAGAATTAAAATTCACGGTGTTTTCACACAAGGGGATGTGAGAATAGCCATGAAACTTTGCTGGTGAATGTCCACTGTGGGAGAAAAGTGGGAAGAATTACAGGTCTGTGTTGCATTCAGTTATGTGCGTCGTTCAGAAGTTTTGGTGATTTCCTTGCGCTCTCATGAAAACAGCATGAAGAGGTGGACTTTACTGTTTACTCTTACAGGGACAGTTAGAAAGTATTTAAGAACTGACCTAATATGTTTCTTCCTGATTTTGCAGGATTTGCAATTTGAGAATACACTTTCATAGATTTCTTTTTTTTTATGGTAGATTGGAATTATTTGTCCGTGGAGCCATCACTGTCTTGTAAGAGTGGTGTGATATGCTTGCTCCCTTCCCCGCCTCCTTTAACTATGGCATTTTGAATTTGACAGTGGAAAGACAAAGGCTGAAACTTAAAATCCTATGTGGTATCATTAGTTTAGCTTTTAGCAAATGCTATTATAGTTAATTGATTGAGGCAATTTCTTTAATGGTGGTAGCTCTTTTATAGGTTGCAAGTATAGCCATCATAATACGATTGAATATATTCATATGATACTAATTGATATTTAGAGCTGAACATGACTGCAGTTTTTAATATAAATTTCCCTTAATGTGTGCCACTGGCAGATTTTTTTAAAAATAAAATTGGTAAGGGAGAAAGTGTTTCTGTCAGTCTAAGTTTGAGCATCCTGTGTATTATTTCTGTTGGTAAATAAGGTTTTCAAATACTCCTTCATGACTTCCTGCAAACCACCTCACTTCACCAAACTTTGATACAGTCACACATCTCCAGAATCCAAATACTATAGAAAGCAAATCTTGTTTCTAATTACCTTAGATATAAAATTAAAGAGCAATACAAAGAATGTATAATTAATTTCTATCAGGATGCCAATCTTGATATTTACATAGTCACATGACAGATACATAATTGAATACAAATACAGCCAAATTGTTGTAGTGATTAACTTGTCCCCCAAAATAATACAAACATGAGTACTATTATGTACAAAAATTACTAATTGCATGTGGTTTGGTTTTGTTACTCCCTAAGTAGGAATTTGCCTGGAAATACCCCTAATGGTAATATAATCAGTATTTGTAAATTTTCAGTTGACTAAACTACAGGAAGAAGAAGAAATTCTATCATTAATTTCATTTTTCTGGTAATTATTCTAGTGCAAAGTCTGCTAGTGAAAAGCCTGCTAGTGAAAAGTCTCAGTTGCCATCTAGAAGAGATTAGGAGTTGCCAACAGCTAATTGCAGAACTATGGTTTTCATTGTGAAGATTACCACTCTGCAACTGAAATGTAAAATTTGACCTGTAGTATTGAATCCACCACGTTGTTTCTCAGAAAATGTCGTATAACCTCTACCTACCACTTACACATTCTCATCTTGAAAACGTTGCTGCCTGTCCTGGTTAAAGATGAAAATATTTCACGCCCTGAGCAAGAAGTAGTGGCATGACATTTATGTGAGAGCCACACCATGGCTTTTACAGGCTCCAGCAACAGTGAATCATTTGAGAGTGGGGTGACATGTGAGATAAAACTGTAATTCCATTTCACCCACTACAGACTTCTGTTTTGGTTTTTTTTTTTTAGTTTTCCTTAGTGCATCTTACTTAAGTCAAAATTAAGTATTTTGTTTAGTAAAAAAAAAATGGTTGAAAAAGAAAACTTAAAAGTGGAGGGTGCAAGTGCTTTGTTAAATTAGGTGGCAGCCTAAGCCACCACACAAAACAAAATACATGGCTTAAAAATCAGCATGGAGTTTATTTAAAAGTGAATATTGCTGTGTGTCCTGGTATTGCAGATCAGAACTGGAATCTAGGGTACCAAGTGGACCTTAACTCATAAGCTTTGCTATAAATTAAAATGCTCACAGATCCCATCAGTAGTAAATACATGTTGGTTCTTTGGTCCTGGAGATTATTGTGGAGACATCACTAAACTGTAGAAGCTATTGTTAAACAAAACCAGACACACACCCTCCCCACACCCCTCCTTATTTTACTCTTTCCTGAGTAAAAACCCAAAATAAACAAAAATTATTCAGTTCTGGGGGGACACATGCAAATTGTTGCCTTGTACAGTTTCACACAAATCCATCTCTAGACTATCCATCTTTAGATAATCTCAGATAATTCTTTTTGACTCACTTTAATCCCCTGAGCAGAGGAGTCTTTTAACTCTTTTCTGAAAAGGAGAGGCTTTAGTGTAGATGCTGAATTTCCATGTGTTATTTGCAGACTTCAATTTTTGTAAAGGTTTCTTCTTCTAATTTCTCTTTTTGTTTAATAGGCCTTGAAGATGTATTTTGATTAAAAGGCCAATAAAATAAAAAGAAGATGTTACACAAGTTACACAAGTTTGTTTAGTAATGTATAGTAAAGATTGGCACCTCTTGATAGTTTTGGTTTACTTTCCTGGTGAAAGACTCTGGTAGTTGCTAGTAGCTGACTGACCACTGGTTTAGTTAAATTGACGAATGAAAATGAAAAAAAGAAAAACTCTCAAAGTCATAATTACTGTCTCATTGATTCCATGAGACAGAGACATCATTGCTGTTGGCTTTGGAGAAGATAGAGCTAAGCTAAAAAATAAGTAAGAAAAAGAATATCTGAACACCTCAGATGAAACTACATTAGTTGACCTTGTGTAAGCTTAGACGAGTTTTGGTTTCTAAAGCAGCTTTAAGTGAGAAACGTCTCAAGAAAATATTTTACCCCTCTTCTCAGTTATGTCCAATGATAGGACAAGGGGCAACAAGTGCAAGCTGGAGCATAGGAGGTTTTACATAAACATGAGAGAACTTTTTAACTGTGAGGATGACAGAGGCCTGGAACAGGATGCCCAGAAAGGTTGTGAAGTCTCCTGTGGAGTCATCCAAAACCCACCTGGACATGTTCCTGAGTGACCTAGTCCAGGTGATCCTGCTCTGGCAAGGGGGTTCAACTAGAAAATCTTTTGAGGTCTCTTTCAACTCCTAACATTCTGTGATTCTGTGAATGAATAGGTGAACTCCTCAAAGTGGTAGTTATGATAGACAACATGAAAGCTACAGGTGTGCCAGCGTATAGCAGCATGTACTGTAAACAATCCACTTAGTCACCAACAGTGACATACAAAATTAAAATCAGTAGTCTTTTCTTGTCCAAATTTATATAGTAGTTCTAATGGTCCTTACTAAGTGTACATTATAGTATGTCTTAGCCTCACTGACAACAGTCATGTAATTTTATAGCTTTTCATTAATACTTACATCAAGGCATTTGCAGGAAGGAAGTCTTTGGATACTTATCATCACAATCAAAGCCTAACTGATGTATGCACGGAAACCTTGATTGTCTTAAAGCGTGAAACTAACTGCAGATCTCTAAGAAGCTGTCTTAATGTTGCTAATGTTATCTCCTCTTTCAATAATGTTCTCCACAATGATTTTCCCTTATTAGATATATCTGTTTAAATTTTACTGTGCCTATAATAGTTTTTATTCTAGCACATAATATATTTGAATATAACAAACACATGCTTGTTAGTGGCAGTAACTAGAGACATTTTGTCAGTAGTTTCTTCACATGTTTACATACAAGTCTTGTGGTTGTCCATTCTCTTCACCTTCCTCATTGTTCCCCAGCTCCTTACAGGTTCTCCACATACAAGATTGTATTTGTGTTTAGACACTATTAAGTTATTTCTGTTAATTGGTGTCCTCTCAGCATGTATTTTGCTCAATTGCTTTTTTTTTTCAGTTCATTCCTCATGTCTAATCAGGGAGCTAAGGTAAATTGAGCCACCTGTTCTGCACATAGTTGACTCTTCCTCTTAATCATTACAGCTGCTTTGAACAAACAAGCAGAACTAATCCTGCTTTATGCAATATCTGTTACTGTCCTTTGCCTTATTAGATTTTTTTTTCCCACCCATGAAGCATAATCCATGATATTGCCATTCTGCTTTGGGCATTTGGCTGTTAACAATAATCTGTTTACAATGGGTACCTCCTCATAAAATATGTTTGCCAAAAACAACATAAAATGAAATTGTTTTGGAGGCAAAAATGCCTGAAAGCAAATTGGAAATGTCTAAAAGGGTAGGTGATGTGAAGTAGTCAATGGCAAGCACGTACCTGACTTTCAAGCATTCACTCTACTGTCAGACTGATATTTTCTTCAGAGGACTTTGAGTTAAATGACACAACACATGATAGACATGTATATATCAGCTACAGTGTACAGAGAGAGACAATAAGGAGTTAAGATTTGCACCTGTACCCAACCGGGCATATATTTATGATGTGGCAGAAATTAAGCCTGTTGCAGGTTCTTGGTAAATTTCTAGTGCTGCTTGGATGATCTAGATGTTAGGTTTACTTGGTTTATTTGGATTTAGGCTGGACTGGATGATCTTTAAGGTCTTTTCCAACCTTATCATTACTGTGATACTGTGATTTATATTGATGAATTTTTCCAAGGACAAAATACTCATTTAGGGAGTTCAAACCAAACTAATGAAGTAAGGGAAGAAGGAAATGTAAAAGAATTTGAGATCTGGAAAAACTGAACCATAAACATGGAAAATAAGCCACAAAGGACATTCTGGCTATACTTGTGAAAGTGGAGAAAACCAGGACTTTGAGAAAACATGCAGTCCTTGGAGACCCAGGCTCTGCTAGCTGAAGGTTAGCCCCACCTTACTTTTTCCTAGGGATTGTCCAGGAGCAGTTATGATTGAAATTCTCAAGCATAAAGCTGGTTGTTCAGGGGAGTTAAAATGTTGAAAAACTAGGAAGGTTCTTGGAACATCTCTATTTGAATGCAATTTTTTTTTTATTCATAAAGTTTGTTGTTTGAAATTAAACACTACATTGTTCACAACTGGGTGGACAAAAGAATGTGAAATACTTACAGAATACTCTGTAAATTTGCAGATGCAGCCTCTTGGTCTAAAATACAAATCTAACAGAAGCTTTCATCAGTTAAATTCAATTTTCACACAACACAATATGAAGAACAATGTGCAAACTTCAATATTTCATTGGCTCTTGCTTCTTTAATATGTTTTGTCTTTGAAGGCTTTATATATGGTTTTCCAACCAGTGTTGTGCACCCTACTTTCACCAGTACGTGCTATATATGAAATGCAACTCCTTGTCCTACCTTGTTATTTTGCAGTTTACCGTACTCCTTTCCCAGTATCCTTAAATCCTCTCATCTGAAGATGGAGAAGTATAGTTATCAGTGTCATGTTGCACGTGTTAACACGTGAACAGCTGGTTGGACCAAAAGCACTTGTCTTGCATATCCACCACATCACTCAAAAAGAAAGTCTAGCCAGTGTACATTGGGGTGGGACACACTGTAATTAATATCAGCTGGTGACAAACTCATATTGTGCCCCTACATTTTCAAGCAATTACTGTTAGCTCATTAGTTAGGACCAATATGCAAGTTTCAAGTTTTCTGGCACCCCTTCAAATGGTCTCTGCCTCAATCTGTCTGAGCTTTTCTTGACTTTTACCTTATTCTCCCCCATTTCTTTCCTTCCTTTACCATCTTTTGTTCATGTTTTTTCTCTTCCTGAGTTTGCTTCTATTCTTCCTTATTTTTATTTGAATATTAATAGAAACAAGGCCAAGTTATACCTTCTTATAGGGGAAAAATATTTTGCCCAATCTAACATGTAAACTTTGCTTGACATTAAAATTTAGCAAAGAAAGGCATTAAAAAAATATAATTAAGCACATTAAATGGCACTGAGACCTTCACATTTCACCTCGTTTCCCCCTGATTTGATTATTATTCAGTGAGGATATTTTCTGCAGTATTACTCGCTGTTAAGTGTCCCATTTTAGAAATGTCACAACACTAAGTGATTGCCTTAAGGAAAATGCTCTTCTGCTTTCTAACTTCTACATTTTATGACATAATGGAAGTGAATTATTGAATATACATGTGGTTCTCAGTTTTGTCATCTTGAATTTATGTGATTTGCTGAAATAAAAACTTTTTGAGGTAAAAATAACTCATTAATACACTGCATGTTGACTTCTTTATACAGAGACATTGAAATTATTTTAATACTGAGTCAGTGTTAGAAAACTTGATGATTTGATTTCTGGGTACTTGGTGCAGTTTAAACCATTCTTTTTTAGTCCAATGCTGTTGACTTTAAATAAAACAATAACAAAAAAAAAAAAAGAAGATAATGCTATTTCTAAAATGGAAAAATCTTATGCTGCAGAATCATAGAATTGTTTAGATTGTAAAAAGACCTTTAAGATCATTGAGTCTAACCATTAAAGTCATGTCTCAAAGCTCCATGTCTACATAACTTCTAAATACATCTAGACATGACAATTAAACCACCTCCCTGGGCATTCTGTTCCAATGCCTGATGACCCTTCCAATAAAGAAGATTTTCCTAGTGTCTAACTAACCTAAACAGCCCCTGGCACAACTTGAGGCCATTTTGTAGTATGAGAAGAGGTGTTCAAGACTGCAGGGGGTTAGCATAGATGGTACAAATTCCAGATAGCCAGAGACAGTGAAACCCATTTCAGTTACCTATTTGGAACTGAATTTTGACCACTATGCTCTGGTCAATACCCTAATACATGTGTGGCTGTTACCAAAAACACAAGAGAGTAGAGAGGATTAACCATTGTACTTTAGAGCTTGTGCTCTTTCCTTCTTCTCACATTATTTAACTGGTTGAACATAACCTCTGTCTCTCCTGTTGGAAGTATCCTGTATGTGTATAAAATACGTGAATATTCATTAGGATCCACTAACTCCTGCCTTTCTAAGCTGGAGAATCATTCTCTAGTCTCATGAATGCATCAGTAGAATAGCTTCAGACAGGATGAATTAATAAATCAGCATTTCATCTGTTAGGGTTGTGCCATTGCAAATGAAAATATTTCCATTGAATCTGGAAGATGTAAAAGACTGGTAAAGGTAAAAAAGGAGACCCAGGCTCCAGGACTGTATGTTCAATTGAATTAGTTGAGCAGATGGTGTTTAGGGATGCATAGAGAAAACACAAGGCTCCAGGGAAATGAAATTAAAAACTCTTAAGCCAAGGCAAAAAAAAAGGAAATAATTGTACACTAATTTTGTTTTAAGTGAGAAGAAGGTATGGAGGCTACAGGCACAGACAAAGCGAAAAAGTATGCAAAAAGGACCAAAAAAGAGCTAAGGAGGGTATCATATATGAGCATGATCACAGTAAAAAATACAGCAGGTAGGGAATGTAGAAACGTCAAAGACCAATTGAGGTGGAAGGGTGAACGGTAGGAAGATCAAAGATGAGTTAAAAAAAAGAAAAATAGAAATATCTGCCAGATTCTGTTTTACCCTCTTTCTGTTCCATGTGTGGAGGCAATCTGCACTTTAATCATTTTAGGCGTAACAGATGTAGGTTTCTGGCATTGTTCAGTATCAGGCTGTGATCAGTGGCCAGTTATGTTACTGAGGTGTGCACATGTGTATCCTCAAAGGACTTGCCTCAAGGCCTTACATTTAATTGCTTGGATATTTTTTGTGATTAAATAAAAAAGCTGTCACAGGAGTTTTGTAGATACTGTGTTCCCCATAAGCGATCAAGGTGATGAGCCATTCAGAATAACTCAGCTCAGCGTGAGAGGCTGAGCTGACATGTTATGAGTAAATGTTCTTTTTATTTTCAAGACATTTTAGATCTCCCAGTGCTGCATTACAGGCGAATGAATAAAATCCCCAAATTGTCAGAGGTAATTTATACTTTTCTGTCAGACATGGGGATTTGGAGTAATTTTGTTGCATATACAACAAAAACTTTCAATTTTTTCTTCTATTTCTTTTCCAATGAAGAATCAAGTCTCAGTACCTAACTGGATTGGCACTGTGCATTGGAGGAAGGAAGAGTATTTTTTGTTAATTTAGAAACATTTAAAATCCTACTGAATGTTGTAGCTCATTCTTAGAATCATAGAATCATTAAGGATATTGGAAGGGACCTCGAAAGATCATCTAGTCCTATCCCCCTGCCACAGCAGGATCACCCAGACCAAGTCATACAGTCAGTCAGTCTTCATGTAGTAGTGTGTTTCTTTTTCTCAACATTGCAAGTGAAGATGAGAAATTGGCATGAAAAAGTTAAGAAAATTAGATGCATCCTCATGAAGATCTGTATGCGGTCTTCAGTCAAATAGCTGAAGGCCACCAAAGCCAGGAGGACTGCCCACGCAGAGGTGGGACAGAGGTGGGCCTTCACTGCTGGAACAAGGCAGACAAATGTGTGTGTTGTCTGTCGCTAACTGAATGTCACAAATGGCATTTGATCACCTCTGTTCTTCATCTTGGGATTTTTTAATTATTATTATCCTTATTCGCGTGCTCAGCTCTACCGATTGCTATGATGAATCTCTTTAAAGCTGTCTAGCAAGAGGTTGCAGAAATACTAATGATGTCTTTCAGCTCAGAGTAAATCACTATAATAAATATTTGCAGGAGGATGTTGCAATCATTAATAGTTCAAACTTAATGAAGAGAGCTCAAAATGAACTTAATGACTTCAATTCAGCTTTGAAATCACATCTGTAATTTTTCATAGTAAATTGGAAAGGTTTATTGTTTTGACTTGAAGGTTGAAAAAAACTCCCAGTCTATTCCCATTTGGACTGATGGAAAGAAAGCTAGTACTAAAGTAATATATTGTTCATGTCTAACATACAAGAATGTGTTGCTGTGTGAAGACTGTGAGCTTTGTTATTTTAATAAGTCAGTTTATATCAACTAAGATTATTTTACTTTTTATTGTGCTGCAGTCAAGAATTTTGACATGAAGGTTGTTCTTTTCTTCCAAGTAATAAATATGGGAATTAGCTTCAACTTTTCTCTCAAGAATCAAGTTTTAGGAAAAGGAGAAACTGCCTCAGGTTGAACCAGGAGAGATTTAGATTTCAGATAGAGGCATATTATGACAAATTTATTCATTAAAAGGATTATAAAACATTAGAACATACTACCTAGGAAAGTGATGGAGTCACCATCCCTGGAAGTATGTAAAAAATGTGTTAGATCATAGAATCATTTAGGTTGGAAAAGATCTTCAAGATAATTGAGTCCAACCATTAACCTAACTGTACCAAGCCCACAGTCCCTAAGCTCCAGGGCATGAAAAGGTTTTTCTTATGTCAAAAATCTGCAGGTTCAGCTAGTGTCTCAGGGAAGTATGAAGGGCAGGTCATGGTTCCTGCTGCCAGGAAGCCCTGTAGCTTGCTCTTAGGTGTGAGATCTGTGATTTCCTCTTTATTTCCCAACTGTTTTACAAATAGCAAAAATTTCTCCAGTACCTTTGTCAAGTCCTAGAAGGTAATTGCTTTATGATTAAATTTTTTGGATCACACTTTAAACCTAAGGTAATTGTCCAAATATTTCATCAATTGTACTGCTGTAGTGAATATGGTGGCACTGAACTTTTACATGTTGTGGAATAGAGTCATAAGAAATCTAACCTTATGTATTGCTTTGTTTTGATGATGATGATACTCCTTCTAATGGCTGTTAAGTATCTCATGATAATCTTTGTATTAACCCAGAAGATGGGAATGAGCAAGAGGGACTTATCTGACTTGATATTAGAAGTCTCCAATACCTGTATTGGATTTAGTCACTGCTTACTCATGGAACAAAGCACACCTCTTTAGAAAGGGTGCTATTTATCTTATTCAGAAGTAGACATACAAAATCAGTCAAATTAATCACATCTCTACAGTGAGTCCAAGGGTCAAAGGCAGTCAGCACTGATGCTGCACATGTGGTCCGATAAAACCACTTCAGGATTTATTTATTTTATGTTTTTTTAAAATTTGGTTTTAGTGGACAAGGTCAGTGTCAAACTGCAGTCTTATCTCCTGGAAGACTGAATTCTATTCTTCACCACATGGCACTGAATTTTATGTGTGCATTTTCTACTCCAGATTTATGACAGTGAATTTAAGACAGCATAGAGGTATGAGATTTGGGTGATACAAGAAAGTTAATGAAGCCAGAATTTCGACTGCGCTAACATTAGCATATAGAGAGCAATGGACAATTCATGACTCAAGTTCTAACATTATTCATAAGTAATTGAAAGTTATCTTAAGTAAAAGGTCAGTAACTGTAAGACAAATAAAAAGGGCACAAGGGGTAAAAATGCATAACATGACTGAGTAGTTTCCTTTTAAATAATACCTGAAATAAAAATGTATAATAGTTTACAGTAAAATTAGTATAAATTTCTCTTGTGAGAAAGGAAAACACTGTCTTGGAATTCACTTGGATACAAGTGGGATGTTGTAGCGCTACTAAGGGCTGAATTTGGAGATAGTTTTCTCCAGTCAGTGCTAGTAGAAGTCAAACTATATTATTTTGAAATTCTGACAATATTTTGAAGATGTAAAACTTTAGTGCCTTATGTTCTTTGTTCACAAACCCTGCTGTAGTTATGCATGAAGAAATAGTAAATTCATGCAAGGTCAAACTCTTGCAAGAGAAAATTGTTGCAGGAACTATGCTTAAAGATAAATTTTGTAACCAGTAAAGGACAGAGATTATTGATAACAGCTTTTGCTCAGTTTTTTAACTATGATTTAATAGTTATATAATTATTTATATACAGCACGAGCATGACCTTGCATTTTTTAAAGTGATTAGTGGAATACCAGAATATGTTGTCTACAATAATTCAATTTTTGTTACCCTAGTTAGCACTTCCTTTTCTAAATGAATATTTCTGATAAATATAGAACCACATCTGTACATATGAGGTCTGGGCCACTGGACACTAGAGCAGAAAATGAAAAAAATGTACACCGCCAGTCATTTTGTGTAACATTGGAAAAAGCATTCATGAGCTGTCAAAAGACAGTGAAATGAATCTGTTGCAGCTTGATTCAGAAATTGCTTACATGATCCTCAAATAGTGACAACATTTTGTAATTACAAGCTGCTTTCTCATGTAGATAAAGAAACTTAAAGATGACTAACAAATACTGAAAAAAATCCTGGTTACATTTATTGTAGTTTCAGTTAGCTGCAAGTGAGTAAATTTTGGTTCAATAACTGCTGTTCTTGTCTATCAGGAGGAACCCAAACTGCTTATTCCAATTCACATTGTTTCTAACGACAGAAAAGCCAGGAATTTTCCTTTTATTCGAACCTTCTGGAATGTAGTGTCTATATTCTGTGCATTGGAAACTTCATGTGCTTATCCGTTGCTAATGGCAGCTTGAAAAATGCAGTAGATGCTAAAACAGCTTCTGAGGTGCATTAGAAGACAGAGGTTATAATGAAATACACAGAAGCCATTATCAGAATGACTAAAGATTTGAATGTTGAGGGTCGAGCATCCATTAGTTTATAGGACATTTCTGCTATGAATTCAGCCTTAATTCCTTTTTAGACTGAGGCTGAAACCAAGAAAGACAGTTTAGAAATGTGCACACTGTGTGAGAGTCAACCTCTTTTTGTTTCACCTAGGATAGAAGCCTTGTTACAGTTGCTGCTCTGTAATTCTTGAAGTAATTTCAAGCTGTTTTAGAGGGCCTGCAAGGCTAGTTTTAAATTTGTTAGCTTTTTATCCAAAAATTACTTTCAGTAAAGAGAGTCCTCTTAAACATTCTTGTTACTTTCAGTAAAGAGAGTCTTCTTAAACATTGTTACTCTCAGTAGAGAGTCTTCTGAAACATTCTTGTTACTTTCAGTAAAGAGAGTCTTCTTAAACATTCTTGCATTCATGCTGACTCTGTCACAGTGCTAGCATCCTTTAGTTGGTGGCCCTTGCCATAGTTGTTCCTCAGCCTCCAGGCAAGCCCAAACCCTGTGTGGTCAGTGCATGAGCTACAGTGGCTTCTAAAGCTGCTTTTATATGAGCGCTGCTCAGGCCTTCTCCTTTGCCTCTAAGAAAAAGGCCACATCTAGTTCCTGTTTCAGTGTCTGCATATACCAACCAGAGCCTCAAAACATCTCTTGCAAGTTCTGTCTGGTGAGGTCAATCCAAAACACTACAAAACTAAATGAAGATCAAATGAATATAACCCCCAGGTTCAAGAGCAAACAGTAGCTTTCTGATTTCCACTCACAAATGTTGCTTGATTAATTTTTAAAGCAGTCTTGCTTGGGCCTCCTGGCATTTCTAGAAAATTAAATATTAAGAGCTTGCAGGTCCTCTTATTCCGGCACCTCCATCTTCTCATTTTGCTGCGGTTAGTGCCAGATCTACCAAACGAAGGCTGTCAGCTGAGTGGGCCTCCATAGCAGTTTCTTGGGGATTATGAGAGGGGTGTTGCT
Organism: Rhinopomastus cyanomelas; assembly: GCA_013400115.1. NCBI lineage: Eukaryota > Metazoa > Chordata > Aves > Bucerotiformes > Rhinopomastidae > Rhinopomastus > Rhinopomastus cyanomelas. The sequence continues at coordinate 131,500 of VXBP01008012.1, forward strand.
GTTTTGTCCAATTTGCTAAATTGAAATGCTGATGTGAACACCTCAGTTTGCGGCAGCTCCCCAACACACTCACATACACTATCAAATATTTATGAAACTGGGGCAGACATGACTGCCTGAGCTATCAGCTGAGATCCTCATGTTGTCTGTGTTGTCTTCTCTTTCCATACTTTCTTCACAACACCCTCTACAACTCTTACAAAAATGCTGATCAAAAAGGACGTTTCCCCCCTCTATGCTGTGTACGTGCTGACTGCGTTTGCAAACTTTTTGTGTCTCTCTTAGGCGCTTTCTTGGCTTATTTTCATTTTGACAGTGTATGCAACTGTGTGTGTTGGTTTTCCTGTTCTATCTGCCATGCTGCCTCTGGTCTTTTAGGTGGGTTTTTATAGTATTTTGGATACTGTCTCATGCAAAAGTGTTGTCATTTTTCTAAGCCTTATTCTGCTAGATAATTTCTTTGGATTGGTAAATTTTAGTTTTCTTTATCAAGGGTTGTTTCTAATAATTATAACTATTCTTTCTCTGTTTTATAAGCTCACTGATTCAAATGACCATTTCATTTTTATTAAGATATTAGCTAGTCCCTGCAAATTGCAGGATTGTCTTTTTTAGCTCAAAGTTCTGTATGTGTTATTATGAGCCACATTTTTTGTGAATTCTCCTCTGGCCTTCTTTTTTCATCTTCCTTTTGGTTTGGTTTTTTTTTTTGGATTTGTTTGTTTTTTTTTTTCCCTCATGGGTTTTCTATTACATGTCCATTAATTTAATAATAATTCCTTTTTCCCTTAGTTGTCTGAAAGCTCTTGAACATGTCACGTGCCTCAGAACCAGCAGCTATGGCACACTGGACCCTCTGATCACATTTCTTTTTGTTCAGAATGCCTACTTGCAATTAAGGAGTCTAGTGTGAGTAAATCTGTGTCAAGTCTGGGCAAACCTTCCCAAGTCCCCAGATTTCAGTGCTTGTGGAAGTTTAAACAGCAAAATCATTCTAGTTCTCGTTGACATTTTCTTTGTGAATATGTCTACTGTGATGTAGAATGCAGTTGCTTTCTTGGTTTTTCACTTCCAGAAAATCTGCCTGATACCACATGCTACTGATACCTCCATAGCTGTATATTTTACCAAACCCTGTTTGCTGACAGTGCATGTCACAGGTTGCATTCCTACAGCTAACCTTGCTGGTCCTCCTGCAAGAGGAGCCTTGTAGAGATGAAAGTTGGTTAGAACTGTCCCCCTAGACTGTTGAATTTTCAACAGCTAATGTCAAGTTACTAACAGTAAATGTAGGTGGGTAGTTACTGGACCAGTGGTTGATGCTGTTCTGTGATCCTATTTGTTTTACTAGCCTAGAAATAGTGTAATAATTATAGAATCATAGAATTGTTTAGACTGGGAAGAACTTTATGATTGAGTCCAATCATTAACCTTAGTGTTATAGCCCAGTTAAACTGTGTCCCTAAGCTCCATGTCTACATGGCTTTTAAAGAAAGCTAAGGAATATGATTCATGTGTTGAAACTATATATATGAGAAGTTCACCTCTTAGAAGATTCAGTTTCTCAGGGGAAGGAGATAGTTTGCTGTGAGGATCTCGGATAACAGTGTTGCTTCATTTGTAGTACAAAATACAAAGCAGTTAGGCATTTCCCAGGACAGAGGGAATCTCGCATTCAAACCTCTTTTAAGCCTGATTTGGAGCAGACGTTTGAGCTTTGATCTCCTGTCTCTGAACGCTTAGGATTGCTGAGTCAGTCTGTCTCTGTCTGTAGTCCAATGAATATCTGATTATTGAAAAATGGAACAGTGCTTACAGAACACATTAGGACAGGGGTCCTCAAACCCTGGCCCAAGAGCTGGATATGGCCCCCCAGGGTCTCCAGTGTGGCCCGCCAGTATTTAGTCCCACCCACCGGGGGTTGGGGGGTGGGAACTGAGCAGCCGCAGGTGACTTCTTTCCGACTGTGAGGCCAGGCTGAGGTGGGCAGCTCCCCCGTCTCTCCCTCCCTCCCTTCAGTTCCCAGGCAGGACAAGCCAGGCAGCACAAACTATAGCCTGGCCCCCAACACTCTCTGAGGGACAGTGAACCGGCCCCCTGTTTAAAAGTTTGAGGACCCCTGCATTTGGATGTAGAGCTGTGGTTTTCTAGATGAAAAATAATTATCTCGGTGGGCCTGATTTTAACATCCAAATTCTTTGCTAATTTATCTGAAGCAATCTAATTCACTGAGTACTAATGGTGTATAGTAATTAAAAGAAGGGGGAGGGTTATGAACATTGTGTGCTAGGCTAAACTGAAGGTATCTTGTCTTCCAATTTGGCTTGTGTATAAGGAATTAAAAAATAAGTGCTTCTGACATGTTTCTCTTTTATACATTGCTCTGGAACATCATGTGCCTTTGGCATTGTGCTGTTCTCATCCAAGTATTTCCATTGCTTTTGCAGCTTTAATCCTTTAAGAAAATTTAATTTCAGCTGGATTTGTAGATAGTTCATGAAGATGTCCTTTAATTACTATGACTGTGAACTGGACTTTCCTGTGATTTATAATTAGCATTCTCAGTTTTTGTGGAGCTGCAATAGTACACTACGTTCTTTCTATTCAGTTTAGCTTGTGATAGGGTTTGGGGTTTTTTTATGTTCTTTCAAAGTTATTCTCATTTCTGTTCTTCGGGGAAAAACACAGTAATTATAGCCTTATGAATCACAACCTCTGCCCCGTTAATTACAATTAATGGTATCCATACATTATTATATTTAGATTTCTGTATAAATTAAGACAAGAAGAAACAATGTGGTTTTTAGAAGCTGACATTATTTCCTCATCTCCTCCTTCTTTATTATAGTGCTTATGTCTGCAAAATTGAAGAATCAGCTGGAAACTAGAAATATCCATTTCATAACCTCCTATTCAATCTTTGTGCTTATAAATAGGAAAATCTTTTTTTAAAAAAGTTTGCGCAGGGGTTTTTTGTGGTTTTTTTTTCCTAGCACACTTTCTGTGCAATGACCTACTCTGCTGTGTTCCTGGAACTATCCAGGTAGCTCACATAGTAAGAGTTCTACCTTCAGCTATGTAGAGCTAGAAATAAATCTGCACACGTGTGGAAAAGAAACCAACCCCAAAACATTGCAAAAACTCCTTCATGTTCCTGTGGAACTAGAGGAGATAAACTAGAGAAGTAGTTTTCCCTTTTTTTCAGGAAATGCTTTTTTTGCAAGGTTTTCCTCTGGTACACATTTCTTTGTTTGCTCGGATGCAATTACAAAGCAGTTCAGGAAAGTGCAGATTAAAATTTCTTTCCTGTGCAGGAAGGAATCTTTCTGGGTGACAGTTGCCTGCAGCAGTGAATCAGACCTTCTTCAGGAGGTGACAGAGTTAGTGTTGTTTCCTCTTCTAGCTGTGAGCTTACACTTTTCTCAGCGCTAGGCTCGGGGAGCAGATGGCCCAAAAGCTCAGTGGCTCTCTGCTCACTTCACCCTTTCCTTGGGCATTTGACAGAGTTTCCTTTCCCCTGCTTCCTTGTCTCTTCTCCATCATGCACTACTGGGGATGGGCAAGTGAATGCTGGAACTGTTCAGCTGGAGAGCAGTGTTGCTGCTAGTGGTGTTACCCTGCTCACAAGCTACAAGAGAGACAAAAAACTGGCCAAGCAAAGCAAATAAAAAGAAAAGGAAGAATAATGAAGTAGTCTGGAGGAGAGACTGGACAAGAAGATGAAACATACAAGTACTTACTGTAAAGACAGTTTTCCTCATCTATAACCCATGTGGATATGTTCCTGTGCAACTTGGTCTAGGTGACCTGCTGTGGCAGAGGGATTGGACTAGATGATCTTCCAAGGTCCCTTCAGATCCCTAATGATTCTATGATTCTATGTAGATGATCCTGCTAAATGCGGTGAAGATTGTGTGTAATGCTTGTTACTCAGATGTGTGGCTTAAAAACCAATAGCCCACTTTACTTACTGTTCCACTATGCCTTGCAGGTTAGTGAATGGACACACTGCAGCATCTTGGAGAGTTTTAGTCTTGTGTTCAGGGTACTGAGAGCCCAAGAAGCAGAGGAGCCCTCCTGGGTATGATTGACTGAGAAATGGAGTGACATCACTATTACTTAAAACAAATGTAAAGAATATATTTTATGAAAATATAAAACTAATAGGATAGCTGCTGAAACAGAGACAGATTCTCAAAACATAAACCACCCCACAAGTGATAACTACCTGTTCTCATTTAATTTATCCTGTTTTCTTCAGCTAAAAAGCTTTCAGGTTATTGGCACAATATTGTCTGGTACTCAAAAATCAACAAATATCATCCTGATGTTGCTTCCATCCTGAAAAATCATGTTCATTTCATAGCAAATATGTTTTTATATGCCTGTTTACACCTTGGCAATCCAATGAGATCCACCCTTCACAGAAATGTGTTCTGTAAATCATAAATTTGAACACATACTCATGATGATGTGTGTGGTTTTAATTTGCTGCCAGGTAGACTTCGTTTTTAATGAGGATTTAGCCAGCTATGGAGCAATATCTTTTTGAAAGGCAAATTCAACACCTGACAGACTTTTTACTAAACTAATTATAGTTCGTTATGGCCCGCTGTGACTTCACAGCGTCTTTGATGAGGTGAGGTTTCAGGTCTGATGTCTGATGGGGTGGGGTTTATACCTCAGAACCAAGCTATTTAAAAGTACAGATTTAAATTTGCTATCTGCATTTAACGTGTAAAGGAGAAAAAGGACTTCAGTTTACTACTAGCTCTGAGCAGAAAATCGGGGATGACAATTATTAAACATGTTTGAGGTAGCAGTATTTTGGGGGATGCCAAAGGTATCTTGAAGGTTTTGAGGGGCATTGGGAATATCTGTCTGTAAAGGCCAAGACACTGCATGTGAACTTAATATTTATATTCTTCATGTTCCTATTCTAATCCTAGTTTTGTTATGGGAGATTCAGAAGCTAAATAAGATAACTCTTTCATTGAATCATAGAATCATTAAGGTTGGAAGAGAACTCCAGTATCATCAAGTCAAATTGTCAACCCAACACCACCATGCCCAATAACCATTCTTTCAAGTGCCAGCTCTACATAGTTTTTGAATACTTCCAGGGATGTTGACTCCACCACTTCCTTGGGCAGACTCTTCCAGTATTAGACCACTCTTTCAGTGAAGACATTTTTCCTAATGTCCAATCTAAACCTCCCTTGGTGTAACTTGAGGCCACCCTTTTTTTTCCTATCCCTATGAATTTGGGAGAAGAGACTGACCCTCACCCCTCTATAATCTCCTTTCAGGAAGTTGTAAAGAGCAATAAGGTCTCACTTCCTTTTCTCCAGGCTGAACAACAGCCTATTGTTTCCTCAGCCGCTCCTCTAGGACTGCCCTCTAGGTCCTTCACTTGCTTCTTTTTTGGACACACTCCAGCACCTCTACGTCCTTCTTGTATTGAGATGCCCAAAACTGAACACAATATTCAAGTACAGGGACACTTCTCTAGTCCTGCTGGCCACACCATATCTAATGCAGTCCAGTATGCCACTGGCCTTCTTGGCTGCCTGGGCACAGTGCTGGCTCATGTTCAGACGGCCGTCAGTCAGCATGGTCACCACCATGCTTTTCTGCCCAAAAGCACCACTGCTTTTCCACCAAGCAGTTCTCCACTAATTCTTCCCTGACCCTGTAGTGTTGCATGGCGTTGTTGTGACTGAAGTGTAGGACCTGCCTCTTGCTCTTGTTAAAAGTCATATAACTGACCTTGGCCCATTGATTCAGCCTGTCCATGTCCCTCTGCAGAGCTTTCCTAAACCTTCAAGCAGATGAACACAGCTGCCCAGTTTGGTGTCATCTACAAACTTGCTAAGGGTTCACTCAGTTCCCTTGCTCAGATCATTGATAAAGATCTTAAACAAGTCTTGCCCCAATACTGAGTTGCTTTTTTAGCCAGAGAAGAGTTCACCTGTGTAAGCCATGAGCCACCAGGAGAATGCTGTGGGAGACTGTAGGATGCTTTACTAAAGTCTAGGTAAACAACATCCACAGCCTTTTTGTCATCCACTAGGTGAGTCACCTGGTCATAGATGGAGATCAGGTTGGTCAAGCAAGACTTGCCTTTCATAAACCCATTCTGGCTGGCTCTGATCCCCTGGCTGTTCTGCACTTGGTCTATGAATGCTCTCAGGATGAACTGCTTCATAATCTTCCCCAGTACCAAGGTCAGGCTGACAGGCTTGTAGTTGCCTGGATCATCCTTCTGCCCCTTCTTGTGGATGTGCATCACATTAGCAAGGCTGTTTGGTGTAATTTTCATTCTTAGTGTTTATAAATTGCAGTTTAAATTCTGCATTTCTTCACTGATAGTTGGGTTGAGGATACTCATGAGATAGCTTATTGATTCTGATTATCTAGTGGGCAGAAGAGAAGATACTGCTGTGACAATACTCAGATTTATTCTCATACTCCCAATTTCATAAACAGAGATGAGTGGTTGGAATGACAAAAGCATTGGCCACCTGAATGTACTGGCCTCATCCAGGGCTTGGCTGCATTGCTTTCTCATCAGCTGGGTTCCCCCATCCACAACTGTAGAGATCTGTTGCACAGTTCTGATTTGTCTGCCTGCTGTTGGAAACCATATTTAGCATCACTATGATCACTGTGCAGCTAACTGGGTATTTTTTTTTTCAGCCTTCTCTCCCTGTAGCCCTATAAAATAACAAAGAAATTAATCTTTCTTTTCTCCTTTTTCTCTCATCTTTTTCCCCTGTGTTCTGAGTATTTTTATGGCTGGGAAAGTCAGAGATTAATTAATTATCTGTAAATATTGTGACAGAGTTATGTTTAGTAAAGTAATGATAATCTGCACTTCATTAAGCAGTTCATTCCATAATCTCTAAAAACATCTCTATTTTACAGTCCTCAGTAAGGATTTAATAGCAGACACTGTAGTGAGCTCTCATACTATCAGTGCTTAATTGCATTTACAAAATGTGCTGTGGCGTGTCTGCTGGATTACTGAGCTATGACTTGTCAGATAAATACAGGACAATTTGTGATAGCCATGTTTTAATGGAGTTTATTTCTTTCTAATTCACAGAATCTAGTAATTCATAAGAAGTTTTCCTGGCATTGATGTCAAGTAGCTTCATTCTACAGTATTAAATAAATTTCATTTATGGAAAGACTTACATACTGCTGGTTAAGGCAGCATCTGAATGTCTTGGAAATAGTTGGACAGTGAATTATCACGGTGGGGAAGTGTGGGTGATTTGATTTTAGAGAGCAAAAAGCTGGTATATGTGGAGCCTTCAAGCATTGAGAAATCCCATGTCTAAAGGTTTCTCATCTGGCTCCAAGACAGGAGTGAAAGCTAAGACATGTGTCTGCTGTTGAGTCCAGGTCACAAGCATACCTGGTGCTGTATGTGTGATGTGTTAGGCTGCTGATGGGTAATGTGTGTTGTTTGTGGGACAATTCCTGTGCTTCAGTGGACCATGATTTCACGCTCTGGGTGCTGCAGGACATGTATCAGTTGACTCCAACCAGCTATAGTAAGTGTGTGAGGACACCAAGTGGGGTTAAGGAGCGGTGGCACCAGGCTTTGCGGTGTCTCAGCATAGCGGTGTTAGATGAGACCTACATTACACGGTCACTGTGTGACACTTGTCAAGTCTGTACCTAAAATCATAGCCCATTAGCTTCTGTGGTAGAAGTCTTCATTACTTTGTCAAATTTAGGACTAGATTATGAGTCAGTTCTTGAGTTACGTTTAATTCCACAGGTGGTGTAAGTATGTCAGGTGCTGAGACCTACTGACACATACCCATGGAAGTGAACTATTTCACCCAATAAAGTGAAGTGTTCACATCCATACTGGGCCCAGGATAACTCCCTCAACCTGACTATTGGAGATTGCTATGTACGTGGTCACAAACTCATGGTAGTCATCTGCCAGACATTTAAATGACATCAAGTGTTGAATTGCAGTGCCTGAAGGCACTCATGGCTCTGCTTAACTTGATATGGCCAAAGAAGCCTCTGGTACCTTGATGAATTGTCTAACTTGTATGGAAAGTTTGTGGAGGAGTTGGAAGTTTACCCAAATGTTCATGTTCCAAGATAACTTCATTGTATGATAGAAATGACATTATTCCTCTTTTTTACTCACTTGATTTATGACACCTATATATGATCCCATGAAGGACAGTATTACTTTGGGGAGGGGGTAAAATGTAAAGATAGATTTAACATTAAGGGTGTCCTTTTCACAGTGATAAAAAGAAAAACAGAGATATAAATCTTGGCTTTGGTGAATCTCATTTTGGTAGCATCCAAACTGTTCTGTTGCTGCTGGCTGAGTCATACTGTTAAACTGTCAGAGTTACAGCTGCAAAATAGGCTGTTCAGTTGAATCAAAGAAGAGCTTTATGCAGGCTTCATGTTCTTCAGAATGAAGTCTGTAGAAAGCTTGTTGCAGAAATGCAGTCTTGCAGATGCTTTTCACTATCTCTTTTGATGCTCTAAAGTATAGAAGATGTCAGCTTGAGAGAAGAATTGTGCTGGGCAGGAAGTGATGCTGGATGTATGAAAAATGAGTTGGTAGTACTGCACTGTATCCCACTTGGAACATTAACACAAGAAAGTGCAAGCTATTTTATTAAAGAATGGATTCCAGCATGGAATCTGTCAGTTCCCTCAAGACCTTGTATTTTTAGCAGTGCAAAATCACTTGTCATGCTCCCACATCTCACCTGCAAGTGAAGTGTGAGAAACAATGACAAATAGTTTACCAGTGAGCATGTGTTAAGCGTGCACCTCAATCCACTTGTATCAGCAAGACCCTTTGAAAATAAATTTCAGCACAGTTTTGGTGCTGCTGTGTTTGCTGAGGCTGCCTGATATAATGTAGTTTGGTTAATCCTGCAATCTAAGATGGGAAATAGATTTACTGCGTGTTTGTGATAAATGCTTAATGTAAAGAACTGAAATTGAAAAAAAAAAACCCCACCAAAAACTAACAACAAATAACCTAGCTGTTGGCACACCCATTTGTGCAGTCCTGGCTAACCAGGCAACTTTTTCCTGTAAATATTTCACAGCTGGAAGTTTGGTCTCTGTCAAGAGACACACACTCAGTGTGTGGCACACAGAGAACACTTTGGGTCACTTATAATTCCTAAGGCAGAGGAAAACTCCGGGTGTCTAAAGATTACAAGAGAGAACTCATAAAAAGTACTTGAGGGGTCATCAGGATCTGCTGTTTCATGTTATAGCCAAATTTTATGTAATGTAGCCCTCAGCTTTTCAATGACCCACAGCTGTTACTTGCACCATGGGTTTTTTCAAGACTTTAATGTGCTAAACAACTGAGACCGGAACGGAAGTCTGTGCAGAAACATAAAGCGTATTTCATAGCTGTCTACTTTTGTCTGTGTTTTAGGAATTCTGATTTTATTTCTTCAATCCTGCCCAAATTACTGCCCTAGTAGATTGAGTCAGATGTCCAATATTATTGTTCGTGTGTCTCAAAGGCATAAGTCTTGCTGCTGCTTCATATTAATGAGATAAACAGCTTATTATAGAATCATAGAATCACTACGGATTGGAAGGGACCTTGAAAGATCATCTAGTCCAATCTGCCTGCAACAGCAGGATCACCTAGACCAATTTGCATTGCTTAAAGAATTAGATAACTTCATGAAGTGTAGATGTAAGTACAACATGGAATAAAATAATCATTTCTGTAACTTAATTTTTTTTGTTTTTCTGTTTTTCTTGTAGTTGTAAATAAGGTGAAAGGACTTCCCACTCTTAAAAAACATCAACAAGGGAAAGAGATACTATAGTTTTTTCTTTTATTATGCCTTTATTACTCATGGTTTGCTTTGTGTTCTGATTTTTCTCAGCAGCATTTTCCCATGACACTGATGTGACATGATTTGCATCAGTGTTCATTTCTGAGATCTTGTGTATCTTTAAACACCATGCTTTCCCCCCTTCCCTGCTGACTGAGAATAAATAAATGAGATTTGGAGTTAATCTGGCATACCTGATGGCTGGGTTACACTTTAGAAATTCTGCAAACTAGAGGCTCAGTTCCTGCGCTCAAGATCATCCTTTTTTAACGGTAAATGCAAGAGAGAAATGTGTTAACCATTCTTCCTCGTGTCTTTCTTTTGCTATGGTCACTGAGTTCAGACAGCAGGGAACAAAGCTAGAGGAAATTTGGTGCAAGGCTGGTCTTGCCTCTAGGGTACTTCCACGTGGAGTCAGTCACCTCACAGTGACTCTCCAATCAGTTCTCATTTCCTTTCTAGCAAAAGTCAGGCACCTGTGAGCAGTGATCCTCAACAGCAGAAAAGCTTTGTCTACCTTTCAGCCTGCATCAGTGGTCCCTCAACCATCTTTACAGAAAGGTTCTGTACAATCTGCTCTTTAGGCCTTCTTGCTTTTATCTGGACTGCAAATGGATCTAAATCCACCAGTTGGGAAGCATACCCCTGAGCTGGTCCCAGTACCTCAGTGTAATTTTATCAGAGGTGGGTCAGCTGCTCTTGCAGAACTTTAAGAAATCCACGTGTTGCATGGAACACCCAATTGGATGGCGCTGCGGAAAGATGCTTAACAACAACCCATTTTCACAGTTGTGTATCTTAACTGACTTGTATGAAGTTATTTCTGATTTACAACGTTACAAGGGAACAATTTCTTTTTGCAGAATGGTTATCTTATTAATTTGCTCCACTTCTGGAATTGCAGGCTGTCCTGAGAGAAATTATTTTGTAAGTCAATATCACGTTATTTCATTTCCAATATCCACGTAGAAGTCCCAAACCTATCCTCATCCTGCAAAAAGCAAACCCCACCTGTAAGTAATTTGTTGTATGTGAGTGCATTCCTTGAATTCCCTGCATTCACTTACATCTGGGAAAAAATGATTGCAGAATATTTTGCTAGGCTGAGCCTTTTGTTGTGAAAATTAGATACCATTTCACACAGAATCACAGAACTGCTGAGGCTGAAAGGCATCTCTGGAGATCACCTTATTCAACCCTTGTGATCAAGACACTAGAGCAAGTTGCTCAGAGTTGTGAATATCTCCAAGGAGGGGAACTCCACAACCTCTCTGGGTAACTTGCACCAGTGTTCAATAATTAGTATTGAAGAAGTGAAAATAATATTGAATAAGTAAAGATTTTTGCTTATGATTAAATCGAATTCCCTGTGTTTAAATTTGTGCCCATTGCCTCTTGTTTGCTCTTTGAAGTTATCCTAGAATAGTACAGGCATCAGTTTCATTTGTAGCATTCTATGAAGTGGTAAGTGCAGTATTATACCAGTGGTAACTCAAGTGTTTTTGTGCCTTACGGCGCACTGCACACTTTACCTATGAAGTATCTGCAGCTGAAGGTCATGGTTTTTCCTGAGCTAGGACTGATTTAACTGACTTCATAGGAATTACTGCTAAGGTGTTGTTATTTATCTTCCATCACTTCAGCACCTCTTTTAAACAGAGACTTCATTCTCTCATTTAAACTCCAAGCATTAAACCACTTTAAACCTCCATCTTAGTACAACAATTTTTTAATGTAGTTGTATTTAAACTGCTTGTGATTCGAAAATTTCATTGCAAAGATGGAGTGGGAAAGAAAGTGTGATATTTAGAAGAGGTTCACTCCAACACATAAAACAAGGGGACTTTGTTTTAATTCTTTAGGTTGTTTGTACTGACTTGTAGCAGTAAATGGCGAATGAGTACCTTTAAAACTTGTCTTTACGTTCGTGACTGTGTGGCAGAGGATTCTGTATTTTGTCTTTGTTCTGATGACATTTTGGTGATGTCATACTCCAGATCTAGGGCTCCGTGCACATCCTTATTGTGAAGAATTATCCCACGCTGAAAAAGAGCCATTTAGGGATTTAAACAGATGAGAGAAAAATCTTGAATAAATTGATTAAGCCAAGAATTATTTTCATATTACAATGAAACAGTGTGAGTTTGTTTTTGGAATCTTTAATTTATGAACTTTCCTTTTGAGATGTAGAGCTTTCCTTGGATAATTAAAATAATTATTCTTTTTTCTTGTATAGGAGCTACAAACCTCTTCAGTTGCACTGGCACGTGTACACTGTTCAAACCTAGTTACAATGATCTGTAAATTGTTTAAAGAGGAACAGATCTGAAGCAGTTACTCCTATTTTACTAAAATGTATCCTATGACATTACTTTTAATGAGATTGCAGCTTCTCATTCTCTACCCTTTATCTTTCCAAAGCAAGAACCATGTTTGTTTTTAATAATGTGGATTGTGGTTGCTGAGGATACCTCTTAAGGAATCAGCTGGAGCACAGATATACCTTATAGGCAGTAATCATTACAATTGTGTTAGTATAATTTTTGGTACAGTTGTTTATTTTGACAGCAGATATTCCAAAGGCTTCTTTTCAGAACAAAAAAATACTATGTACTGATTGAGAGTAAAAAAAGGAAAGGAAGTATTTCTAGCGTTGACAACTTTATTACAGACATCACAACAAATAAGTTGAATGAACAGTATGCCCCTAATTAATGGTTTTTAAAATAAATAAATGCACCAAGTTAAATTTATTTATCTGGTTTTATAATAGCAAGAAATCTGATGTCTCAGGGATCTGTGAATATTCTTCTAACGTGTGAAGCTTCTGAATCTGAAGATTAGTCCTCATTCTGTTGTTCTACAACTGCCTGTTTTGCCTGTTTTCAGGAAGAGGTCAATTTTTTTAATAAGTAGTGATCACTCACACAGAATCTGTGCTGAGTTTACACATACCAGACATGCTGGAGTCACACGGAGAATTTTTGACCTTTTCCTTCATTTAAGCACAATACAGAAAGAACTGAATGAGAGTGTGAGGCCGTGTCCTTCTAATTGAAGTACATATATTGAAAGAGTCATCAGGCACTGGAATAGGCTGACCAGGGAGGTAGCTGAGTTGACATCCCTGGACTTACATAAAAGTGGTGTGAGATACAGAGCTTAAGGACGTGGTTTAGCAGTGGGCTTGGCATAGTTAGGTTGCTCTTGTACTCGATGACCTTGAAGTTCTTTTCCAACCTGAACAATTCTGTGATTCTAGGAATTTATAGCTTGAGATGCACAAATAAATTGTGGCAAAGTAACTGTCAACATTACTCCGTTTTTAGTCCAAAATGTCATGTTGTGGTCTCCACTTTTGAGCACTGTGCTCCAATTTAAACAATACTAAAAAAAAAGATTAGCATCTATGTATTGGCATGTTAACTGACTTGTTAACAAGTCAAGATTTGGATGCTGAAAGTTTTTTTCTACACCAAAAGGAACTACAGATAAATCAAGTAGGACTGATGGAGTCTTCTTTCTTAAACTGTTCAGTTGTACCAGCTCCTCATTCCCTGGATAAAGAAACTGAGTCTCTAGAAGTAGTCTTCTCACACAGTTACCCATTCTCCCTTTTCCTTAACAACCTGTTGCGCGTAGACTGCATTTTGGTCCCTGAACCGAGTCACTTCAACACATGCACCAAAAAACATAACAGAATTAACCTTTCATATTTGGTGTAGAAGTCATTCCTGTTTCAGCCTTTCAATTGAGCAGAGCAGTTAAAGACAGATAAAGGACAGCAGTGTTGTCCCCTGGAGCAACCCACAGGAATTCCTGGACTATGTTGGGGAGAACCATCAGTTTGGAATCTGTGAGGATGGTGTTTCAGTTTTGTGAGACTACAATGCTCACACATGGGCCTGAAGCTTAATGTGAGCATGTACCTCCAGAATATGAACTTGGCAGGGATTCTAGTAGGAGCTTACAGTGAAGTGCTTACAGAGTCACTGCTATAACCCTTCATTCAGATGCTGTTTAGACCCAATGTGCTGCAGTCAAATGTTTTATGGGAGTTGTAAAGACAACATCCATCTCTTCTATGCCTGTGCTAAAATACTACATAATTCACTATCTCAGTGTGTTTGTTTCTTCTTCTAGCCCTAAAGTATTGTGTTGCAGGAAAATACTGTAAATTCTGGGATCTCTGCTTACAGCTGTGCTGTTCTAGATTTCAGGGAAATTGGTTTTTTTATTTCCAAAACTCATTGAAGGAATCATGTCAGTCTTTCTCTTATTTTAGTATCTAGAATTTATTTTGCTTCCTGAAATATACAGAAAGAGAGACACTATTAAAAGATGCTCAGTGTAGGGAAAAGCATACTGTGATTAATGATACTGTATGAAAAAAGAGAGGAGTGTCACTTTTAAACACTTATTTCTTGAAGCATTTCTTTGAATTTTCCTCCCAAACATTTTCAGAAGGCACATACTGCCCTAGGGGGTTTTGAGGAGCTAACAGAGTGAGCCAAGTAAGGCAGTGCCAAATTACAATGTGTATTAGGTGTTTAAGTTTCATGCACTTGAAGTGGGCACTAAATGGTTACTAACAATAGAATGGAGGTGAAGTACGCAGGAAAATGGTCCATTTCTTAATGAATGAAATGAGCATTTTCAATATAGTTTTGGCACAACAGATTCTGATCACAGTTTTGTGTCCACAATGTTCCACTCAGTTGCTAAAATAGGAAAGCAATCAAATTATACTATGACAGACAATTGGGAAGTTTTTAGAATTTTCTTGCAGAGGAGCAGATTATAATACAGACATTTCCTCACTGATTATGTGGACATAATCTGTATTATTATATGTATATGATATAATACATATATATATTACACTGGAGAAGCAAAATGAGACCAGAAGTATCCAACAAGTGAATCATTTATATGAAAGTACTTTGCAATCCTTGTGTTACGTAATAGAAGCATGAAGCTAGTAATGGCTCCTGTCTGCTGTTGCTGTAAACTGTGTGAGGTTTATTTTGCACTTTAATCAGCATGGAATTGCATAATTGGGATCTTGAGGATGCTAGAAGACTTTATCAATAAAATGGATTTCTGTGTAACTTTTTTTTCTAATGAGAAAAAGTACATTTGTGTCTACCTACGAAATTCAACTGTAAAGCTCTGCTTCTTTGCAGCCATGTTCTGTCTTTGGGCTTTGTCGAAATGCATTGAAATAGAAACTTGTTAAGATATATTTTCATTCCCTTGCTTTTAGCTCTCTCTGTGAGGTTTTCTAAACCAAATGATTTTATGCCTTCAGTAATACAGTAGCAGCTGTATGCAAAATGCCTTTTTCCTACAAGTAGTTGAGAAACAATAATAACCTGATTACATGAGAAATCCAAAAATGTGACTACTTGTTATTGAAGAATTAGGGGAAGGGCAATCAGAAATACCTTGTAGAAGACCTGTAAACTGTCTCTGAGGTGGCTGCCCTTCATATTTTCTCAGTAGCTTTTACGATTCAGTAGAGAAGACTGCTTAATACCTGATGCATGGTAATTTGTAATGCTAGGCATTTAGTGTAGTTAAAAATCAGCTTTATTTGTCAGATACTGTGTTTGCAGAAAAAAGTATCTTATTTTTTGTTTAATTTTTGTCTTATGTTTGTTTCTTAAAATATGTTTCTCATTTTTTACACAATACATTGTATGTATTGTGAATAAAATTTAATTAGGATTTTGACTTCCATCTCCACAAGCCTAAAGTTGTTGTTCAGCCTTTCACTGATAATGCAGTTAGCATAAATCTTCAAAAAAGGAGTGGGTTGTGTAACTTTTTTTCCAGTTGTTTCTGCTATCTGATGTCTTCTGACAGGATGGGTTACTAGTGAACTAGAACTGAGGAGCTTGGATAATAGACTTGTTCATCGGGCTGCTAACACAAAAGTAAAATGTTTTTATTCCCATCTTTACCCTTAACTTATGCAATTTTTTTAGCCTAGGTCAGTTCACCCAGGTCAGCACCCAACTTTTTTCATGTGTGAAAAGTGGTCACTGATTCTTTTCTTCTGCTATGAAATGCTGATCTAAGAAAGATATTCTGTAATATCATGCAATTTTGTGTGCATGAGCTTATGATATGATACCATTTCCTCTGTTTATCCACCTTGTGATAAGTAATGTTAATAAGGAAGAAATAGCTGAGAGTGTTTTTCCTAGTGGGTACCCTGGAAATTTTTATTCGGAGATCTTTTCATTTTGAAAGCTTTTTTTTTTTTGCTTTTATTACTCAAATTTGTTGTAATGCTTATACATGTAGTCTTTCTTAGAATACCTGTTTGCTTAGTTAATCCAGAGCTCTTTGTTTCCCATTGTCTCCCACAGAGCCTAAAAATTGATGTCTCTCCCAGCAGTGCCAGATAGACAACATTGTGTGTTTCAGGAGACTTCCATGAAACTAACTCTTGTACTTCTTACTTATCAGCTGTCTGGGGGCTATCAGAAATGTCTATCATCCTTCAGTGAGGAATTACTCTCTTACTTCCTCCATGTGTCAAACAGCATAAAAGAAACCAAGCAAAGTGGCAGCATATATAATATCCAGAAGTTATTACACGTACCTTTCAATACTTTCACAACAATGATTTGGAAACTTTGTGTTTTTTCCATATATGAGAGGCAGTTCATTCCTCCTCTTCTGCATCCTAGAACATATAGACAATTTCTAAATGTAGTTGTAAATCTGGTAGACCACACAAAACAGATAACCATTAGCTATCTGTTCCAAATATCTTGCTAATTCATTGCTCCATATTTTAAAAGATGTAAAGCTGTGTGCTGTGATGAACGAATTGGCTGCTGCCCAATAGGCTAGTGATGATGAGATCCACTGTGTGTACACATAGCAGCTTTCCCTGGTGTGTCCTCCAGCCCATACACAAGAAAAAGACCTATGAATTTCCTCTTGAAACAAAACAGAAACAAATAACATGAAAACAAATCAGTGGATAATGCAGAGTGATGTGGTACTGCAGCATTCTTCTTAGACAACAATAGAAAGCGAAACCATGATCAAGTGGATGCAAACAGACTATATGGGCCAGATCCTGAAGTCTCAGAAAGAAAGATAGTACCTGTGACTTAGTTCATGGACTTTCATGCAGAGGAACCGTTGCTGGCAATGATTCCCTCAGCCTAACTGATCTGGCTTCTAAAGGATGAAGTACTGCCCAGCTTTACCACTTTATAAATTGTATCCTGATTGCAGTTGACCAAAACATCCTGTTGTGTTCCAGGTAGTCACTTCTTGCCAGTTCCTGCAGTTTTCTGAAATACACAATACAAAACGTAAATGTGTTTTCTTGTCCTGTTCATTTCCCTTAATTGTGCTCTGGTGATAATGAGATTTTCTCAAACACTTTAGTACACACTGCTTTCATGTATTTTTCTACTACTTTTCCCAAAAGGCAAAAAAAAAATAATTGTTGCACCGTCTGTTTCTGCATGTAATCCCAATTTCCATGAGATTAAGATGGTATCATCTAACATATTTTATCCTAGGTAACTTTCATGTCATTTTCAGGGCTCAGATTCAAAGATTTTTAAGCTCCTTCTGAAATATCTTTCTGACTGCTTTTCCTTGTCTAATAAGACTGATATATTTAGACTTCATGATCTACTTACTATTTCCAGCCATGCAAAGTCTTTCAGTTTATCTCCTCAATTTATTGTCATTGTGCAGTAAGGACAGTGGACTTGCCTAAGAATGTCAATACGACACTGTTATATATATAATCGTAGCTATATAATTATAGCTATAATCATAGCTACTGACATTCAGTATGACTGGAGAATCTCTATGATTCTCCAATTACTATGATATTTATTCATTTTGGGTTTTATATTGCTTTCTACACTTTTTCTCGTTAATCTTACTGAAGCTGAACTATTTCATTACCAGGAACAGGTCAAAAACTAGGAAATGCAGAATATTTGTAGGATGTTATGAGGTAACTCATTGACCAGGCTGCTGAATCATAGACAAAACTCTGACTACTAATTTCAGTTCCATAAGGAATAGCTTTTTGTCCTGTTTGCTGTGCCGTTTGGGCTTGCTTAATGTCCAGCTTTGAATCTGAGTTAGTTTCTTCCTGCATAGCTAAGTATCATAAAATTGATATTTTTAGCTTTCCATTTGCAAGTGCTGAGTGTAACACAGTTCTTCATTTAGTACTTGTCAGCATTTTTACTGCAGTCTGTGACTGATTTCCTGTTTTGGTGTCACAGTTCTTTAGCTTCTTGCCTCGGGTCTTTGTTGAATTTGAATAATTTTATGAAATTTGCATTAGACATGTTAAAATTCCATTTTGTAGTCTCTTGATCCTCATTTTACTTTGTTCATTTAAGGAGAAAATTACATTTCCTACACTAAAATAAATCTTCAGAGATACTCTTTTTAAAGCTGATTTTGTTTTCACAGTGCCATAGACAGAACACAACTAAGCTCCTCAGAGAATGCCACACTTACCCGTATTCACAATTTCAACTTTTCTTTGGAAGCTTGTTTATTAAAAAAAAATTTTTCAAGTTGATTTAATTTTATACACATTAGAAATCCTAGCATCCCTGTGGCTTTTGGTTTTCAGAAAAATAGGATTTGCTCTAAAATAAGATTTCTTTTGGTTGCAGCAGATTTCCCATTTCATCAGAAGGTGAAAGAAGGAAAGGAGTAGTTATTATTTCAGCAAGATTCAATTTAACTTGCTGCCTCACAACTGATCATAAGTTGTTTTTGTAAAGTAGTCAGAAATTACGAGGCCAAAATTTGCATTTGGACAAGGAGAAATGCAGAGGCACTCTTTGAACTGAGGTGAGCCAGAGCTCCAGTCTGTTTGATACCAAGACTGCTTTCCGTAATTCCCACCTTTGCACATGGTCATCCTAGAGAGGTGACAAAATGGCACTGGCCATTTAATTGCCTAGATTGTGTAATGGCTGCCTCATCACATTGTGAGGAGTCCCTCAGTCTCAGACTGGCTTTGCTTTGCTTTCCCACTACAGGTGTGTGTGGCACTGAACACCTCGGCACTGTGCCATGGTGAAATGTGGCAGAGCAAAGTGCTGGCGACTGGATGGAATTAAAATTTAGATATTTAGCTCTTTGTTTTAAATTTGAGTGTGAATGTCTCCCTATCCAGACACAGAATGAAATCTGTTTATCTCCATACTGATGCTGTACAAAATTGTTCTAAATCCAGCCTTTCCCTCCCCTTAGTCAAATATGAGTTAGTGAAAAAGTATACAGCTTCTTACTATCTGTTCTGGGAAATTCATTGTATTGTATTAGACACATTAAGAATCACCACAAAAATCTTGATTTTAATTTGGGTCAGGGTTGGTTTGGATGTGAAGCGTATACAGTTACAACAGCCAGTTATACAACAGAACCTGGATATCTGCGTAACCTTTAGTAACCTCCTCTCTGCTCCACTTCTGCTGAAAGCAGCATGCTGGGCTATGTGTCATATGTGATGAAAGGGCACATAAACTACTCAAGACAGGACAGTATATACACTACATGGAGAAGTAATCCAAGTATGTAACTGAATAATTGATTGTATGTCATGCAGTAGGTGTTCACAGAATCACAGAACATTAGTGATTGGAAGGGACCTCAAAAGGTCATCTAGTCCAATCCCCCCTGCCACAGCAGGATCACTTAGACCAAGCTGCACAGGAACATATCTAAGTGAATTTTAAATGTCTCCAGAGAAGGAGAGTCCACAACCTCCTTGGGTATTCTAGTTTGTAAAGACAGAGCAAAGAGAACTCAGACTTCTTGTGTACTTTTCATAAGAGATGTACTGGGATGGGCAAAGACAACTGATATGAATGCAGTTTGTATCAAAGAATAAATGCATCATAAAACCTGAAACTCACACAATCTTTGTAATGAACTAGACAAACTAGAAAGGAAGGTGACTAGATCCCTGGATCCCGTCCCTGTTCAAATGTGTCTGATTTTAGTATACAGCTTCTTAGTGCTTTCCTTTTTCTCTCAGATTTCTTTCAGCCTTATTGAAGATTGGAGTTTCACAGAAGTTTCAAATAGCTTGCAAATTACTCCTGTGTTATGATCTTCCCTAGTAACATATTTCTTATTAGGTAGGGAGCTTGGAGAAGAGGAGACTGAGGGATGACCTTATTAATGTTTATAAATATGTGAAAGGCAAATGTCAGGAAGATGGAGCCGGGCTCTTCTCAGTGTCACCTACTGATAGGACAAGGGACAATGGGTGCAAGCTGGAACATAGGAGGTTCTACATAAATATGAGAAGGAACTTCTTCACAGTGAGTGTGACAGAGCGCTGGAATGGGCTACCCAGTGGGGTTGTGGAGTCTCCTTCACAGGAGACTTTTAAAACCCGCCTGGACATGTTCCTGTGTGACTTGATCTAGGGGATCCTGATGTGGTGGGGGGATTGGAGTAGATGATCTTTCGAGGTCCCTTCCCATCTCTAATGTTCTGTGATATGCAGTCAGACTTTGAAGAGAAGGTGTTGTAAGCACTGTGATTATGGAGAGTACACAGACCATTAGACCAGCTGATAGAGGTGAAGAAGGGAGCATGAATAAAAATAATGCAAATTTTACATTATGTAAAGAATTAAAATACTACCTGTCTGACAATATGGCCTGAAAGAGGGAATATAACATTAAGCATCATGTTACTGAAATTTCCATTCTCATGTCTTACCAAGTCATGGAAGCTTTGACTCAAAAAGTAATATGAATAAAAGGCTTAGTTTGGGTTGGCAGAAATAAAATTATTTCACTTGAGGAAAAAATATTCATAATTAAGCAGTTTAGTTTGACACTTCCTTGCAGAAGTCTTTGATTTTTATGTATAATACTTACAATAATACTTACATGTTTTTTAATATTTTGCTAGCTCTACTGGTTGCTACATACATCTTTTCTAAGACTTTCTAGGATAACAGCTGCAGAATTTTCTTGTCGGTAAAAACTTGAGGAATACTGTATTAACAGGAAAAAAAGAGAGAGCTATTGATGTATTTAAACTTATTCTCTCTCTGGTTTTGTGTGTAATCCTGAAAAGTTAAAATTTGTTCAGTTGCAGGGGAAGGCTTTTGGAATAGATGCAGCTTTGAAAATCACTGCTCTGATTTCCAACTATGACCTTATTTTTAGATTTTCTTTTTGTTTTTAATTCATGTACCTTGTACTCTGTAAACTGAACAGTCACTGAGGCCAGTGAAATCAGTTTAACCATGCTGAATGCTTGGAAGTTAATTAAATACCTAATACACAGTACTTTAGCACAAACTTGATTATGTAAATAGGAAAATGGTTGGTTAAAGCACTGTGAACAGCTGAATAATGGCATAAATCAGTGAGATTTTGAAATAATTTAACAAGTGACTGGAGCTGCAAAGAAAGTTTTGGTGATACTCAATTCCAGATAAAAGTTAAAAAAAGAGAAGATGTTTAAACTTGTAAAATTCTGAAACCATATGAATTTGAATATCACATTAGTTTAAGAATATCAACAGAATCACCAAATAAAAAGATTTTTTTTAAGAGTATATGTTTGATATCTTGTGTGGGTGCTTTGAATCAGAACTTCAATACCAGGTCTGGTACTCTCTTTTCAGACTGAAAAGGCACTTTGCTAGTGGAGGCACTGCCATGAACATGCCTACTGCAAAACCACTCTATATCACATCAATCATGGTATGAATGGAAAGAAATAGGTAGTTTTTGAGATGTATTAGTTTGACCCTCTTTATGTGACTGTTTTCCAGTGATAAAATGGTGACCTAGAAATGCCTGTTTTTCTGCACTGGCTGTGGGAGAAAACTGACTGAGTCAAGTGCCGTTGTTGTGAATGCCCTGTTTCCAGTACTGAGCTGCTACACAAGGGAAAACACTTCTACCTAATGGCAACGTTGATTTAAGTGGCATTTGTTCACTGTTGCTCTTTCCTGGCCCTTGGAATTGTATTAGCCCAACTAGTCCTGTGGCCATGAGATGACCTGGAAAGTTTCCTCAGTATTCAAAATTACACCTGGGAAATATCTGATTTTTGCCATATTAGCTCCTTAGTCAAGTTCACATCTGTTTCCAGAAACGTTTGAGCAAATGGATGAGAAGACAAGAAGCTTTTTGGACTAATATTTTTATCAGATAAATAGAGGTGAAACCATAGCTCATGATTAAGAGGCTTATAATCATGCAGCCCTCTGGGGAAGGAATGGAGAGAAATGGATCTGCAGACCTTTACAATTAAGTTACGTTAGGTTGTGCTGTTTTTCACTGTTGATTGATGTTTATTAAGCGTCTGTGGCACTAATTCTTATTGCCCTTTTTACAAGTAAACAGAGACATAGTGACATTATTATAAAAAAGGAGCTAATTCTCAGTCTGAATAAGGCTAGAGACTATTAGGAAAACATGGAAAAAAAAAATTTTTAGTAGTTCACGATGAAACATTTGATAAGAGTACTTAAATATCCATCCAAAATGGTATTTGACCTGTGTGTGATTATTTTCAGAAAGAAAATAATCTTTCCCTAACTCTGAAAGATAGGGGAAGTCCCACAGGATTGAAGAAGCAGCAGCACAATTTATAGGCTGAGATGCTTTCAGTGAGATCACAGTATTTTCATTACTGATGTTCAGAGAGAAGGTGTGAAACTGAAGATGAAGGAAGGCTAAGAATTGCAAATATTGTGAAGTTAGAATTCCTAATGGACCTACAAATGGAACAATGTCTAAAACCAACAAGATAAATCCAGTGAAGACAAGAACAATACTCTACTTTTAGTAGGAAAAAATATAACAAATCCCTGGTCATTGTAAGGCAGGAAAACATCTGAAGGTTATAAGGCATCATGAATTCCATATAAATTAACAGTACAAAGGAGACAAATCTAACTCTGCTAAATTAACAGAAGGGTAAATAGCCACCTTTATAAGGAGTCTTATTTTTTCACCTGCATTCACTGCTGTTAAATTCAGCTTAACAGAATCTTGTGTCCCTCACTTGAGCACATCTGCTTTAAGAAATACATATACCAACGAGAGACAGTGTGGCTATGAATAGCAAGAATGGCTTGTGTAGAAACAATTACAATAATTGGGCTTGATTGCTTAAAAATAGGGAAGATTGTAGGGAGATGTAAGAGCTGTCATCCCATTTGTAGAAGACCATTTTGGAGAAATCCAGTCTCTGGTCATAGGAGAGGGGAAAAAAGGGACCTGGTGTATTTTCTGGCTAGGAAAGATTTTCATCTTGCTACAAAGACGTCAAGTAGTGGGAAAATAGAGTTTGGAAAGCTATCAAATTTCCTTACCTAAATATTTTAGCAATTTTTATTAAGGATATATATAGACATTTCAAACTGCATAAGGGGCTGTATTAGTCTCAAAGTGTTTTTGCATCCTGCCCTGTAATGTAGTTATGTGATAGAGGATGCTGCTTCTGTGAAGCATGATTTGCATTTAAATATCTGTACAAAGCTCTGAGTTGACAACAGTGGCCAGGTTGTGAGTTTGAATTAGAGCTAGGATGCTGTTCAGGATTATTAAAAAGGTTAACAGGGAGAGTTTGTGATAGAGAGGGAAAATTAAATTACGGGTGTGATCAGCTGGAGGCACTGTCTGAATGTCCTGAACATTATGATGTTAAAGAGGCAGTCCAGGGTACTCTCCATGCGAAACAGCACTAACAGCACACAGTGCAAAATGTTAAATGCAGGGATTTAAGAACTGCTGCAAAGCACTTCACTGGTACACACCATGAGCACATCCACTGTAGTTTCCATACCTATCCACATATTTGAATTTGAAAACATCTGAGTGACAAACAACATAGCATTCTAATGCATTTTAGCTGATGCTGCTACAAATACATCTGGTAAATGCACTGAAGTGGCATTCAACTGGAAACAGTACATTTGACAGCAAATAATTTGAAAGAATAAGAAAACTCAAACTGTCACAATTTCAGAATATGAACAATTAACTTATGATATAATTGGGTATTTTGATCTAGACTCTAATAGGAATCCAGCTCTTTGTTGATAGCTCCTCTGTCATCTTGCATACTATAGAATTACAGAAAAAACTAGAACAGATTTATGCAAATGTGGAAAGGGTGCAAGTGGTATTCAGGGCTTCATCACAGTCTACTCTAAAATGAAACAAGAAAACCTCTGACCTTAGTAACTTCTGAGTGTTGTGGCAATTCCAAATCTGACAGAGCCACAGAGATTACGAAAGATTCATATTATAGAAAACACTTGGGGAAATTCTTTGTAAAACTAGTTTTAAGAGAATCTTCTCTGAGCTCATATTTTCTTAGTGACGTAGGCAATCAGGTCTCGTGCCATTGTACTCCAAGAAACATGTACAAGTATCTTTAAAGTTTTGCTTCATTTGTATTTCCTGCTGTGGCTAAGAAAATATATAGCTCCATGTTAGTGTGTATACATACATGCTTAACCATGCACGTGTGTGTATTGTATCTATCTGTACATGGTGTTGATTTGGTATATGCAAATAGATCTTTGGTTTTTTCCTTCTCATTGGTAGAAACTGGAAAAATCAGCACATTTTTTTCTGACAGACATCATGGCCTTTTCTTTCTCCTATTCTCTTTATGTGCAAAAACTCATATACTTCTGTTCTGCCACAGTACTTCTAAGTAGTGCTCATACATATGGAACTCCTGAGGAGCAGTGCAGATTTCTAACAATTTTGCCTTGTGTTTAGAGGGTTCTTGAGCAGGGTGTGTTTTTACTTTCTGTTGATCTGGAGTAGGGCCAAAGTATGTTGATTGCACAGGTTCCAGAGGAGTTTTCTTCTCTTACATTTGTCTCTGTGTCTTTTTCTCACACACACACAAACACAACCCCCTCTCTATATATGTATTTAGGTAGCCCTTTCTTACTCAGTTCTAAAATTTTTACTGTGGCATGTATAATATTTCTATGCAGTTAAACAGAAGCAGTAGTTGAAGAAAGAACATCTGTCCCTCTTCAGAAGCAGTATTTTTCTCAAAATTATATGTAATATCCGGTAATGATTTCTGTCTAGTGAAAGACTAAGCGAGCACTGATTAGGAGCTCTGTATATTTTAGATTAATTATGTCTTGTGGGCAGTGTAGCATATGCTTCAGTGTAGAGAAAGCTAAATTTAAGGGTACAGAAATTGGCTCTTAAAAGCAAATCAAAGTCACAGCAACCAAGTGATCCTAATCCCATCTGCTGCCAGGAAAGAGCCAAACATAAGCCAACCAAAAATTTAGATTTCTCCCTAATGACTTGCCACCATAATTTCTTGCTTTATTATATTAAAATTGCTGACTGTACCAAGCAGTTCATGAGCTGTGCAACCATAGATACTACTGAGTGTCATCAACTTTCACTAGCTTTTCTGGTTACATACTGAGTGTTGCAGTTATTATTGTTCTTTCTTTACTGTCCTCTCTTTTTTCTTCTTTGGTCTTTTCTTAATATGAAACAAAATATTTAACGAGCTGGTCCAATGGATTGCACTCTAATAGATGTTTTTTTTAATTTATCCAATTTTCTTCTGTTTTTCCATGCAAAGAAAACTCCTTCCTGAAAAACACCCATAGGAATATTGAACATGATGTCTACATCCATTTTAATAGTAATATTCCAGGCAAAGCATATTGAATAGCTAACTAGTAGCTTATAAATACATGAATAAATCCATAGAAAGTATTTTGTGTCATTACAGACAATGAGAGCTATTTCCTCTTTCCTTTAGTTAAAGATTTGCATGTGTTCACATTTAATGGCAGTCTTTATTTTAAAGTAAAGTGTGGAGTTCTTCTAAACCAATTCCAGTTGTCCCTTCTCCTCAAGTCAGACACATTTCTATCCCTCCAAAACTTGTGTATGTAGCTTGGCTGATTCAATCCGAAGTAGCGCTTGTTGCCTTCCTGAGGCATCTGAGACTTCAAAGGTTCATGTGTCTGTTTATTATACCAGCTGCAGATGACCTAGAGAAGTCTGTGTTAATACTGTGTTTATTTATAGCCTAGTTATGAATATTAAGTATCTCAACCAATTAACCGTACCTTGACTGAGAGACATCTGTATAAAAATGTCTGACATCAGATCTTGGCACATGCACTCACTTTCTAGAGCAAGTTTTGTGTCAGTGAAAGGGAGCTGTGATGACCTGGGACATTAGTTCCTCACAAATATAAAAGTAGGAGGGGAATGTGTGATGAGAATGTTAGTGTTCCTGCTCTGAAGTTTGAAATGTGTAGCATGTAGACACACAGTGGACAATCTCGAGGGACAGTTATGTGAAGGGATGATGTAGACATAAGAGCACAGTAAACAGTAGGGCTCAACTTCAGTTGCATAAATAAAATATACTTCATGCATAAGGATAGAAGTCTGAATGTGTAACTTCTCACTTAACCCAAGAAATACCTGAGTCCAATCAGTGACACATTTAGGTAGAGCAGAAGATTGTGATTTGGGTCAGCCCATCTTTTCTTTCAAGAATGAAAACTTGCCAGTCCACGATTCTAACCCTTTGTGCTAGTAATTGAACATGCATACGTATCAGTCCAGAGCTTTCTGACCCCTTCCACCTTCTTGAAGATCCAGTGTGAAGACTTGCTTCATTCCATGCTTGCCTGGGAGATAACTGAGGTACTACAAAAAGGAGCAGTGAAAGGCCTTTCAAAAAGCCTTCGAGATGGCTAGAATAAATGTTAGAACAAATTTTCCTCCAATGTCCAAAATATTACGTATATTATCATTTCATACCTGAAACAGAAGTCAGGAGAGCTATGCCCTGTAGACTAGTGAATGCTATTCTCACTGTAACCTATAAAAAAGACTCATGCAACAATGAAAGCCACCAGGATGTTTGTTTTAGCAGTTGTTTGAGCTAAATTTCTGTGAACAACATGAATGATAAAGATCTGTCATACATTCGTTGGACTAGATGATCTAGGTGATATCCTAGCCTGAATGACCCTGTGACTCGTCTTCCAATTCAGCTCTTGATGAAGTGTCTGGAACACATGAAACAAAATTCTCAAGTTTATTGCCACTGAATGCCTGTTCCTCAGGGTTCTGAACGAAATCAAATGAATCGCAATCAAAAGGGATTTGATTTAGATGCATCAACCATGTCTGCGCCCCAGGATCTTGGGAATGCAAAAAAAAAATCAATTCTGAGAGAGGCTTGCTAGATGTGACTGGTCCTCTCTCACATGCTGTGTCCAAGACATGGAGAATGAAAGTTTCTTGCTGAGCCACCTACCTTAGCACATCCCAAAATCTGTCTGAACCTGTTTAGAGAAATCAGGTGTTTTCTTTGTGCTCCAGGCATCTTTCTGGATTCCCTGCAGGACACGGGCACTAGCTTTCTGAAGCTGTCATCGGGTGAAGAGATGAAAGCATTTACTGAGCTATTACCAGATTAACATCCAGGGTAGGATCCCTGAGTTACAAAAGTGAAACAGTGCCAACGTTTGACAAGCTTTTTGCTTGTTGGCATTAGATTGCTGTATTGTACTCAAAACAAATGTGCTTGGCTTGGAATTTGTACTTCATGCTGTAATCCCTAGAAAGAAAACAGCATTTCAAAGTTGATCTTATTAATGCCTCACTTAATTTATGGAACAGAATACCTCTTCATAACAGTCCCTCTGTATAAGAAATCCCCAGCTCACCAACTCTGCATGCATTTCACCGAGCTAGCAGCAAGAGCCGTGCGTGCCACACCGAGCCTCGTTGCAGTCCTTCACTGCCAAACCACCTTTGTACACAAACTGACAGGAGGATTCCTCCCTGATGTCACAGCAGTATTTCAGCTAACAGATGGACTTGCAATGCTTAGTGGATGCTACTCCCCTGCAGACACAGATCAAACACCTGAGCGCTGAAAAGTGCTCTCCTGGCAGATGTTATTAGATAATCTATACGCTAACAGTTTCCATAGGGTGAGGTAACTTCTATTAAGACAACTTGAATTTGAGAAACACCAAGTCTTAGGCTCCCTATAAACCAGAGACACGCACATCACTACTTCCTCTGATCATTCTCTCCCTCATTCCAGACTATGGTGAGACAAGTAGTCTTTCTAGAAAGCTACAAGGCATGATACCTGGTTTGTCACCTGGTGTCAAGTGTTACTGCTCCGTGTCTCTTTGATTATATGTTCACGTACAGTAATACTTTTCAGGTAGAGTCCTTAACACTCTGCTTTATAATACTCGTAATGAATATAACAGGATCATACTGATTTTTGTTTAATGTCATAAGAAATTTTATATGGGAAGAGATCACGGAATCATAGAACTACTTAGTTTGGAAAAGACCCTTAAGATGATCAAGTCCAGCCATTACTACTTTGTCCTTCTTGAACTTAAGTCAGTCTAACGCTTGAAACAGCATCAATGGCACGATGCATTATTTTGAAAACAGCCTTTTACTGAGTCTAGTAGTAAATTATCAGTAAAATAAGTACATTATATTTATTACATATATATGTATTAGTCTATGTCAGATAAAACCAGGTTTGATCATAAAAGGGCAGAAAAGACTAGTTGTAGTGTTATGTGAAATCTCTAATTAAATTACTAGCAGACCGGAGCTGTCTAAAGCCTCTTATTTCACATACTGGAGGACCACAGCTTTTTCCAAGTTCACAAAAGAGCATTTTAAAACTTGATATTAGAATATCTTATTTTGTTTTAGTATGTCACATGTCATATGTGCTGTAGCATAGAGACTTTTTGGGAGGCAGATTTGTTTAATAAAAATCACATAACCAGAGGGTGGTAGGGGCCGGAAGGGACCTCTGGCAATCATCTAGTCCAACCGCTTCTCCAAAAGCAGGATCACCTAGGGCAGATCACACCGAAACACATTGAGACTGGTTTTGAAAGTCTCCAAGGAAGGAGGCTACACAAGCATTCTGGGCAGCCTGTTCCACTGCTCCATCACACACAGAGTATTTTTTTTCTGATGTTGACATATAACCTTCTGTGCTCCAATTTGTACTATTACCCTTTGTCCTATCGCTGGGCACTACTGAAAAGAGACTGGCCCCTTCATGACACCCTTCAGATATTTTTAGACATTAATAAGATTCCCTCTCAGTCTTCTCCAGACTAAACATCTCCAGTTCTCTCAGCCTTTCCTCACAGAAGAGATGTTCAAGCCCCTTGATCTTCCTGTGTGCTCTTTTGAGAGCATTGTTTGAAAAGCTTTGCTTTTCTTTCTTCTGTCCCATGCTTCCCCATTTGATTGTGTTGTAGAGTCCTTGTTATGGTCTATTATTAGAAACTTAATTCCACCTACATAGTATACTGAGGTACGCACAAATTTAGTTTCTGCAAGTTCACTCCTTGGTTTTTGTGCAGTGCTGTCAGACTAATAGACCAGCTTCCCCATCTCTTTCCTATAATGGAACAGTGATCTGCATTTGGCAGGAAAAAAGCAAGCACTTGCTCTATGGAGAGGTAAGTCACAGCTGCCTGCCTCTGAGCAGACATTTCTGGGGAGATGTTTCCTTTTGCTTGGGTTCTTTTTGACTTAATTGATTGATCTATGTCTGGATACAGTCCTGTTCGATTTAATGTTCAAACTTGAATACCAGAGTCAGGAAAATTTTACCTAACAATTTCCTGTGCCTAGACTAAAAATCCGAGCTGAAAGCTCTTTACCCTATCAACAATGCAACCAGTTGTGGCTCACAAGAGCTATTAGAGGCTTCCTCCTGCTAGTCCAAAAAAGCTTTACGTAATGGGGTGGAAAAGTGCTTTGTGAAGGGATACAAACATCTCTTCACAGAATTCTGAAAATAGTAACCTGCTTTGCTCGTCTGCAGCACAGTAGGGGCAAGCTCAGCAATTACACAGATGCCTAAAGTGCCAATAAAACAGCACTACTCTCCCTAAGGAATCTTGTAAATAAAGATCTACAAGTCTGTCCCAGACTTGCATGGGGTAGCCACAGCAATAGCCCCAAAACTTCCAGCACAGTCAAGAGATGCTTAGTCAGTGCCTATGCAGATGCCCTCGCATCAGACACGACTGAAAACCCAAGGTCTCCTACATTTACTATACAACCTATTTTCCATGGTTTTTGTCTCTTAGATGTAGCAGAATGTATGCACTTTGAAATGCTAACTGAGTCAAGAGCTGAACTGCCATTGGCAAGCTGTCTTGGACATTGGCTTTTATTTCAGTCACTTGAGTCATTCCTGGAAGCATTTTCTGAGCCTCAGTAAATACGCTGGATGCTGGTACATGCTCCTGTTGCTGCTTCCACTTGTACCCATCTGTTATCATGGCACTTTTCCTGCTTACAAGTTGGTCAGACCATTAGACTAGATTCCAAGTGCCAAGTTAACGTGGGTTCAGGCAGTTACAAGAGCTCTTCTGCAGGCTCTCTCAGCTATGAGATAGAATTGCCACACTGATGCCACATGCTTCCTTACCTCATGACATCTGTTGATGCTGAAATGCCAAAAATAAAAACCTGTGTACATACAAAATGGACCTCTCTGTTGCTTGTGTAAGTTTGTTGCCAGTGTTTAACAGAGATGCTTCACGGGATCCCATCTTTTCCAATTATAGACTTTCCTTGCTGTTATTTTAAAGCAGTTTTGTGACCTGTAATATCAGACAGTAATATTCTCAGCATGAAAAATTTGTCTTAATCCTAAGTCACTTAGACTCAGTAGCTGTGTTATGAGTGAACCACGTGTTTTAAAATTTGAGCAGGATGGGAAGGAACATTTAATCAAGTGGTGTGGCTACAGTGGAAGCTGAGCCACAGGAACTTGATTGCTTGTAATTGTATTCTCAGCTTATCCTCATTTTCTGTTAAAATGCATTAGTCTAAACACTACAGAAGAAATGTAATCACAATAAACCATTGTCTTTTAATTAGCAGTGGAACAGGCTGAAAGTTACATGAGCTTGTCTAATGTGTGCCTGTTTGTTAAGCACCATGCCTCGATTGTGATGTCTTTGAATCCTTGTAATGTAAATACTTGTAGGATTTTTCTTCTATAACTTACAGTGGTTCTAACAGGTTCTTCTCTACTTCATAGTGGTTACAAATGGAAGAGAAAATGTGGCTACTTTCTAGACCAAAAAATGATGACTTGTGAAATAGCATATTTTCTGGCATCAACACGTTTGAGCATTACTGGCTACTGTTTATTCCTATTTTAAGTGCATTTGAACTTTTAAGCTTCTTAGCATTATTATAGGTTTTATTTGATGTCATAGGTTGTACTACAGTGGATGCACATTTTTTAATATAAAGTTTAATGAAGAAATAGTGGAAACTTAGGACATTGGATCAGCTTTTGAATTTTCCTGTTCTCTTCCTGGTGATCGCTGTGTCTGTTGAGATTGAATGAAATTCAGTTAAAGATTAATAACTTAAAATTTGGTTGCCTGCAAGTAGGTATCCAGCATCCTGTTACAGTAAGTGGAGATACAGTTAGTCCACCTAATGGAGCCTAAAATGACAAGTAGCCTAGAGAGATACCACTTAAGAGTTTTAGTCCTTTATAATGTGAACTCAAAAACCTAGGATTTGGGTGGCTACTCATTGGGAGCTAATGCCATTTCAAGCGTGTTAGAATATCTTTCTTTGCTTGTTGCTTGCTATCTAGAAGGTCTTCTGTAGATTCTGACTCATATCTTCCACCTCCTTTTTGGTGTCTTGGATACTGTATAGATTAAAAATTTGGGCAAAGGTGAGGCAGGATACAGTCAGGCATCTAAAATGGCAGCAATCCTCAGGTTCAAGCAGTTGAGTACCTCCCTTAACACATGAAAACAGAAGTTAGGTGTCATGATCTCAGGTGGAATTGCTTTCTTTCCTGGTTGTAGGCAGGGTAAGGTCACATACTCAGTTACAGGTTAGATGTTGTGTTTATGTGTGCTTTTAAGTAATGACACTTCCCATGGTGGGAGCTGGTGTCTTACTCTGGTGTTTCTGGTTTGTTCACATCCAGGCATTGTGAAGAAATGGCACTGTCATTATGTCAAAGCATTTTCTCAGAGAAAAAAGTCACTCACATGAAGCCATGTTTCTTCACGTGAACATACACGTTCTCTATCCCCTTGCACCAATTTATAGGTTAATCTCTGAGCACTGCAAAAAGATTATCTAAGTGTACTATTGGTTGACAGTTTCTATCAACGTTAAGCAATCATGTCTTTGCACATTGCCTGTCACTTCAGACATGTGAGATTAATCAGTCTCTTTCATAACACTCTTCTGGAAATGGAAACTCTTAGTACACTTATCTCTTCCTCTCACTGTTTTCTTCCTCCTGCTTTCTGTGCATGTCAGTAAGAGAGAGAGAGACTGTCTGGGGCCTTTATCTTTAATGGAAATGTTGCTGAACTAAATTAACTGCTTAAATAAACATAAAATAAGTTCTCTAGAGTGGAAGTGAGTTAATATTTTCTGAATGCTTGCTGAACAAGAAAGTAAGATTGTGTCTTGACAGTAATTACAAAAACTACTCCACAGGAACAGAAAGGTTTCAAACTTTAAAGAGAACTGAAAACATTGGAGCCAGGTTCATTTCAGGAACTGGCAGGAAGTTTTCTCTTTACTAGCCTCATCTGTTGACATTTAAAATAAAGTCCCAGGTCAGAGATTCTAGCACTCTGTGGAAGTGACAGTTTCACATTTATTCTCTACCTGATTCAAAAAAAGTTTAACTCTTCGCATGTCTTTGAAGTCTGCAGTGGGTTCTTTTAACTTCATTTTCAAAAAAATACTGTAATTTGCAGAAATAATTAACAATGCAAATATTACAAATCTTATATTTGCATTAAAAAGTGCAAATGCAGCTCTTCAATTCATTTGGTAGTTACATACATCTGTTCTATATTTATGGATGTCACTATTTTCTGTGCTTTTGTGAACACTCTCCGACATTGCCATAGTAGAAAATTTGAGAACACTTTCCTGAGAAAAAGTTTTAGCAAAACTACTTGTCCAGTTAGTCTTAGGTATGGTGAATAAGCTTTTTGGAATGAAGAGAATTATTTCATTTGAAATTTTCAGTGAGATATTTTGTGACATCGTACTTGAAAACTGAAGTTGAATATTCCTATTCACTCTGATCTTTCAACATGTGAATTTCCAATATTCCAAGGAAAAAAAAAATCAAGAAATAACTTTTTGAAGTGTGTGTCATAATGTCTATGGACAGTTCTAATCTATAAGTCTGCAAGAAAGGCTTTGAGATGCTAACTTTTGCCATCTGAAAGGAAGAAAATGCCATAGAAATTTCATTAAAAATACTAACTTATAAATCTTTAGTCTGCATTAGTGTGTAATTTGTTAATCATTTATAGTAGGTGCTGAATTAGAAGTACCTAGAATTGTTTATGGAAAATGGATTGTACAGAGAATTTGTCTCTTTTGGACCATAGGGATTAGACATATGGTAATCAACCCATTTCTTATCAGTTTAGGATTGAGTTCTTGTGAATGAGTAAATATTTTATATCACAAATTTTAAATTATTCAGGTGGGAACATGTCACAGAGTGACTCATGCCATGGCTGTCTTCATGAATGGGGCAGCATTGTTCTTGTGTGCTTCAAAGAAGCCTTGTATCCAAATTACCTCATACAGAAGTTAACAAGAAGTTGTTACTCTAGTCTGAAGTGATTTCCTCTGACCGTATCTCAGTAGCAAGAAAAATGTGTGAATTAACTCTCTCAAGCTTCATTAAAGGCTTTTCAGCAGATGGCTGTGATGGTGAAATTCTGCTTGTGTCAGCCACTTTTCATAGGGGTAAGAAAAAGCAAAACCCTTAACTTGTCTGTGTAATAACAAAGAAGGTGATAAACACCAATCTAACCCTTCAGTCTAGACAGTTCTTTGGAGTGCTTCTTATTGAATTAAGGGCTCACTTCCTATTAATTACTGGGACTTTACAAATTCTAGCATGTCACGTATAAAAGAGTCGTATCAGTGAGATGCTATGTGGTTTGCATTCAAATGAGTAGCATAGTTTGCTATTCATTTGCTATGTGGTACCAAACTGCATTCAAAGGTGTTCATTCAGTCCTGCCTTCAATTATGAATGTTGGCTGCTAATGGATTCTGCATTTTTTTGTGTCAGGAGTATATACTCATTTAACTCTGATGTTTAATAAGTTTTATACATTTGCATACATAATATGCATTTTAGAAAAGATAAATATCCAAATTATGTCAGTGCTTATTTTTCTCTGTAGAAAAATAGTGGTATATCTAAAAGATACCTCTTAAAGGGAATCAAATGATGTATAATAGTAAACTAATTAATTGTATTCACAGGTCACCAAAGACGACTTCTTCATGTGGCATTTTCATGCAGGCAGGTAGCCAAGGCTATGCTGTTTATATTTTTTTTTTTAATTCATAGTGGAGTGTTTTTTCTGCATAGCAGGATTTCTTTCTAATACAAATCATTATTTTACAGACCAAGCATAGATTTTCTTGTCTGCTCTCATCTATTATAAACTAAGTATCCTTATTTCTACTTGGTCTGTTCTATTGTGTCATTAAAGATACAGTCCTGAATTTGTTCTAAATATACATATAGTAAAGATGATGTATTAAATCCACAAATTCAGAACTTGATTTCAAATAATGGCTACAATAGGAAGAAGCAATTACAAAATTCATGTTCATATTCGTGCATATGTGTATATATATATATGTGCATGGACTTAGTAAAGATTCTCATAGATCTTACATAGAATTATAAACACAGAATCATGGAACTGTTTTACTGTTAAAATTGTACATTAAAATCAAAGCAAATATGTTCTCAGAAATATAAAATTAGGCTATGTTACTCTAATTCCCAGTAAAAAGTAGACAGCAAATCTGAGTGCTCAGCTAACTTGCGGTGAGTAACCAGTAGATGATACTACTTTTTGCTGACATAGCAAATATTATCAAATGCATTCACAGATAAAATTGATAATAGCATGCAAAATATTCCACTCTGGATGAATACTGGTTTTGGTTGAAACGTGTCTAGGGAGGAGGGCTGCTAAAATGATAACAAGCAAGGGCTCACTTGATCTCAGTGACAGGAAACAGACCCCAGGTCATTTGTAGATGTGAACTGGAACACCTGCCCATAAGAGAGACTGTTGGCACAAAACAACAGGACTAGTACCTCTCTTGAGATAAAATGATGTAATGGCACTTCAAGGTACACATTTAATGTCTTGTTTTCTCCCTCAACTGGGCCTGTATGGTAGCTAATTTTAAGACAGATAACTAAGAAAATTACATCCATTCTTGACATGCATGTTTCTTCTCATGTGCTGTAAAATGGGTTTAAGGTGACTAGCTCAGATACACTTTCTATTATGTGCTTCATGTCACGTGAGATAAATGTGCTACTGACATCTGTTCCAACTCTTTTAGCTGAGATCACGTTTATACACTTGAAGAGGGGAGATAGATGGGTGGCTCTGCGTTCTTTGTTCTTTTTGGGGTTTTCCAGAAGAGAAGCTAGGCAGTCTTCAAGGGTTATCTTTCTGCTGAATTAGCTATTTAAAGGTTGAGCTGATTCCAATTAAGATTATAGTTACTCTAGGTATAAAAATAGAGTGTTTCGTCTTGCTGCCAAGGTTGGATGGCTTTTGCAGTGAATAACTAATAGCCTAGAGACCTAGACTTGAAATTTGCATGTAAACCAACGTACATACATAGACTCAAACACACACAAAGCATTTCAGAGATCCTCTTCAGCCAGCATGGGCTGAACAGATGTAATTTGCTTCAGTTAAAGTGCTCTGTATTCAAGGAATAGTTATTGACCTATCTGCATTTTAAATAATCTTGTTTTTCACAAGTTCTGCACAGGAAACAATTTCATTACCTTGTAGCATCCTGAATCATAATTTTGTCTGTTCAGGATAGACTTCAATGGATCTACCTTAAATCACAACGATTCCTTAGTAGTTCAGATGAGTTTTGTGGGAACAACATAAGATGGTTGTGATGATTGACTTTTTTTTTCCAGTGGCAATTATTCAGTCACCAGTGCGCTTCAGTTCTAGATGTGTATAGCGTAAATCAGCAGAGGATCTTACTTTGTCACAATTGGGTACTGTATAGTATCTAGACAGGTTTTCATGTGGACATAAAATTGCATTACAGTAATTTCATAATGCTGACTGGAGTTGATGCAAATTCTTTCTTTAACCCTGCTGTTTAGAATGACCAGAGTCTCCTTATAGAGAGTTTTTAAATGTAATTGTCATATTCCAAGATGAGGAATGATCTGAATTCTTATATTTTTCTGTAATACCGTAGAAAACAGGAATTTATAACATTTATTGACAAATAATTGGGAAATTTCCTTTTTGCTTACCTTTCCTACCAAAAACTGAATTTTCTCAAAATTAATGTGAGTAGATGGAAAGTGGAAATACAGGCACTAAAGTAGAGGTCAATTTCTCGACTTGTATGTGGGCCACTACATCATGTGAAATAAATCACAACTGGTCAATTATATTTATATTAGTCAATGGAAGATTCTTACGAGCACTGTGAATTACAGTCCGAGCAGGGCACTGACATCCTGAAATGAGCAAACTGTCTTAATGCAACACATTGTCTTCTGTGTAGACGAGAGAAAGGATAGTGGAGTCTGGAGAAAGAATGATATTTTAGAAAACATGAACTAGGTTTGCAGAACCTCAGTAGTAGTTACAATAAATTGCCTAGGAAAAGTCTAGGAGGAAAGTCTAAAGAAGAGAAAGACAAACATTCTGTATTCCAGTGTAATCTGTTGCTTCACTAGATTCTCTGGGGTGTTTAGCATCTGAATTTCATAGATGATCCAAATTTTTACTTATGTCTGACATGAAATTTGCATAAATTTGCTGAAGATGCTTGGAAATCTCACCAGTTATATGTAAGATTAAAATCAGATACTGCTTATCTATCTCTCTGGTGGATCTGTGCACAGGGATATAAAATAGCAAATTTATAATGTATTATTTTCACATAGATTATAATAAGAAGAGAAAAAAATCACAAATAGTTTGTTCTGGTGAAAACTGTTGAACTGTAATGAGAAATTGTACTAATTCTCTGAACTTCCTAAAATGCAAACTCCCTGTTCCCCTGAGATGACATTTTCCACGTTCTCTTGGTCTGATCCATAATACAGTGTTTCTTTGTCCACTTGGCCGTCTCTTAGTGTCCCATTAGAAGTATGCACATTTTGTGAATGTGTAATGTAGTCATGATGCTTTCTCACAAGAGGACATTTTAGAAATATTTAATGCCTTTCATCACTGCAAAGATAATGTATGATGACACTTTCCAACTGATCATAGAGAACTGAAACCAAATAGAACCGATCTGGGTATCTTGTGAAGGGTTGTGGGTGCTAAATATAGACTGCATTCATAATTTTGAGTAGCATATAATAAAAGTAGTGTGAGTTTGAAGTACTGCATGCTATTGAATATTACTTTTAATAATTTATAGAGTTTCATTTGAGTTTTTATTTAGTTGCATTCTTTTTATTCAAACTGAGTATCTAGTATCCTTCATACTAAGAAGTTCTTGAAAACGGTATTTGGACATCAGTTTTCAGACCTGTGCTTTGGTAGACAGTAGGGCTTTATGACAGACACACAATGACATGTTTTTCATATCAAACTAGCCAATATACAGCTTCCTGGAGGGTTCATTAGATTTTAGTGAGGAAGTTCTAAAAACAGATTTGTCAGCCCTACAGATAGGTGTTTGTCTTAAAGTGCATTGTTACTGTACTTACTGCTATTACATAACACAAATTACTTACTGAAGCATGAAGGCTTACCAGGCAGAGCAGCACTCTTCCTCCCTTTGAAATCAATGTTTTGTCTGAGAAGAGTCTTTATTGATGAGTTAAGAAGAAATGATGTTATTTGGAGCTGCTCAAAGTTCTCTGGATTTTATTGCACTTTGTCCTCCAGCAGTTGTGTTTCTCAGATTGGTTCAGTGATGTTTCTTTCTGAGCATTAATCCTGTCAAGACTTGCACTGTGACACAGTCTGTTTTCCCCAACTTCTATTATTCTTTGCAATTTGCTGTTTTGTTCAGATATTTGTTAAACTCTTAGACTTATTTCATACTTTTATGTTTGCATGTGCTTGTTAAATCAGTTCATAGGGTTTATTGATTCAATTTGGTGAATTCTTTAATGTAAAACCAGACTTATCTTTTCTCTGGCTTGTCTTGTTTAGCACAATTTATCCTGAAATTACTTAGAGAAATCTTTGTCCTAAAATACATGATGTTGTAGATACAGCTTCATTTTCTTATTGGCGTGATCAACGTTACCAACGCCGTACATTAATGATAACTGATAGCAATACTTTTCTTATATGTATTGTCTAAGGAAGGTTCTGGTAATGGAAGTATTGCAGCATACTTACTGAAAAATAGAAATTAATTAGTTTTGTAAGCTGCAATGCCTCATGAGGATTAGTTGGGCAAATACCCCTTTAGGAAGAGAGAACTGAAAAGAGCTAGTCATTTCTGAGCTATCTGCAGTTTTGCGATAATACATTATTGTCATAATGTAATTCTTCAACTACGATGGAGAAGTAGCTAATGAAGTATTAAAATATGAAGTTTCTTTCTAAACTGTCACTGTGTCGGGGAGATGTAACTAAAACAAAAAGATTGGTTGTGCAGGTAGACAGGCATTCAACTAACAAACAGATCTCCTAAACAGACTCATGAGTAGTGACTTTAACGGATCTAGCTAGCTAGGAATTCAGGCTATGGTTTAACTTTTCAAAGAGATGGAATGACTAGCCAGTTGAAAAGATTTATTTGCAGACTTTTGATGATTCTATGATTAATTTTTTTACAGATAACTGTAATGTAATCGCTTTGATGTTAGTGATCTGACTTGTTTTTTCATTGTATTTGAAACAAGAAAAAAAAAGGGGCAATGGTTGTAAGCTGGAACATAGGAGGTTCCACATCAACCTGAGAAGGAACTTCTTCACCGTGAGGGTGACGGAACACTGGAACAGGCTGCCCAGGGGGGTTGTGGAGTCTCCTTCTCTGGAGATGTTCAAGACTCGACTGGACGGGTTCCTGTGTGACTTGGTTTAGGTGATCCTGCTGTTGCAGGCGGATTGGACTAGATGATCTTTCGAGGTCCCTTCCGATCCGTAATGATTCTATGATTCTATTTCTACTGCAGAAAATGGAACCTTTTAACAAAATCTGGTTGTCTTAACAAAACAATTACAATGACATATCCAAGTGCTATCTTTAAATAAATAAGATGATTTCTCAAGTACTGGATTTATATTAAATGCAAGTTGTTGGAGAACGTAATTCTGGCTGCATTGATGTACAAAAATTCACTTCAACATACTGAGAGTTGCTTCCAGTTCTGCCCTTGAAGACAGATGTGAACTTTCCACTTCATTGCCTAGAGATGTCTTTGAATAGAGCTCCATAAATGGTTCATTTTACAAGCACAGTGTATGTTATTCTAGGGTCAAAGGATTGGGAATTGATTACATAGACTAAAACATGGATATGATAAATTTATCTTATTTTAAAATGAAATTTGAATTCTCTGTGCCAAACATCTGTGTAAAACACTCTTCATGCACTTATGTCTGTAGCTGTCTGTATCCCAAGTTTACACTGACTCTTGCTGTCAGTGAATATTTAAAATTCCTACCAATATACAGCACTACTGATTCTTTTACTCAGGCAGATGCCTATTTTACCAAAAAGGTTTGATTTTATTCTTTTATTTTAGTTAGTTTACATTACATATATACATATTTTAAAAACCCAAACAATTTTAGAATGTAAATTAGAATTTTTATTCCAAAGTTGTCTTTCTTTAAAAAAAAAGACAAAATATGTAAAGAATATATCTTAGTTTTTTTAAATTATGAATAAAGTGACAATAAACTAGCTAAATTGTTCAGATAAATTGTGGTGAGTTTAGAAAATTAAGTTTTAGATATAACCAGCAAAGTCTGTTCCAATTTTTAAGTTTTAGAAAACATGGTTATTTCATTATTTTCAGACAATTTCTTATACCAATATCCTACTGAGATTAGAGAGGTTACAAACAGCAGAGAAAACTTTGGACCTGCCTTTTAGGAAGAATAAAATGACCATCAAAATGCCTGTAAAATTTAGTAATGGAGGTGTTATCTGTATAAGATCGTTGGTTTATTTTAATCAGCTGAATTCCACTGACTGAATCTGTACTGTCACAGCCTAGAAAGTGTGTAGATATTTTTCATTAACAACTAACATCCCCTTTTCAGAAAGAGCGTATTTTGTCTGGTTGTTTATACAATGTCTAACCCAGCTGACTCTTTCTAGTTCACTCCTCTGCTGCTCTTCTGTCACAATGTTTTCTTACACCCCTCCCACCCTCCAATTAAAAGAGGAAAGAGAATGTGAGCAGAAAGTAATACAAAAGTTATGGAGGAAGAAGTTTGGGGGCTTGGGTTTTGGTTTGTTTCTTCTTTCTTTCTTTCATTTTTTGTTTATTTATTTTCGTCTAATGTCTTAGAGCTATTGACTTCTCTGACATTTTTATCTCCAGATGTTTGTTCTTGACTTAATAGGGAACTACAATTAAATTAATTAGAAGCTGACATGAGTATCACTTGTTAAGAAAGATTGCATGATGTTATGTCATCTATGATGTAAACAGGTTCTTTTAAGTAGTATTTAAAGAGTTGAGCAAATGCTTCAGAATTAATTAAGACTTAAAAATTGACTTTCAATGAGAAAATATGGTCAGTCACTTTTGAACAACAGCAAGGCATCTGATAGATGGCTAATTGTAGTCCACATAGGAAATCAGGAAGAAACAAAACCTGACAACATAAAAATTCAAATGAATGTTGCTTAATTATTTATTTGATATTTATGTTGTAATTTAATTGTGATAAAAGATAAAAAGATAGAAGTCAGTCAATCTGAATAGACTGAATTTAATTTAGAGAAGTAAAATTTTACTTTTGCAATAAATGTTGATATTTTGTGTGCAGAACTACAGTAACATAATTCTTTACTTATAAATGGTCAATAGACTAAAAAGAGCAGTTAATCTTAGAACCCTGTAACTGTTTATACCAACAGTGTTTTAAGTATTTAGATTTACTGAGGACAATTTAGCATCAAATACCCTTTTGAAACATGGTTGAAAAGCACATGCTATGCTTTCAAGAAAATAGTTAGCCTTCCATGCAGTTTCTAATCACTTTGTGACGATACAATTGTTGGTTACAAGAATAAGGTTTGTTAAATTTGACATAAGGTACAAAGCAGTAAGTAGGATTTATGATACAAATGGAAACCTTGTGATTTCAGAATAAGTACAGATGTATTCATTCTGATTTTGACAATATTGTAAAGATTTGTCTACTTAAAATACAAGATATTTTCATGACAAAGTAACTGGCATTTGCTGCCAAAAGGGTCTGAACGTAGCTTAGGTTTACGGACTGGCTGAGTAATGTAGGAAAGTGCTGGGCTTTTATCGCATGAACTTTTCATATTTCAATAATTCCTTTAAAATTTGACTTTTTAAAGTTTGAATGTGAGCCTTTAGAAAGATGCCCCTCTGGGTATCACTCATACACGTATGAGTGCAGGATTATTGATTTGCCATTTGCCCTTTTCCTCTCTTTGGGGAGAGCTGTTCTGTCTTCTTTTCAAGGAGAAATACTGAATCCTGTTAACTAGCTAAGTAATGGTGTAATTTGTATTAAAGCTGAACTAACAGTTGCTTTGAGAGGATTCTTTATTTATCTTGATACAGTAAAAAGTAGTTAAAGAGCAGTTAAGTATTGTGAGATAATTTCTGCAAAATTTTGTTTTTTATTGTCTCTGTAGATTATTTTTTTCTACTCTGTAATCACTAAAACTACCAGATGTATTTTGAGACGTTAAAAAATCCAAATGTTGCCAGGTTAAAACAAATATTGTTCAAGTCAAGAATTAGCATTCCAAGAAATTTTTGCTTAGACACAACAATGAAGTTTTGATTAAAACTTAGTTTAGTCTTACAGAAACAAATATTTAAATGTAAAATACAAATAAGTTTAGTTACTTAAGAAGCTCTGTTTTGTGAATGCAATTTTCACTCTTGAATATGTCATGTGATGAATTATCCTGACTATTACACTTAGACATGAGATATCAGCATAATGCATATGTCTGTTCTCAGGAATTGCAATTTCTTTGGGAAACTAAACCCCAGTTTTGGGGTCTTACTCTTAATTACTTCCAAGGAGCTAGCACTGCTTCAGTGCCCTCACTTCGTCGGTATTAGTTTGTTTTCTGGGTTTTGTGTGTGTGTATGTGTTTTGGTTTGATTTTTTCCCTAGAAGTTAAAACTCTTTCCCTCTTATATTCTGTATTTATATTAAGAGTTAGCAGTGCATTTGTTTTGGGTAGATTTTACATGGGTTTGGATTATTTGGGTTTGGATTTTTTTTTGCTTAGTTTTCTCATGGTGTCTCTAGAAAGTAAACTGGAACATATTGTGGATGATTGCTGAAGTATATTTGATTTATTTGCACAATAAATGACAAGAGAGCATCTGCTTTAAGTCATTCTCTAGCATCACAGTGTGTTATGCTTCTAAACAGATTGCAAGAATATTTATGTAAGAAATATAAATTCTAATGCATATTTGTCTGAAGTATTATTTGAAAAGTTTTATTTTGAATCATTCAAGTACATATTTCCAAATTATGGAAGCATGCATCACTCTCCCCTTTTTGAGTTACAATATTTGACAGGATTGCCTTGCTAACTAAATGGCATAATCCTTTTTAGGATAAGTTTTCCAGTATTTTCTGTTGTGTCACTGTACAAAGGAAAATTGTAGACAGGACCGTACAAGGTAAAATTAGTGGTCAGCGTGTACAGAAATTATTAATATTAATTAAAAACTGTGTACCACAGTGTTATTGAGGCAAATCAGCAAAAATATCAAAAAGGCACTAAAAACACTTAGTTTTCCCCTTTTGCACTTGCATCACTTGTCTGCCTGTGCCTTTTCCCTGGACTTTGAACTGCATTGCCTCGAAGTTAAGAGTTTGCCTCTTATCAGTGGAAAAGACTGATCCTAATGATAAAGTGCTATTCTGACTTGTATATTGCGAAACCAGCCATTTTAGGAGATGGCAGCTGTGTTTGTTCTTGTGATCGTGTGCTCTGCCATCTCTTAACTGTGCCCTTTTCATGATCTTAAAGCAGAGAGGTCAGTATTGACTTCATTTTGGATGTTTAGGAGATGTGTACTTTGGGAAGAGCTCAGGAAATTGTTAGAAGGTGCACATACTTCCATCATGTGTTGCATGGCATAAAGTCATGGCCATTCTTCACAGATATGACATCTGTCTCCTTTGTCTACTGTATTATTTCTTTACTGCCATGGCAGTTGCCAGTATATTAGGAAATTATATTATGTATAGTTAATGATTAATTTACAAAGCCAGGTAAGGGATTACCCTTCACTGTCTGCTGGACTTGTATGACTTGAGTCTATTTCCTTGACTATGAATTATTCTCCATTCTCTTTTTCTGCTTGTTTGCTTCTCATTCTCATTTTCAAACATGCAAAAAACTAATCTATCAGTCACATAATACAAGACAGCAAAGAGTATACACAAATCATTGCTTTATCATAATAAACACAAATGATAAAGGCATAACAGATGAAATGGATACACAGACTTTGTTTCTGAATAAGTTTGATTCAAACAAGAGAATTGAAAATTGGGAGTCATGGAAGTGTCTTTGGTATTTAGAGCTTTCAAATATCATACCATTTATTTTCATATCAGATTACTGATATAGGACCTTACTTCAGGCTATCATTTTAAGAAAAATTTGTCTTTCAACTTCACTGTAGGCTTTCAGAACATCTCAAATGCATCCTTGAAATGAGGTTTGTCCAGACTGTAGTTTGTGACAGGCTTTCTACCTTATCATAAATGCATACGGTAATGAGCCATCAGTGGTGTTTGTATCGAGAAATGCCCCATAGCCTATTGAGTGAATCTGAGTAGCTGGGGCCAAAATTTTAGCTCTTCAGTGAAGTATGGAAATTTAGATCAGATTGGACTGGATGGAGCTGGGAGTAAAATTCAACTCTTTTTATTCTTTAAGTATTGTCATCTTTCTCCATAGCATTTCACTTGTAATGTAGGTCATCCACTTACATGAAAATGCATGCATATTCTTAAAAAGGACTATTCATGCAGTAATAGACTAAATATAAGGAAAGGCTGACATATTTCAATCTGTCTTAGCAAAGATGCTTGTTTTTTGCAAAACATATTGTTGAAATGAACTGTACATGTTAGTTTTAGGATTATGTGATTTGCAAGAGCAAGCACAATGCAAAATGACTTTTCAGAATGATGGTGTATATCAGATATCTTCGTATTTCTGCTGTACTTCTACTTTGATTCAACAAACGAAAAACAATTTTATACAAAGTTGTTGATTCATATTAATATGAATAATGTATGAAACCGTACAAATGAATGCTTTTGAAGGTAGAGTTGACTCATTATGGGTAACAATTAGGTGTAAACCCAGTAAGAGAGATACTGTGATGGGAATCTGTTATAGACCACCAGTCACTGCCTCTTGTGCTCATGGGGGACTTCAATTTTCCTGATGTCTGCTGGAAATATAACACAGCAGAGAGTGAACAGTCCCAGATGTTTCTGGAGTGAAACCTCTGGTGAGGGAGCCAACCAGGGAAGGTGCCCTCTTGGACCTGCTTTTTTGTGAACAGGGAAGACCTTGTGGGAGAAGTAAAGGTTGGAGGTCATCTGGGGCACAGTGGTGATGAGTTGATTGAGTTTTCAATCCTTGGAAAAACAAGGAAAGGGACTAGTGAAACTCTTA
Source organism: Rhinopomastus cyanomelas (assembly GCA_013400115.1). Classification (NCBI taxonomy): domain Eukaryota; kingdom Metazoa; phylum Chordata; class Aves; order Bucerotiformes; family Rhinopomastidae; genus Rhinopomastus; species Rhinopomastus cyanomelas. Next base: position 176,372 of record VXBP01008012.1, read on the forward strand.
CCTTAGACTTCCAGAGTGCAAACTTTGGCGTGTTCAGGAGACTAATTGACAAAGTACCTTGAGGGGCTGCCCTAAAAGATCTAGGAGTCCAAGAAGGCCGGGAAGTCTTAAGGGCACAGGAGCAGGCTGCCTAAGGAGACAAAAGATGAGTAGGTGGGAAAGGGGGCCAGCTTGGCTAAATAGGGATCTTTGGCTGCACCTCAAGAACAAAAAAATAGTCTATAACCTCTGGAAGAGGGGACAAGCCTCTCCTGAAGACTTGAAGGTTGTAGTCAAACCCTGCAAGAAGAAAATCAGGAGGGTCAAAGAACAGCTCAACTTAGCTACACCTGTTAAGGATAATAAAAAAAAAGTTTCTATAAATACATTAAGAACAAAAGGAGGGCCAGGGAAAATGTCCATCCTATTTTGGATTCAGAGGGAAACCTAGTAACAGAGGATACAGAAAAGGCTGAGGTGCTCAATGGCTACTTTGCCTCAGTCTTTAGCAGTGGAACTAGGTGTTCCCTGGGCAACAGGCCTCATGAGCTGGGACACAGAGAGGGAGAGCAGAATGAGGCCATCATTCTGCTAGGAAACGAAGTGGTCCGCTAGACCACTTAAAAATAAACAAGTCTGTGGGGCCACATGGGTACTGAAAGAGTTGGCAGATGTGCTCACCAAGATGCTTTCCATTATTTACTCAGAATCCTGGCTAGCTGGGGAGGTCCCAGTGGACTGGAAGGTGGCAAATGTAACATCCATCTACAAGAAGGGCAGAAAGGAGGGTCCAGGAAACTATAGACCTCGGTACCAGGGAAGGTCATGGAACACATCCTCTCAAGTGCCATTGCACTTCACTACAGGACAACCAGGGATCAGGCCCAGTCAATGTGGGCAGGTCCTACCTGACGAACCTGATCTCCTTATATGACAGGATGATCCAGCTATTGGATAAAGGAAAGGCTGTGGATATTGTTTACCTGGACTTTCAAAAAGCCTTTGACACTGTTCCCCATATAATTTTTCTTAACAAGCTGGATGCTCATGGCTTGGACAAGCACACAGTCTGATAGGTAAACACTGGTTGTATGGATAAGCCCAAAGAGTGGTGGTTAATGGAGTTAAATCCAGCTGGTGGCCTGTCACAAGTGGTGTGCCTCACGGCTTGGTGTTGGGACCATCTCTGCTTACCATCTTTATTGATGATCTCAATGAAGACGCAGAGTGGATCATTAGTAAGTTTGCAGATGACATCGTTAGGTGGGCGTGTTCATCCACAAGAGGGTAAGGAGGCTCTTCAGAGAGACTTGGATAGATTGGAGCAATGGGCCAATGTTAATGGCATGAACTTCAATGAAGCCGAGTGCCAGCTCCTGCACTGGGGCCACAACAACCCCATGCAATGCTACAGGCTTGGGGAGGTGTGGCTGGAGAGACATGTAGCAGAGGGGGACCTGGGGTTTCTAATAGACAGGAAGATGAATATGAGCCAGCGGTGTGCCCAGGTGGCCAAGAAGGCCAATAACATCCTGGCTTGTATTAGAAATACTGTGGCCAGAAGGAGTAGGGAAGTTATCGTCAGCCTCCGAATACCTCTGTGTATTTGGCACTGGAGAGGCCACATCTTGAGTATTGTGTCCAGTTTTGGGCACCTCAACACAAGAGAGATGTGGAGGTGCTGGAGAAGGTGCAGAGTAAGGCAACTAAGCTGGTGAAGGGCCTAGAGAATAAGTCTTGTGAGGAAAGACTGAAAGAGCTGGGACTCTTTAGTTTGAGGAAGAGAAGGCTGAGAGGAAGCCTCTCTTCTCACAAGCAATTAGTGATAGAACAAGAGGGAATGGGTTCAACTTACAAAAGGGTAGGTTTAGACTTGATATTAGGAAAAAAAAAGTTCACAGAAAGATGGCCAGGGACTGGAATGGGCTTCTGAGGGAGGTGGTTGAGTCACCATCCTTGGATGTGTTTAAAGTTAGTTTGGACAAAGTGTTAAGGGATCTGGTTTAGGGGTGAGTATGTAAGGTAGGGTAGATGGTTGGACTCGAGCATCCCAACAGTGTTTTCCACCCAGAGGAATTCTGTGATTCTGTGAATATGATCCATTAAGGGGCTGTTTTTGTAGTTTAAATCAGGTATATATTCTGAGGTGTGATAATGATCCACTGAGCACTAAGTGCTCTTAAATGACAAGAACAGTTCTCCTTTATACTACAGGATTCAGCTAGTTCCTTAGCTAAGCCTTCATTTTTGAACAAAACCAATTTTCTCTAGTGTCGTCATAAAAGGTCAACACTGAACACAGGATTGAATAGACCACCAACTCCTCAGGGGAAGGAATTGCTTGTTGTTTTACTGTCATCTGTGACACTACAGATTTTGTCAGTTCAGAACAAATAATAGGAATGATGGGACAGGAATACTCATGATCTCTCCTGACTAGTTGTGTGGGGAATTCAGCTGCTAGAAGTCACAGAAAACAGTTGTTCTTTGATTCTGTTATAATAAAAGGTACAAAAAAGCATACTAGGGCTACTCATTTTCAACATACAGCCAAGAAGTATTACAACAACCTAGCATTTCTAAAGCACATAATAAGCTAGTTTGTAAATAGTCTTTTTACTGTAAATTTACTACTTCAGACAGTAACACAACCTTGGATTTCTTTGGTGTGTATGATCTAGATTGAATAACTACAATAATAATAGAAAAGCAAATTAGAAATAATGTAAAGAGAGGCCATATACTACTGCCAATTAATACACAACAACATGCTCATTTGTCATGGATGCCAGGAAACTGGAATTAATTTACTCTTCTAATTAAGCCAGAATTTATGGAATATATCTTCCAATACTCTGGAATGTTTCTTTGTTCTTCCAAAACCATGAAATAGATAGCCATTAAGTGATGCAGGATAATGTTTAAAGGTGCTCAAAGCAACTGAAAGCAAAGAAGTCAAGAAGTGATGTTTAAAGTATTAAATGATAGTTTTGCAAGATGTTTTATTGTAAAGATCACAAGCTAAAACAACCTTCAGAAAATTTATGGTTTCTTTTGTTAGAACTACTTTATTTCCTTGAGTAATGATTAGAATTAACATAATCTAAGAAGATTATGAAGTGCGGCTGTAGAGTAAGATATATTTTACTTTCATTGCTGCCCATCAGACACCAAGTAAAAATACCTAAAATTTCTGTAGCATGCAGAAAATGGCAACTATAGACTAGGGTATCACAATTCAGAACAAGGACTGTCAGTGACAATGCCTTTAACAGGGAAAGAATAATTCATTGACATTTTTTGTTCCAGTTTCTGTTGCTTCAGGCGTCACATAAAGAGAAGTAAGCTGGATTCTGTTCTTAGTTTGACATTCATTGTATCTTTCTATCTCAGATTGATTGCAACTTCAAACAAACAAAAGGCAGTCTCAAATTAAAAAGCTGGAGTTCCTCCTTCTGTTGACAGACATCTTTGTTCTGCAGGAATTTTTACCAGTGTGTGTTTTAGGCTGATCCTGTACTTTTACCTTAATCAGCTTTTATGGATGTCCATGGTCTAGAGTCTTTGGTGGTTGAAGGATACCTTGACATTTGAAATCAGCTAAGTGCTATAAATATATTTAATACTGATACTATAAGCATGCTGCTCACAAGTACTATTAGAGGAATGCAGTTCTTAGATCTAGTAGGACTTCATGAATCATTGAGTGATATTTTTGGCAATCACGTCGCACAATGAAATCAGATGCACTTCTCCATACCACCACTCCTATTATGTTGTGCTCAGAAATTGCAAATCACTAATGGAAAGGAAGGTCTTCTAGTTTCAGATCTAAATTTATCTATGGACAATTTATATCCATTTGGTTTGCAGCCAGCGTATCTTTCCTCTCATATAAGTCATGTTTGTGGAATTCGTTTCCCTACATCAAATGAGCCATATTCTTTTAACCTCTTCTCCAAAAATCAGCCATCTAACTAAGCATTTGTTTTACACAAACTTCCTTCACTTGGGGTGAAATCTAAAGATATGTTTAAGATCCTAGGTGATATTTAAGACAAAATGTATGCATATATATTCAGGAGAATGATCCCGGAGAATTGCCCGTCACCTCTACCACCACACAGTAGCTATGAAAACCTTTTGATATATTCCTAATCCTGTGCACCACTGTTGCTCAGCTGCCAAGTTGCCTACTTAGTTGTCTCCTGCTAGATGTACAGTTTGATTTGGTGGGCATGCCCTGAACACATTATGCCCCTCTTTCATTCTCTGTGGATGTAACGTTTTTACATGCGAGTCTAGAAATTTGAGTTTCTCCCCTTTAAAAGTAGGAGACTGGATTACTTAGTCAATGTGGGACTTCAAAGAAATGCTCAGGTCACTAGTCCCATTCTAGATGTGAGTACAGCCTCCCTGCTCTGCATTGTTTTGTTCAGACATCATCTACCTTATGCAGAAGGACTCCTCAAGGAAGATGTACAGACATTAGGAGTGCAGAGCAGATACAGTTAAAGAATTATTGATATAGTCACCACTTCAGTGAGGCCTTTAAATAAATGTTTGCTGGCCATTCTCTGCTTCTTTCTAACAATTTTCTAACATTTGAGTTGGCCCAGCAGTGCTGTAGTTCCAGGAAGATTTCTTCGCATTGAATAAAGTGAATGTGTTTTGCTTGTGGGTAAACACTGTGTTCCTCAGTTTTGGGTGAATTATACATATCACATAGCTGCTTGATTTACCTTTCTGGTGCAAATATATTTTAATGGATGTTATTAGACTATAGTCATGCATTTCCACAGCCAATATGTTGGTTTCTATTTTGTGTGTTCATTTCCTGTTGACATTTGCTTGTGTACGATCTCATTATTATAAAAATGGAGACTGAATCACATATTATGTTGACCATGTCTTTGTATGCAAGGATACCAAATATTTTGTTGTTTGTTTACATTTTCTTTGCAGAATTTGACTTAGATCACATTTTAAAAATTCTTTCTTCATCCTTGATTTTTCCAGACTTCAAAATTGAGTTTGCTCAGCCTCTCAGCTTGCTTCTCCTCCCTGTATAGGGGGTTTGGTTACTTTCTCTATGAATGCATTACATTCATATGAGATTTTGGAAACATGCACTACAAAGTTGTGGAAATAAATTTGCATTATTTAATTATTTATTGATTAAAATAAAGATTCAAGTTAAAACTGTTTGAAAGTCTCAGAACAACTAGGTTATATTACTTTTTATACCATAGATGTCTTACTTTAAAACTTATGTTTATTGCATATCAAACATACTGAAAACTATACGTAGTAAAAATGTGGACAGCAACTTTGAGTAATATGAAAAATGCTTTGGTGGCTTCTTGTATTGCTCTTTCCCCATTTTGTTTATGAGTTAATTAGGGAGAAAAGTATGCTTTTTTCCCCATACATATGTAAAGAGTTTGATAAAGTTGTTCTTTGTAATGTGAATATTTTAGATAGTGAAAGCAGAATAATATTAGTTTTTCAGAGATTTAATTCTTAATGTTTTTTCATTCCTGTGTTGGTCTTATGATTTTGTTTTACTAGGACCAGTGAGGCTGAAGAATTAGGAGGGATAAAGATGTGAGCTAACTGTGACAAACGAAGTAGTTGATTGGCATCTAAATGAAAGTAAAGCATTTCCCTTCTAAAGTAATTTAGAGCTGTTTTATGGGAATAAGTGTTTCTTTTCACCTTTGTAAATATATTAAGTATTCTGAATACTTTTCTTTTGGAGAAAAGGTCTAGTTTACAGTTTATGAGGCATTTGCCAAGAATGGTTAATGGATTTCTCAACATAATATAAATAAAAAAAGTTTGACTGAGAGGGGGATGAAATAGCTGAGGTATTGTTTTCAGATTGTAATGATGCGATATTGTGGTGTACAAATACCAAAGTAAAGGAACCAAAACACCCAAACTCTTGCATGACAAATGAAAAATAGACATTCATAATGAATTCTAGGCATATGCCTTTTTAAAGATGACATTTACTTATTACGAAACCAAATTAGGAGAACTCTGAGACACAGCTACTTTCTTTTGTCCAGCCACATGGGGTTGTATAAAATCCTGCCATTACGAAAACAGGGATTCAAAATATTAGAAGCACTAATATATTTTGTGATGTCAGTGATAGTGTCTACTGCCAATTCGTGAACCAAAGAGTGTGAGAAATTCTGTAAAGAACTAAGATTTATCTAGTGAAGACTGCTGAAAGAAGATGAAGTCCATTTTCCAAGTCATAATAAATTTGGGTTGACAGGCTAACTGCAAAGATAGCCTCAAGGAAAAGCTTGCATTCAGCGTATGAGGTTAACTGAGGAAAAGACAAGTCTAAAACTAAGGCATATGACTTCTTGGTACAAAATGTGATTGTACAGCAAACCATTCTGACAGCAAATCAGAAGCTAGAGAGCTGGTGGTGAAAGAAGATTTTTGTAGGCTCTTTTGTGATCAAACATCCATATGATTATAAAAACTTAAATAGGACTTCAAAACATTTCGCTTGGGAGAAGGATTCACTATGGCTATATAGCAACTCTTTAAAATTAAGTGGTAAACAGATGCAAATGCACAAAAGTCCAAAAGGAGAGTGACAAGTTAAATCTGCGTAATTGGAGAAATGCAGGGCATTTCACTGGCATCATTTGCATCAGCGTGGCAGTGATGGTATTTCGATCTCTCGGCAAGAATTAGTGGAGTTTGCACATGCTCATCATCACGTTCCTTGCTCTTGTTAATTGTCATCATATGCCTTTGTAAGAGACTTCTGCTCAACACAAAGGAGAGTCCTTGAGTTGGAGAACTTTACTCCAGGGAAAAGAGACTGAATAGGGACACTAAGCAAAGATGAGGGTAAACAATGACTGGGGAACTGCTTTGTATTATAGGCAGTTCAAAGAATTGAGTCAGTGAAGGATTTAAATGTGGAAAGTGTCTTGATGAATCTGAGAAGGAGCAAGTATCATCAATGAGTAGGCTTCAGCTGAAGAGGTAGTAGATGAGATTTACATAACTGGCAGAGCTAGAAAGTGTTATAAGAGCCAAATGTATAGAAATAAAAGAAATATAGACACCCTAGAAATTGAATATTAGTGTATTATATGATAGTGTATATATATGAGGTGAAATGTCACAATCAAATAGTAATGTGAGAAAAACGTACATTTAATGTATAAAGTAATATGTTTCTTAAGAATGTCCGTGTAGCACATAAATGGAATTCAGCAAACCCTTGAATCATGGATTATTTCATAGTAGAAGACACTTAGTTCTGTGTTTTATGAAACTAAAGATGACTAAGGCTAGATTCTGAGATGCTTAATAAGATTTTCATATTGTCTTATTTTGCCCTGTGCTGATAGTAGCTAGTTTAGCACAAATATTAAAGGGTTTATTTCTGCTTACATTGTGAAAAGAGTATTTGTAAAGCTGACTGGAGAAGGCCAAACCTTCCTCTTTTTAGTAGTTTTAAAATCTTTTGTACTTTCATCTAATTATCTAGTCAACTTCATTGCAATAGCTTTTACAAACTTTGTGATAAAAAATTGAAGGGTAATATGACATTGAAACTTTATTCTGTAGTTTATTTATACTGTGTTTTCTGTAATATGTTTAATCACTTCCAGATACCTGATCACAATAAGATCATTATTTTTAGGTGACAAATTTGTTTTCTAGGAAAAAAAAGTTGTAGCTCATAAAAAGGGTGAAAACTGTGGTAAAGAGTTCACCTACCCGCCCAAGAAAAATATTTGCAAAAAAATTTCTATTTTACCAAAAAGTTATTTTACTTTGTCTCTCTTAAAATTAGTGCTCCACAGACAAATGTTGTATAGTTAGAGAACTTGAGGTCCCTTGAAGGAGGGTCATCTTCCTTCCCTGGAGGATTACATTTTAATGCTTTTTTCCACAGCAAAACTAAACATAAACTATATTTAATACTATGACATAAGGCCACAATCAGCTTGGAGTTAAAAAAGGTTTATATTAGGGGCTTTGTTGCCTTCTAACACTCAGATTCGGTTGAGAAATTGCATTTATTGGGACAATATTGCCAAATACTTTTAATAAATATTTATTTGTGTCAATTGCCAGAACTGAGTAATTTGGTCTTCTTCTATAAAAGTAGAGTAATATATACACCAGGCAATTGTTACAGGATTGTTGCATTTTTTGTGCCTGAAACAAAATTTGTCAGATGAAGAAAATTACTTTATACATGAAATAGACTCTCTTTACTTGCATTTCAACACAATGGGCCCACTGGAGATTTTCTTACTAAATTTTGTTTTAAATGCAATTGACATCTAATCTGCAATCTTGTCATTTATATTTCACTTACTATTTTAACCAGCTTTTTCTTCAAAGGGACAGTGTCATAGCAGTAACTATTACAAAAACTGTAATAATTGTAAATCCATTTACCAATGGGATTGGAATCTGAAGTATTGATACAAACTTCAAAAATACAGGTTTTAGTAGATTTTTAGATAATTTTAGAAAGTGTTTGAAACCAGCTAATCTCAAAATGTCTTAATTCCTAAAAATATAAAAAATCGTTGTGTCCTGGACACAAGAACACTAATGTGCTCAGAAACATCCCAGCTGGGATGTGAGAGCTGAGCGTCTCAGCCCCATCCTTCGAGATGAATAGCGAAGAGATGATTCACTGCTTGTTAAGTATCTTGAAATAGCATTTCTGGTTTTATCATGACAACCCTTATCACTCTTTGAGAAATATCATATCGGTCTCAATATGCCACCATCACCAAGTATTAAGGATTCTTGGTGGGAAAGTGCATTTGTTGAAGATAGGCCCCTGAAACTGGCAAATTACATGCACTGAGGAGAGCAGTCTGGTGCTTACGCCCCTGACATTCAGACATTCACTGCTGGCAGAGGTGAAATTTCACTCTGTTTTAGAGTTGCCTTAGTTATTACTTTACTACTTTTTAATATAAAATGCTTGAGTGTTTCTGAGGTTGTGCAGTGCTGCCAGATACCCTTTCTTCTGACAGAGTGCCACACCTGATGGGCAACTGTTTATGTGCTATTGGATAGTCTGAAATATTCAGTGGTTTGTAACTGCTCAGTGATCTGTGCTGTCCTAATATTATCAGCAGTGTTGTCTGTATAATTACTAATGGAACAATTTTGCACTCTTTTTCATGTGCTTCATATTCAGTAGATCACTAAGTTCTTTGAATCAGATAAATGCAATAACTGAATTGCTGAGACCTTCCATTGTTATTGCAAATTGACTTACAAGCAAGCCTGCCAAATTTTTAATATACAGCATAGACCTCTTATCCTCCAGCAAAATTCATTTTACACTAGTGAAGAATAGCTTCATTACCTATTCTAGTGTCCCAATGATTCTGGGCTTTTTCTTTCCTTTTGGTAGATTTCTGTGTTTAAAATTTCACTTTGCAATTCTAAAGAAACTGTACCCAGGGTGCCACTGGAAACAGTCTGAATACTCTTCTCATGTAGTAGCTAGGCAACTGGCAACAAGATCCTTTGCACAGATCTAAGCATTTGTCCTTTTTTTTTTTTACGATTTTCTGGGAAGAAGCGTAAAAGGAGCCATTGTGCAGCAGGGGTTTAGCAGTAAAAAGATCAGACCGGTTTCCAGCCATATTACATTTATATGCTGATACAAGTACACAAAGGGGCAGGTAACTTCTGAAGAGCGACACAGCAGCCATGATTCCCAGTTGATCACTTTTTACTCAGATTGACAAAATTGGAAAGACCTATTGATACATTACAGATTTATACATTAGAAAATAATATATGTTAGAAATACCCATGCAAACTTTGTACACAAAAGGCATCAATGCTTTGGAACTATCTTGTTGCTGTTAGTTTTTACAGAGAGTTTTCAGATTTGTTCAGTGTGACTTTCTGGAACCTGACAGAAAGCATTTCTGCTAGAAAGTTGTTAGGCATCTTCATGCAAGGTAAAGGAAAAACTTCTCGGTATATTTACTGTTCAGATTAAAAGTATTCAGCAGTATCAGTTGAAAACACTATACAATTGTACTGTAAAGTTTGTAAACGAGTAACTTCATGTGTTTGTTGTATCACAGGTACAGGAATGGCTGTGCTTAAACTGCCAGACCCAAAGGGCAATGTCAGGACAACTTGGGGATATGGGCAAAATGCCACTTCCGAAAACAGGTCCTTCACAACCAGTATCCAAACCACCTGCTTCTCCTCAAAAACAGCCTGCGGCTGCTGTCTCACATTCCCCTCAGAAGACTTCCACACCGCCTACTCCAGCAGCAGTGAAACCAAAAGAAGAACCAGGCATTCAAAAGGAAGTTCCAAAACTTCAGCAGGGGAGACTGGAAAAAACATTGTCAGCTGATAAAATCCAACAAGGAATTCAAAAAGAAGATGCAAAACTTAAGCAGGGAAAACTTGCTAAGACACCCTCAGCTGATAAAATTCAACGTGTTTCTCAGAAGGAAGACCCCAGACTCCAGCAAACAAAGCTGACAAAGGCAGCCTCCTCTGATAAACTTTTGCATGGAGCTCAAAAGGAAGATGCAAAATTACAAGAGGCAAAACTGGCAAAAGCATCCTCAGCTGATAAAATTTTGCATGGAGTTCAGATTGAAGATATGAAACGTCAAGAGGCAAAATTGGCAAAGATACCCTCAGCTGATAAAATCTTGCATGGAGTTCAGAAAGAAGACCCAAAACTCCAACAGGTGAAAATGGCAAAGGCGCTGTCAGCTGACAAAATCCAACCTGCCGTTCCAAAGGAAGATGCACACCTTAAGGAGGTCAAATTGTCAAAGGCAGTTTCAGCTGATAAAATCCAACATGGAATTCAGAAAGAAGATTCAAATCTTCAACATGAGAAAATAATGAAAACCTCATCAGTGGAGAAAATCCAACAGGAAGCTCAAAAAGAAGAATCAAAACTTCAGCAAGAGAAACTCTCAAAGACACTTTCAGCAGACAAAATTCCTGCAACAGTAGGTTCAGACCAAAAGGAGCCCCTAAATATATTGGAAGAAGATAAGAAATCTGTACTGCCAGAAACCAGCACGCCACATCCAGAGGACAAAAAACAACAGATTATAGCTGAGATTAAAGACCGAGTTGCTGAACAGAAAGAAGAAGTTGAAACATCTTATAAAGGACTGCAAGCTAAGAAGCAAGAGGATGTTAAGAAAGAGGTTTTGACAACTGGGATTTCACAAATGGTTCTAAAAGCTGAAAAAACTCAGGAAGAAGAAATTCCTGTTCAAACAGCACCTTTGCCAGGAACTGACCGTGTGAAGGCAGTGGCAGAAAAATCAGTAAGTGGCTTTCTCACTTTTCTCTTGCTACAGTTTAGAATCTGATGGTGACAGACCCTCTCCCTTACACCTTCCTGTTTGTTATTGTTATTCACTGCACAGGATGATCCTAATTGACAGATCAATTACTCCCATTGAGTGAAAGCTGCACCAGTCTGTGCACATGCTGTGCGCACAATATTTCAGTAGCTCTTGCAAAATTTCAGTCTCAAACAATTAATAATTTGAAATAAGGCAAAGATCCTATTCAATAATTTTTGAGCATTTCTGCTTTATTTATCTGCTTCTGTAGACTCTCCAATCTTTGGAGTTTAATTGTTAAATTTTGAATGTTTTCATAGTTCTTAATCCCAGAAGGGAATAATCTGTCATGACAGAGTGTGCAGTGTTTTGCAATACCCAAATATAAGAAGCAATTCAGGACTACTCAGTGATGCCAGAACATGGTATGTTAACATATGCAACCTTCACATCCTTTTACTGTTTTGTTTGCTTATCTCACATGGACAAGTACTTCTAGGTAGGATTCTTGGTGGGCTCTGAAATCAGATGAATAGATGCATTTATGGTAGCATGCACTAGAGGTGTGCATTTCTTAAATGAATGTGTTTGCTGGATGTGAAGTCACCAACAAGTCACCTTATTAGCTGAAGTGACTAATATACACTATTTGTTGAGAAATGAAAAATGATAATGTTTATATCAACACTGCAAATTATTGCTGATTGTTATGTTATGAAAGTAGGAGTCGGTTTAGGAAAAGTGTTTAATCTTTCCCAAAAACATGTTTTCAAGTAATCCCAGTCAAAAGGATGGGGCGGGATTTTTTGGGGTTTTTTTGTGATAAACAATATGTTATAGAAAAATATAAAATATTCTGATTCAGAAATTGTGCTCTGGAAAATACTAGCACTTTTGTAAACACAGTTTCCTGTCTGAAATATATCTCCTACTGTATTTCCTTCTTTTGATTGTATGAAGTGTCCCCTGGTTATACTGAGGGAAACTGAGTTATGAGAAAAGTAATATAGTCAAAAATGCCCCTTTCTGGAAGAAACAATGTGGAGATCTAAGAGAATACAGTATCAATTTGAAAATCTCTTATCTAACACAAGACACAATTGCAGAACATTCCAAGAACAGTAAGCTTAATTTTGTTAACATGTCACTTAGGCTGGACTTGATGATCTTAAAGGTCTTTTCCAGCCTTAACAATTCTGTGATTCTGTCACTTCTGAGGATTTTTTAAATTCATACCAGGCAACCTAAGAAGTAGACATAGAATTTTAATACTGTTGTTAAAAATTTGTTGTTTTTTTCCAAGTGAAAAACATCTGTAAGGGAAAATTTTTATCATGTGCTAGTTGCAGGTCTTTCTGGTCAACTTTATGTTATATAAAAAGTTGAAAGCATATTATAGTTTAGTAAATCTGAGATAATATATATTGATTTCCATCTCTGATAGCAGCAAATTTTAATTGTAAATTAATTAGTGATTTCTGATTTGGCACAGACTATTTTATATCAAAATATGTGCAAATGGTAATTACTAACTCTTGTACTATTTTGATGACATAAGTCAATAATACCATCCTCATGGTGATAAATGCCCTTAATAGTTCATTCTTATGTTTACTGAGGAATGGCTATGTACTTAGGTTGAGTAACCATGCAGAAAGAAATTAATATATTGTAAATTAACATAATTATTCTAACACATGCCATTAGTGAGAAGAGATAGACCAGGGAGCCGTAATAGAGAGAAAAAAGACTTCTCTGTAAGCAGTTTTTCTGGATACAAATAACATATATCACTTTGTTAATGTAAAATTCAAATCCAAATTAAGCAGTTTAGTCAACCAAAGTCTTTTTTTTTTCACTTGCTCAACTTTTTTTTAGATGCTGTAGGTATCTTTATTTCTTCTATAAACAGAATGACCTTTGAAAAATCCCAATTTCCTTCCCAGAATTCAATTTCTGTTCTGTGCAACAGAATGTGATCGTGCTAGCTATAAATAAGTTTTTAAAGCTGACAAGACTTTTTAAATTGCAGTTTTCTTTTAATACTGTTCTGACTCAATTTCATAACTAATGGGACATTTTAAAGCACTAAGTTTCATATTTTCAAATAGGAATATTAAAAGTGAGCAAGTGTAGGCATTAATATTACTTCTAAAACAAAAATTCTAATGCAGAACAGTTGTATAGACATTGACACTGCAGAAAGCCTGCAACTTTTGTAAGTCTACATGTACCTCACATCTCTAGGTCATCCCATCAATGTTTGTAAAGAGGCTAAATTTGTCTGGTATTAAAAGCTCACATCAGGCCAGCTTTGAGAAAGAGAGCCGTTCAACTACTGAGAAAGGCCCAGGAATTCGGTACGGAACAAAGTACTGTCAAGTTTACAAGAAGAAAGTGTGGTGGTTTATTATTGGTTAAAATACACTCTTCATTCTCCAAGGCTTGTTGAATGTGTGTGTGACCCTTAGCAGCACTGAGTCTGCAATGTTTTGCAGAAATCTAAAAATCTGATGCCTGTGGTGTGTTGGCAAGTTTGACAGTGATGCTGACTTTGTGTGCTTGAGGCCAACCCTTTGAAAACAAATTTCCAGGCCATTAAGAACAGGTGTAGCTAATGAAAATGTCTTAGTTCTCAGGATGCAGTTAAGGGGGGAAAAAAACCACAAAGATCAAACGTTGTTTATTGCCAATTACATGCATATGATCTCAGAACATGATATGCAGGATAATTTTCACATGATGTATCGTGGTCCAGACATATGTACATACAAAAATGAAAAAAAATATATTAATACTGTGGTGGCCTTAAAAATATTTTAAGTCAGATTTTCTCACTAGGTTTGTTTCTAGTGATAAAAGAATTCTCTCCTTATTTCAGACACTTTTCTTTTCCTTCCTGTACATCCAGCAATCTTTCTTTTCTCTTTTTGCTATGAATCATAGCTGTTATTATGGCAAAACTGGGGTTCAAGACCACGGTGGTCAACAGCAGTATTCATTGCCATATCCTCTGGTTTGTTTTTCAGTAGGTTCTACACACTGAATTAACAGATAGTTGCATTATCACAAATTACATGGCTAAAGTTTTTCCATGGCCAGCTATTGTCTGACTTTTGCTGGGCTTGTGTTTAGCTGATACCTTCTGTTCTGCTTTGCAAGTCACCTTCTTACTTCATCAAAGAAGTAAGAAGAACCAAGACGTGAGAGATTCACTTCATTAGATGGACACTCCATCAACTCCTATGAGATTTTCTGAGCTTGAACAGTGTTTGGATTTTTTAGTATTTCATCTAAACTGATCAGTGTCTGGTTGTGTATGTCTTTTTAAGTATGAGCATATGGGAAATAAAATATGACAATCAAATTTGAAAATTATATTGAGGGACCTGCTACTTCTATATGGAAAAATCCTTTGGTTTTAATATGTTTGGTTTAATATTTTTAGGCTTTTTTTCAAAAAACAGCCCTAAATTCCCCTTAAACTCTTTATTAAAGGGAGCAAATATAATATATAAGGCCTGAATTTTGAACTATGCTTTGTTGGAGAATGTTCAAGAGTACATTTTTCAAAATAATAAGTGCTGAAGTGTTTAAGTGGTGATGACTTTCCAGAATTGTTTGAAATACCTATTGGTTTCTCCATATTTATATATTAATCACAGTCTTAACATTAGAGTTCTTCTTACAAATAATAATGTTAATATTTGATTTTTAATGGCAGTGGATTTTGCTCTGATAGCATGTATTTGAAAATAGCATATTGGTACAATACTGGTAGCGAGCTCGTACCTCATTTTGCCAAGCGTATGATAAATCACTTCTGTGATGTAGAGAATACATAATAAAATATCAATTAGTAGATTACTGTAATGTCAATATTAGTGCTTTAATGTAGAATTATATGCACAGTGATATGCCTATAGGCAAGAACAGGTACTTTAAGTGTAAATTAAATAGTAAAAAAGCCTGACTTTTTTCAAATTAAAATAACTGACAATAATAAACCTTTAATTTATCATACTTTGGCATTAAATAAAACTGTACTGTGAATAAACACTAGAAAATAGTTGTACTTGATAACAACATAGTAAGTATAACAATTTTAAAAATATATTTGTTCCACTATATTTTCTGAAGTCCACATATTGCCAAGGAAGTTGCCACTGAATTGTTTTCGATACATCAGAAATCATTGACTTAGATCAGCAATATTGATAAGTACTGCCCACTTGTTTCACTAAGGGCCATAAGAGATAAGAAGATCACATCATATTACTAACATCAGGAGACTCTGGGTGTTTGTTCTTACATTGCTAGTGAAGGTGGAGACATTTCATAAGATAGTCTGCTAAGATAACAGCTATGATGACTGGAGGCAATTTTTTAACTGAACTGTGAGTTACTTTTACTAAATACGGAACACTTCACGCTTGAGAGATGCAGGGAGAAAGTCTGGTGTGGAAATAGCTTGCTGTAGGATATTCTTGGTATTTTTGTTATCTAGAGAAGAAGATAGAGGTGCATGTCTTTCAGAATGAGTAGGAGGATGTGGAAGCTAGGGGAATGAGTAAGGTCAACTTTATTTAATTAAGGATGAGAAGGAAAACTTTGATTAGGATGCTCAGTTAGGTATGGCTGCCTTTTTCACTTCTTTATTTCAGTAGCTGACTGTCGTACTTTCCTCCATGAAAGTTGCACTTCCTACCAGCAGCTTACCTCTGCATTACAAATTTACTACTGAGAGAGTTCCTTTTTGTGACGTGCTCAGAAAATGTGTGTGCAGTGCTGAACTGCAGATGCGAAGACATTCCAAATTGCACTAAATCATGCTTCAATACTCCATCTTACCTGTCGCGTGTTACAGTGCGTAACGTTTAAATCAACAAAATGAAACCATAGGTCCAAACTTTGAGAAGATTTACACATTGGTAGACAACCACAAAAGATTAAAGGAGCAGACCCCATTAATACTGCAGACTGATGTTTGACAAGCTATGCTACTTTGCGTCTAGAAACATGCAGGTAAATTTAAACAGAAGTGTTTAAAACCTTCCTGCACATCAATCCCCAAACAGGTTATCCCATGCATATGTGAATAAATGACAGATTATCAATAATAAGTGTTCTGAAAGCAGTTAAATACTGTATTTGTTTTCAGTGAAAAATAGAAGATAATCTTACAACTAATAAAATCAGTTGTCAATGTGGACAGCCATGCAAAGCTGGCTTCAGTGCAAACGCTCAAAATTTGAGGAGCTTTTTGTATTATTTTGACTGCTTTGATTAACAACATTGGTACCCAGTCTTTTGTGTTTTAATATAATAATTCTTGGCATCATATTTTTTTCTTCCGGGCATTAATTCATTTTTTAGAAAATAAAATCACATGTATTTAAATACCTGGAGGCATTAAGAATTTATGTCTAAATATATACACACGCATATGTATTTATTTTTTTAGGAAAAAGAGGATGACAAATCAGACACATCAAGCTCTCAGCAACAGAAAAGTCCACAAGGTCTGAGTGACACCGGGTATTCTTCTGATGGGATATCAAGTTCACTTGGTGAAATTCCAAGTCATATCCCCAGTGATGAAAAGGATTTACTCAAAGAATCTAATAAAAAAGACACTATTTCACAAGAGAGTCCACCAAGCCCCTCAGATCTAGCTAAACTGGAAAGTACTGTACTGTCTATTTTGGAAGCTGAAGCAAGTGCACTTTCCAGTGAAAAATCTGCAAAAAGCAAAGAGCTTTATGAAACATACGGTGAACAGATAAAAGATCAGCATAAAGCAAAGCCTTTGCCAGCCACTCCACAATCTTACAGTTTAGATGAGGAACACTTAGAAGCTATTCAGGAAGTTGAAGGAACCATTGTGGAAGGTGGCAAAGGAAGTCCTTCATCCCGGACAGATTACAAGGAAGAAGATGAAGGAGCTGAATTATCAGCAAGAAGACAACGTTATGATTCTGTGGAAGACAGCAGTGAGAGTGAAAACTCACCTGTTCCAGTGAGAAAAAGAAGAGCTAGTGTTGGTTCTTCAAGCAGTGATGAATACAAACGAGATGACAGTCAGGGATCAGGTGACGAGGAAGACTTCATTAGAAAACAGATTATAGAGATGAGTGCTGACGAAGATGCTTCAGGTTCTGAAGATGATGAATTCATTAGAAATCAACTCAAAGAGATCAGCATAACTGAAAGCCAAAAGAAAGAAGAAGTGAAAAGCAAAGCCAAAGGAACAGCTGGAAAACATAGAAGAATGACACGGAAAAGTAGTGCAGGCTATGATGAAGATGCAGGAAGAAGACATTCATGGCACGATGATGATGATGAGACTTTTGATGAAAGTCCTGAGCCAAAATACAGGGAAACTAAAAGTCAAGACAGTGAAGAACTTGCAGTAGCTGGAGGGGGAGGGCTTCGACGTTTCAAAACAATAGAATTAAATAGTACAATAACAAGCAAATATTCTGAAGCATCTGAGCAACAGAAAGGTATTTTATATTTTGATGAAGAGCCTGAACTGGAGATGGAGAGTCTTACAGATTCACCAGAAGATAGATCTAGAGGAGAAGGATCGTCCAGTTTACATGCTTCTAGTTTCACACCAGGCACATCTCCTACTTCGGTGTCATCACTTGATGAAGATAGTGACAGCAGTCCTAGTCACAAAAAACTGGGAGGGGAAAGCAAACAACAGCGCAAAGCCAGGCATCGGACACATGGACCTCTTCTTCCAACTATTGAAGATTCTTCAGAAGAAGAAGAATTACGGGAAGAGGAAGAACTGTTAAAGGAACAGGAGAAACAACGTGAATTAGAACAGCAACAAAGAAAAAGTTCTAGCAAAAAGTCTAAAAAAGACAAAGATGAACTAAGAGCCCAGAGAAGAAGAGAACGTCCAAAAACACCACCAAGTAATCTTTCTCCAATCGAAGATGCGTCTCCAACAGAAGAATTACGACAGGCAGCAGAAATGGAAGAGCTGCACAGATCTTCATGTTCTGAATATTC
This sequence comes from Rhinopomastus cyanomelas, assembly GCA_013400115.1. Classification (NCBI taxonomy): domain Eukaryota; kingdom Metazoa; phylum Chordata; class Aves; order Bucerotiformes; family Rhinopomastidae; genus Rhinopomastus; species Rhinopomastus cyanomelas. The sequence goes on from VXBP01008012.1 coordinate 194,743, forward strand.
ACCTAGTATTGAGTCAGATCCTGAAGGATTTGAAATCAGCCCAGAAAAAATAATAGAAGTACAAAAGGTTTACAAATTGCCAACCGCTGTCTCTCTATACTCGCCAACAGATGAACAGCCAGTTGGAATTCCAAAAGAGGAAAGTGGTCAAAAGACATTGAAAAGTGCTGAAGAGGTATATGAGGAGATGATGCATAAGACCCATAAGTCCAAGTCATATCAACCTGCAAATGAAAAAGAAGACGTATTTGAGAAGGAGTCTTTATATGGTGGAATGCTAATAGAGGATTATATTTATGAGTCTTTAGTAGAGGATACTTACAATGGAACTATTGATACTAATCTTGTAATGAGACAAGATGAGAGTAATGAATATATACAACAGAGAGGAAAGGAGAAAAAAATAAAGGCTTCAGAACAGATCTATGAAGAAACACAGATAATTACTGACTTGGAGAAAGACTACTATAGTGTTGAAACTTTACATTCTATTGTGCCTCAAGAAGATATTGTTTCCAGTTCTTACATTATCCCAGAAAGTCATGAAATAGTTGTATTAGACAGCACAGTAACTTCCACCACTGAGGAAAAGCAGTTGTTAGATGCAGAAGCTGCTTATGAGGAGCTTATGAAAAGACAGAAAACGCAGCTAACCCCTGGGTCCAGTCCAACACAACCAACTTCAGATTTTGTTCCCACATCTGACGCTAAGGTTTCTGGTGTTGGAGAGATAGTGGATAGTACATCTTTAACATCAAGCACTACTTCAGCAATCTCAGATGTATCACCTGCCAGTAGCACAGCACTTTCTATTCCAGATGTTAAAATTACACAGCATTTTACAACAGAGGAAATTGAAGATGAATACTTAACAGATTATGCCAGAGAAATTCAAGAAATAATTTCTCATGAGACATCAATATTGACATATTCAGAGACGTCAGAAGGCGCTGCATCAGTTTTACCTTCTGATACAGCTTCCTTAACATCATCTACATCTTCAGTTTGTACCACAGACAGTTCGTCACCTATAGAGAGTGCAACTGCAGGCTATGTAGATACAGCCGATGCTGTAAGTAAGCTAGCAGATTCTGAAGGTGTCAGGGTAATAACCCAAGCTCCCCTAACATCTACAAAAGAGTACGCTGAAGTGACTATGCCTTACGAACCTAGTGTCGAAGCCACTAAAAAGCCATCTGTGGCATCAGATGTGAAAAGTGTGGATCAAGTTGCAGTTTGCTTGCCTGAAACTGCACCTCCAGTAGAGGCAATTACAGTTACAAAACCCAAGCAATATGCAGCTGACGCCAGTTCCATTGATACCTCCAAAGCAGAAAAGGAAGCAGCTAGAAAAAGTACAGTAGAGGCTGGTGTTGCCAAAATCCATCATGAAGATTCACACAAAGAATTGGGTCTTGATATCACAAAGATTAATCTGACAAGTGCTACATCTGAGCAACCACCTGTATGTATAGTGTCAATACCTGTTAAAGAGCCTGCATCAGAAACATCTTCTGTACCTAGTCCTAGTATTGTAAGTAAGACCGGTACGGTCTCTGTGCCTTCCTCAGCTCCTGCTGTAGCATCCAAAGTATTTTCGCTTTTTAGAAGCTCTTCTTTGGATTCTCCTGCACAACCTTCTCCATCCCCACCTCCTCCACCTCCACCACCTCCTCCACCACCATTACCTCCACCCATTTTACCCAAGCCAGCCGTTTATCCCAAAAAGAAGTCACAGATTAAGACTCCAGCAGCAACAGCTCCCACAGCGATACCTTCAGTCACAAGTGTCCCAACACTAGAATCCACAGCTGTAATAAAGAATCATGTGGTACCCACCACAAAAACATATACCCCAACACCACCCCCTGTACCACCCAAACCATCCTCCATTCCAGCAGGGCTTGTTTTCAGTCACAGGCCCACTGAAGTCGCTAAACCTCCAATTGCTCCTAAACCTGCAGTTCCTCCACTCCCAGTATCTGTTCATAAGCCAGCAGAAACACAGCCCAAACCAATAGGTCTATCACTGACTTCAAGCATGACTCTGAATTTGGTCCCTGCAACTGAATACAAAATAGCATCTCCCACTTCCCCTTTGTCTCCACACTCTAATAAATCTTCACCAAGGTTGACAAAACCTTCACAGGAAACCTATGTTGTCATTACATTGCCATCTGAGCCTGGAACTCCCACAGAAGCTATAACTAGTCAGGCTGTTACCAGCTGGCCCTTAGAAGCACCTTCTAAAGAGCAGATTCTCCAGCCTATGCAACCAATTTTCACTTCATCCTTGAAAACAATGGAAATTCAAAGTATGGCAGATCAGAGCATGTATATTTCAGGTGCTTTGCAAGCAATTCCTGTCACAACACAATCAACTTTTGAAAAAACATCTAGTTCAAAATCAGAAGTAGTAACAGCAGAGGTAACCAAGACCACAGTGTCTGTGGTTAAGGGCCCAGTGCCTGGATTTGGTTTAGATAGCGTTGCTATTACTATACCTCCAGAGCCACTACGCATAGTAGATCAACCCAGGTATAGAGAGAATGGAAGATTCCATCCTTTGGGTGATGTCATAGATCTTCGCACTTTAACTAAGGTGGATGTTGAAATGAGAGACAGCTGTATGGACCTGTCTGCTGTTTCCATGGAGGTGAGAAGGCAAACGCCAGCAAGCGATACATGTGCACGGCCAGTAAGTACTGTTCAGCCAGCTATAATAAATCTTAGCACGACATGTGTTGCTGATCCTTCTCTGTCTGTAGTCACTGAGACAGTGACTGTAATGACCTGCACCGCCACTGTAAGCTACACCACCAGTACAGACAGCCTGGTGGATCTGGGACATGCGATGACGACGCCACTTCAGCTAACAACATCAAAGCATTTTGAGCCTGCTTACAGAGTAACAGGCAGCCAGGCATTCTCTGCGGGTAAAGATGAAGTGCCAATAAATTTATCCCTAGGTACTTCAACACATGCAGTGACATGGGCTACTACAAAGCCTGTTACTGTACCACCTGTTGGTGTTACAAATGGTTGGACTGATCTTTCTGCTTCTCAGGAGCCGATGGAGAGTGGAGCAGTTGACCTTAGCACTACAAAATCCCACAGAACAGTAGTAACAATGGATGAAACTACTTCAGGTATAATAACAACAGTAATAGAAGATGATGAAAAGCCTGTGGATCTGACTGCAGGGAGAAGAGCTGTCTGCTGTGATATGGTTTATAAATTGCCATTTGGCAGAAGCTGTACAGCACAGCAGCCACCAACTACTCTTCCTGAAGATCGCTTTGGTTACAGAGATGACCATTATCAGTACGATCGTTCAGGGTCGTATGGTTACAGAGGAATAGGAGGTATGAAACCATCTATGTCTGACACAAATTTATCAGAAGCTGGACTGTTTGCATACAAAAGCAAGAATAGCTTTGATTATCGAGTTGGGGCAACTGATGCAGCAGTAGATCTTACTTCTGGAAGAGTTACTACAGGTCAGTATGACACAGCAGCAGATCTTTCTTTGAAATATAATTTTGATGTTCCTCACCTCATTTCAGGATGATTATTTTATTATTTTTCCCCTCTTTCTGTTGTTTTCTTTTCTTTTGGACAGTGTGACAAATTATTCTGGATTACACGTGTTTTTCATTTCTTCACTTTACATATGTGTTTTGCACAGAGGTGCCTGCATGTGCCTGCATGTTCAGAAATGCTGTTTCCTTCACATCTAAAGTAGATCATTAACCTGAAGATTTGCATGCAGTTTCCCCTTCCCATTTAATTCATCAAGATGGAATGACTTTCAGAATCCGCAAAGCAACATTCTTTTGTGGGACTGGACTGTAACTGTGCCCTGTAATTTCAGGTGAGGTTATGGATTACTCAAGCAAGACTACTGGTCCTTACCCAGAGACTCGGCAGGTGATTTCTGGCATCGGGCTCAGTACACCACAGTATTCCCAATCAAGAATGGTATCATCTCTGGGTTCCCAGTTTGGTGTTGGAAGTGTTTTAAGATCATCCAATGGTGTTGTTTATTCATCAGTAGCAACTCCAATCCCATCCACATTTGCCATCACTACACAACCCGGTTCTATTTTCAGTACAACTGTCAGAGAACTACCTACTCTCCAAACAATTGACTCAGTGTCCTCTTTATCAACTTTGCAACAGAATCAACCACTGCCAAGATCATACAGTTTCTTGACAACAGTGGCAGCTGAGAAAGATAGTGCAGTTACTGCCATTGATATGGAGACAGGGTTGCCACCTCTCACTATAGACACTATTACCACTGAGCCAACTAACCTGATACCTGCTTTAACTACAGCATCTGAAGTGTACACAGATGTAATTGAAGATGAGGTTGCCCTTCTCATTGCGCCTGAAGAAGGCAAACAGCAGCAGCTTGATTTGGAGCGTGAACTTCTTGAGATTGAGAAAATTAAGCAGCAGCGCTTTGCAGAAGAGCTGGAATGGGAACGCCAGGAAATTCAAAGATTTAGGGAACAAGAAAAGTTTATGGTGCAAAAAAAGCTGGAGGAGTTGCAATCCATGAAACATCATCTTTTATTTCAACAAGAAGAGGAACGACAAGCTCAGTTCATGATGAGGCAAGAGACATTAGCCCAGCAACAGTTGCAGCTTGAACAATTCCAACAACTTCAACAACAGCTCCACCAACAGTTAGAGGAACAAAAAATTCGTCAAATATACCAGTATGGTTATGACCCTTCAGGAACTGGCTCACCACAAACTACGACAGATCAAACACTTTTAGAAGGACAGTATGCAACCACAGAAAATGGCCAGTTTTGGCCCACTGATGATGCAACCACTACAGCTTCAGGAGTGCTGGGTATTGAACTTCCACAAAGCCAAGCATGGTATACAGTTCAGTCTGATGGCATTACCCAGTACATACCTAGGTCTGGTATCCTAAGCTCTGTTTCAGAAATGTCTCTTAAAGATATTGATATTAGAGAGGAGAAGCAGCTGAAAAAGAGAAGTTCTATGCCAAAGTTACGTGGCCCATATGAGGAACTCGAGGAGACCCTGGAAGAAGAGCCCCGGTGCTTCAAAAAGATAGTGGACAGTGGAGTGCAAACTGACGATGAAGATGGAGCAGACAGAGGTTACACGAACAGGAGACGGAGATCTAAGAAAAGTGTTGATACAAGTGTTCAGACAGATGATGAAGATCAAGATGAGTGGGATCTTTCTAGCAGATCCAGGAGGAAACCTCGTGTAGGAAAATACAGTGAGACTCCTACTGAGGGAGAAAAAGCTAAGCAGTTCTCTAAAGTATCGAGTATTGCAGTTCAGACAGTGGCAGAGATTTCAGTACAAACAGAACCTGTAGGAACAATAAGAACACCTTCAATCAGGGCACGATTGGATGCTAAGGTTGAGATCATAAAGCACATTTCAGCTCCAGAAAAGACATATAAAGGAGAAAGTCTGGGGTGTCAAACAGAGTCAGAGTCAGATACTCAGAGTCCCCAGTATCTGTCAGCTTCATCTCCTCAGAAAGATAAAAAACGCCCAACACCATTAGAGATAGGATACTCATCCCACCTTCGTCCAGACTCCGCATTGCAGGTAGTCCCTTCCCCTCCCAAATCTCCCAAAGTTCTCTATTCACCCATTTCACCTGTTTCACCAAGCAAGGCTATAGAGTCAGCATTTGTACCCTATGAAAAACCCGTCACTGATGACATCAGCCCTCAGAAGATGCTGCATGCTGACCTTGCCAAGGTTTCTCCATCGAGCCCCAAGGCGGCAAAGATGATGCAACGCTCTATGTCTGATCCTAAGCCCCTGAGTCCCACAGCAGAAGACAGTTCCAGAGCTCAGTTTCAGTACACTGAGGGTTTCATGGTAAGAAGTATTTGCTTGCTTTTTTTTTTTCTTTTTTATGAATGTGCACTTCTCCAGCTATCAGTACAGCACAAGGGCCGGCACACAACTTTGCATACCTTGCTGAAAAGTCCCAAGGAGTGTTTGCTCTCTAAAGCAATTGTTATTTGCTTCATTACTTTGCCTGGAAATACAGGAAGCCATGTTAACTTTTTAGTAAGATTCAGAAAAATACACAAGAAACGATTGTTCAGAATTTGGAAATCACTTTGTGTTACATGCCAGTTATTTCCTGATACAGTAGTTACTGCCAGTTCTTCAGGAAATGAGAAGCACCCAGCTCTTGTGGCACAGTCTGTAATGCATTTACCTTGAAATTACTGCATGTGCCTTCTGAGAGACAGCTAATAACAGGTTTATAGTTACCTGAGTTAGCTGTTCTTTTTGATCCTCTTGAAGTCTCTTGGAATTTGTGATTCTATAGGTAATTTTCTGTCCCAATGTGTACATCCTTCATCTCTCACGGACCAAAAGGTTTCATATCACAAATCTATTTTTTAGTTTGTTTTGGGTAAGGAAAATTATCAAGAAAGTTTGCAAGTGTGAAGAGGTGTTTCTTATGAGGAGACAATTTGGAATAAGGCTGACGTCATCAGGATGAGGTTTTTTTATTTCTGCACTATACTTTTTCTTGAGTACTAAGATTTCTGGTTTGAGATTCAGTCCATTATTTATGAATAAGAGGAGGAAGTCTTGGCTAAAAGGATACCTTTATAATGCAACATCTTCTTGGCTGTGCTTTTGTCTGAGTCCATTTTCTTCTGTTAGTTGCCGAGTCAGTATCTTATTTGTCAGAACTCTGGAAGAGTTGCTGTTTGAGTTCTTTGGTAATTTTTATCTTTTATATCCATTGTGTGGATATAAAATCCTTCCTATGCTGTTACTACTTGGAAAACAGTACTTGGAAGTCTGAAGGGAAAATTTTAATCATAACATTGGCATTCTTTATCAACATCATTCCCAGATGCTGGGTTAGCACAGTAAGGGAAACATTAGATTGAAGACTGAAGTTTCATGTAGAATGTTTGGAACATATCTTCAAGAACGTTGCTCATATGTTAGAAAGTGTTGGGTTCTATTAGATATTGGAGATCAGTTATGATGTTGTAGAATAACTGTCCATGTAGAGAAACTATTACTGAAGATAAATTATTCGTTTATTTCATAGATGCCTACACATTTGCTGAGAATTGTAAACCTTGTCTAATGGATGTTAAATTCTATAGATGATTGCTTGCAGGCCTTTACAGTAGAGTTTGAACAAACACACCAATCATTAATGTGACATGGAAACAAAAGGCTTCTACATCATTGTTTATGCTTTACCCCCATGTTTGTCACCATTTTGCCTTGAGCCCAAACAGTAATGAGCTGTGTTAGCTATAATGTTCTTATTGGTGTCCAGTCATCGAGCAGCAACTAGCCGAAGTCCTAAAATACTTAAAGTCTAAGTAAATCAGGTAGACATTTTTAGGGAGTGTGGGGTGCAACTACAAAAGTGCAAAGAAAGTCCCTTCCAACCCCTAACATCCTATGATCCTATGAAAGTAAAATTTTCACGGATGCAAAGTAGGATGTGCTAGCTGTGTCTTGTGGCATGTGGTGAGGAAGCTGCTCTGTAAACTTCCCATGATCATCATGGCTGCTTTCAGCTCTGATGTCACATTAAGCATTAAGGCTGTTATAACCTCTCTTTCTAATAGGGTTTTCTTAGCTAAGTGTCTGATGTTCAGTTCTTTTAGCTGGGATCAGGTGCGTGAAACTTAAAGGACGAAAAGATAAATAACAAAACATAAAATATTTAGAATGACACCTACAGAAAGTAATCAGATGACCTCATCAGCATTTGGAAATATGGACATAAATTGCTTTTGCTTTTGGAATGTCAGGTTCTGTTCTTGATTACTCAGTCCAGTTATGTTGTTATGGAGGGATCTGCTGTTTAAGATCTGAATGGTCTCATAGTTTCTGCAAGACTTATTCTCTCCAGCACGTCTATGTTTACACCACCCGCGAAGCTAGGTTTGAGACTGCAATCTTGTGGAAACTCGGGAAAAAGGGGACAGTTATTTAGTCTTTTGTTCTTTATGTTATGCTCTAAATTTCTTCTGAAACTTAGCACATAGACTGTCACTGTTCACAAAGTCAGAATCTCTTTGACATTTTTCAACTCCAGAACTATGTTTTCATAGCAACATGTGATTGCTTTACTTGCACTTAAATACCAAATTGCTTTTGGATTCTCCTGCTAAGTGTGAAAGTACAATGTTTCTTCAACTTTACCTTCTTATTTTTTATTCTTTGTTTGTACAGTGCCCACAACAGCTAGTGTCCTTGCCTGTTAAGTCTTTGCGTAGCCCTTTTGAGCCTCCTGACCGGAGTGCTCCTAATTAGTAAAAGGGAAATGTAGAAGAGATCAGTTGTGTCAATTAAAAACAATGAAGTTCAGTGCAGAAAAACTTGTGAAACAGCTCACTCTGGGAAAGAGAATTTACTAGAGCTGAACATAAAAGAATAAAATGAAATGAAAGAGTGATCTTTCACTACCGTAAGGAAATGGAGTGTGTATGAGAATACTTTTTTATATGGATGAATATCCCATCACTTTTTAAATAGCTGTTGTTTCAGGGTTATGTCTTTGTCTGCATTCATTAAAATTCCAGGTGAAAAGGGTCTTCATGTATTCATGTAGATGTTTCACAGGCTTCTTTTTACGACAGCTTTACAAAAAAGTTGATCCTTGTGCAATCAGTGGGACTAAATGGGCCAGAATAAAATTGGTCTCTTTCTAGTAAAATGCTGTCGTGTCCTTCAGACAATGCCCTTTCATCATTATGTACTCCTTCCATTGAAAAATAGATTTATTAAAACATTTCAAGAAAAAAATATTATATGGAGTATGACTAAGGTGATTCAATTACATTGCTATGTTTTAGAAATTATGCTTTAAATGTGGTTTGACCTTTAATGAGAAATTATTATAATGTCTAACCTAGTGTAAGTGAAAGGCGGAAAAGTAACGTAGCAACTACTCACATAATACTAAGTATCCAGTTAATGTTGCTTTCAGTTTTAAGTTTATGTTAATTTTCATTGATTATCTGTCTTAGTCATTGCTTCTATGTGAACACTTACATAAACACAGATCAAAGAATCTTAGTATCATACAGTGTTTTGGGTTGGAAAGGACCTTAAAGGTCATCTAATCTGCCATGGGCAAGGATGCTTCCCACTAGATCATATTGCTTAAAACTTCTCTAGCCTGGCTTGGTGGCCTTTGGTAGTTCTTACGTGCCTTACGTTTCTGTGATACACTTTAGTAATCAAGTGTAGCAGTGTCAAGGAAAATTGTGAGCTATAGGTTGTCAGCATGAAAAAAAAAATATGGAAGCCACTCATCTGGACTTGGTACTTTGCAAGGATACTTACTTTTACTGTTTTGTGAGCTTTGTGCTACTTGACCTCCCAGTGGCAATGAGCTCTCAATGCTAACTTTGATAGACTGTCCCACAGCCCAGCTTGGTAGGATTCCACAGAGTGCAAGGCCATACGGTGGTTTCCACGAGGGCATTGGGATTTGTCAGCAGAGTGTGGAAGTGCAAATTGAAATTAGTCCATTCAGAAGTAATAATTAAAAAAAAAGTAAGTAACTGTCTAGTTTAATAAAGAAATAGCTTTACCAGTGCATCACAGAATCAAGTCACACGCCAGTCACAGTCAGCTTTGGCACTTGTACACCTTACATATGTGTAAAGATGGAACTTGTCTTCCTTTTGCCTTTGGATGAAAAATGCCTGTTCAACTAAACTGAAGTAAACTGCAAAAGATCTTGCACATGAACTGTCACACATGTGTAACATCTAAGGCTAAGCAGTGCATAAAGTCTGGGCAGAAGTGTTAGTACAGTGAAACTAATACGAAGACACATCTGTCAACAGCCTGTCAGCTTCAGGGTACAAATGGTACTTTTAAGCTTCAACACTTAGAACAAATTCTATCAATCTGTTTATTAAAAGAGTTAACAGAGACCTTTACCAAATTTTTCATGTCATGTGAGTTGCTGGAATCATCAGGCAAATATGATTCAAATCTGTATGCTACAGTAATTAATAATTTCAAACAAAATCCTCAAAAGATTGTACCTTTATTTGGGTAAGAATTTCAGGACTTCATGTGTTTGTTGTAGTAAGAACAGAAGTGATTTGTAAAGTATGAATTTCCTTTAATGACATAAATAATGAAAGCAAAACACACCAATCCATGTTTTATCTTCTCTGGTATTCTGCAGTTTTCAATTTTAAAAATGAAAGCTAGGTATTGAGTGATTCAGGCTGTCGTTAGCTATGTCAGACATGATGTATGCCTGGGCACTGAGGAGGGAAAACAGGGTGGTTGCTCCCAGTAGAATTAAAACTTTTCATATATCGTGTCTGTGATGTTTTGGCTGGTTGTTCAGGACTAAACCGATTATCAGCCAGGAGATAGCTACCAGTTTTAAGGCTGGGTTCCTCTGTTTACCTTTCTCAGAGCAGGGAGTATATTCTTTGTTGCTGTCATGCCAGAATTTCAGGAAACATATTTCTGCTACTGTTGGAGCAAAGGACATTGATGTTTCCCTTGGTTTCTTGTTATCTAATTCTACTGAAATGGGTTGACACTTGGTTATAGCTCTTCTAGCTATTGCTAAATATGCAGTAATGTTTTGTAGGCTGAGAAATGATGGTCATGTTTGTAGCTGAAAAATGTTCAGTTTGGTGACTTTCATTATCCATTTGAGCCCCATGAACTTGTCCTGGAAAAAGGAAAAACATTGTGTTTTCTGCAAAATTTACATTTCAATATGAAGAAGCCATGACCTTTTTGCAGAAACATCTGCTGTTTGGGTTTAAAAGCAGAGAGGTGTTGAGTGTGGGACTGTCTTAGGTAGTACGACATGAGAGTAACCTAGACTCAAAGGTTTTTTTCCACTAAGTGGTGTCTGTGGCTGTGATTTATTACAACTCCTAATCATGCAGTGGTGACAGCTAACCTCTTATTTTGACCACACATACATGTGGTTTGCATGATTGTTAAGACTTGCATGCAGGTTATGACCTGCATACCTAGATCTGCCTGGCAGTTTATTACTCCACTTAGCAATAGGCCCAGTCACCAGGTCAGGTTAGTCACCAGTGCAGTCCCCCGGGGTGCCATATGCAACTGATTTATTGTTTATGGACAAGAGATCTTATTCTGAGATTGAATAGTAAAATAAGATTTGCCCTTAACTATGTGGCTTTAGCTAGATGTAAAATTATTTTTTCAACTAATGATCTGAATTATTTATAGTTTAGAGTTCTGACAACCTTAGAATTACTGCTTTTTGTCTTGTATTTGAAGTCCTTTGGAATAATATTTGTGTGACTCAAATGAAGCACCTTTTTTCCACAAAGACTATCCCACATTTGGTCAATGTAACATACAACAATCACCCTCTAAAGCACATGTAACTGGGTCAGTTTGTCTTGCCTGATAGAAATTAGTTGATTTCATACCTTCTCTCTTCAGCCAAGAGATGTTCATGCAGAATAGAAAATGATGATGATATGTACTCTTCTGCTTTTCGAAAAGGATCCTTAACAATCTTTTCTATAGTATGAGATTTATGGCAGAGCTGACAAAGAGCCTAGGTTTTCTGTCACTTGGGCCATTTCTCACCTGCTGTCAGCTCATCCATTATCTCCTTAAACCAGCTCTCATATACACATTACAAATGCCCTAGCCACAAATCCCATCTCTCACTCTTTTATCTTCCATAAAAGGCAAACAATGAAGTTATAATGTCTTCCTACTCATTTCCAGCTGTCTTGTTTATCTTGGTTATATATTTTAAGAATACTTTGAGTTTCAGGTACAGAGAGTAGCCAATACCATATTTCCTGCTTCAAAGTAATCAGTACTGCATATAAATTGAAGCAGTAGAACCAGGCAGGCACAGAAGAACTGACAAAGGGGCACATACCAACCAGCAAGTTTTGGCCTTCTTCAGTTCTGTTATTCCTCCTACTTGCATCTTTTATCACTACTTCTGAATAAGTAGTGGGGGGGTAAAATTTCTACTAGTGTAATTGTCTGACTGAACTCAAAATGTCTTCAAAAGCAGCAGAAGACCAGTATCTATAAAATTTTTCCTAGAAAGGACTTGTGCCATGTTAGCAAGTAGTTTGGTACAACAAAAGCAGAACAATAGATTACTATAGCTCATGCTAAAATATCTGCATAATACATTATGTTGTTGTAGAGAGGCAGCCATTCATAGATTTGGACTGATTTTCCCTACTGGGATTTGAAGACATTTGAGAGTCACTTAGATGAAGCATCTTATTTAGTTTTCTCCAGAAGAAAACTTAATTTTACGTGCATGAAAACCTCCCAGAAAACTGTAGCAATATGTTCAAACTAGAGAAAACCAACTTGTTCTTGTCAAAGGACTCCAAGTGATTTCTAATAATAAAATGCAAGCTATAATTCCAACATTTGTTCCAATCATTTTATTAAAAGTTTGTAAAATATTTTCTTGATCAGCCAAATGTGATTAAATGTTGTTTGGAAGTGATTCAAGAATGGCAAAAATCCATGATCACTTATGTGTGTTCTATATGAATACTACAAAAATAAAACCTAGAACCACAGTACATCCAAAACTTATGATCACATATAATGAAATGTAACAAGATGTTCAGAAGAGTAAAAAGACGTTCCGTACGCCTCTTCATTCTCCACTGTATGAATTGTTATCTTTCCTTTGCATACGAGGCCTCTGGAAGCACCTTGACAGAAATCAGCAAATTAAAAATTCTCCTTGTTTTTGGTTTTGGATTTGTTTTCCTTTTTTAATAAACATTTCAGACTACAACACTATTGAGATTACACTTTTCAATCAATTCCTTAAAATTTAAAGGGATGCTTCTCGGTTGAATCCTGATACCTAGATAGACTTTCTTCAGCCATAAGTATGACCCTGGTGATTCATTTATTTTTAACATATGAACTACTCAAAATACAATTTACTCTGAAGAAAAATATTAAATTATCAGTAGAGCTAGATATACCCCTTACATCACCTCGAGAAGTAAAAATAGGATAAGGATGAAATGACAGTAGCCAGTAATCTTTGGGCTAGACATCTGTGTTTAATACTCATCATTGAATTCTTGAAATAGTGGCTGGGCCATCAGTGTTCCGAATTTCAGTGTGGACCAGTAACACCTGACAGGTTGAGGTTTTTAAAGTTAACAGAGCTTGCCTGTGCTAGAACTACCTTGGTTCTGATTTGCAAAATCCTGTTCAGACATTGGGTTTCTGACTCATTATTTCACACTAAGAATAGTTTCTTAAGAAAAATAACAGTATTTTCAGTTCTATATTAAACTACAATTAGACATGTGAGTTTACATATGCTGCAAAATGAAATCTAAATGGTTTTAAATATTGAGGAAAAATTGTTCCCTCTACTGTCCTTCTTTACTTTCTCACTCCAGCACAGTATTATTTGTTGATAAATTAAAATTCTTGCAACTACTGCATTTTAATGACTGTTTGCTTTCCATCTGCCAGCTGGAAGTAGCTATCTTAGCTCAGATTGATCACTTTCAAACTGGAAGGCATTTCTAAGTCAAACAATATCTTGTCATAGGCTTGACTCTTGAATAATTCAGTTGCAATTTAGAGTATGGAGAAAGCACTCATATAGCGATTGCAGATCAATAAAGGAAACACTGTGGAAAGCAGAATTGCAATTCAGTTCCAAAATCAAATTCAGTAATGATACAGATGCTACGCTGCAAAAGACAAAAATAGTAATTCAGAAATGTCATTGTTTACGCAGTACAGTACTGAAAATGCCCCCCTGTAGTAGCAAAAGCTCAGACTTAATAGAACTTAAAAATGCGAAGTGCTTGCAAGAAAGGCAGACATGTTCTTGGGTAATACTTACTACTTGTGCATGTGAAATTGGTTCTAGTCAGTGGTCAGTGAGACTTGAGCTATAACTGTATATGAAGTTTAAGTCAGCACCTAGACTAATGAGTTTGTGAGACTGAAAAAAGTCAGATTAGAAGCTGAAGGATCTGGCAGTGTCGATGTAGGAAGAAGACCAACACTGGATAAGACAAGAGTCTTTCACTGCATAAATGTTGTAAATAGGACAGCTACTAATTCTCTTCCCATCCACTGGGGGGAGAAAATTAATTATCACATTTTGTGGCCTAGGATATTTAGTAGGTACAAACAAAAACTTTATAACTATGGTAGCACAAATGACTTAGCAGCAGTTCTAGTGAAATTATGTTATATCTGAATGTTGGGAGTAACATAAAATGATAGATAGCTACGCTGATTTCCATTCCAAACCCAGAATATCTCAATATATATGTATGAGTAATGGTATTATCTTAAAGAACTGAATTATAAAAGTAAATACAACTTTTCTTTTGTATTTAGAGCTCTTCTTTCACATTAGACATCATTACTGTGAATTTGTATGTACACAACATTTGTTACAGATCGTCTGAGTAAACTAACCACTCGTACAATCTAGGTATCAATCTGTAATATGAATTATCTCAGTGATACAGTCTTTGTTAAATGACAGAAATCTGAGACAAAGGAAATAGGTCCACAGTCAAACACCCAAAATTGTTGCTTATCTCCTTCCTTGCACCCCTTAGCTGAAGTGGCATTTATTCACATTTACTTTTGTCTCTGTACATTTCTTTTAGAAGCCTAGAGAGGTCTAGTGTCTTCTTTGACTGACACAATGAGGTAGCTACCTAGTTAAGGAGTGAAAAGATCATGTTTAGTGTTAGGTATTGGTGTTATAAATCAAACTTGACTTTGTCTTTGGATGTTCTTCTTGTACTCTACAGGCAGAAACATTTGACGGGAACAACAGTTTATCTACTTATTTTATATTTTTAAATAATTTCTATCTATAAAATATGATTAATTTCACATATGTCTTTTTTAAGTTGCACACAACAACAGTTATGATTCAGCTGAAGTTAGGATTGTAAGTTGGGTTTCAGGTGACAAAACTCAATTTAGAAAGAAAAAGGGATGATGGTGATTTTAAAAAGTCTTTCCAATTCCAATTGTTTCCAGTTTCTCCCAGTGTGCTTTTAAGGAGAATGGCTGCTGACAGATATGCAGCATTGCGCAGACGAAACTCTAATTTACAGAGCAGGGTTTGCTTTGTTGACACCACTTCAGACTTTTAGAAGCTGTCCTGTCAAACATTGTTCAGTTCTGAGGTGGAGAGACAGATAGTTGTGTTTATCTTCTTGGTTCAGTTTCTCCAAGAAGAAGCTGAATACTGGTAAACTTTTTTCAGAAACTCAGAAAAGTCATTTACCTGCTACAACATTCAGCATGTGGCAAGTGCTTTCCATTTAGAATTAAGATATGGGTTAGGAATTAACTGTTGCCAGTTTTCTTAGTGCTGTGCCGCCTAAGCCATCCGTTTAAAACCTCCAACTACAGGGGTGAGTCTGAAACGTTGTCACAAGATATGGCTTAGACATGTCTCTGAAGTCAATGCAGAACCTAAAATGTCTCTATTTGTATTCCTCCTCTCCTTCTGTATGAGACTGCACAGGAAGCTTGCCTTTTGGCTCTCCTCCTCCAGAACTTCTTGCATTTTTTACAGCATGAATTTGGGTCTCGGTTCAATTTCCATTCACATTCACCATCTGTCTGTATCTTCTCTCTAATCTCCTTGCTAACCTCTACTTCTGTTTCACAGACATTCTCTCTCTCATGCCTGCTCTCATCCAATCGAAGTGCTTCCTATCAAAATACAGCTTTTATTATCTCAACTTACTCACTTTGCAAGCTGCTTGCTAATGCTCCTACACTGCGTGTGCTGGTGCTCTTACACTTTCTGGCAAATATTTTCCTTGGAGCAGGTTCACAAATGCCAAAAAGGCTAAATGGGCTTGCCATTATCTAAAAGTAAAGATTTGGAATTAAATCAATAGTCTGAAGGAAGGCCCGAAGGAGCGTAAGATGCTGGGGATTTCCTCACTCCTTCTAAGATGAGACTTTTAATGGTCCTGATTTCTCTACACCTGGGTACCTGCTAGGTGTGGATAGTGAGCAGTTGCTAGAGGTGAAAAGATTGTTTGGAAGGGGCACAGAAAAGATGAATTGCAATGAGAGTTACCCATCTAAAATTTAAGTCTACTACACAGAAAATTAGTCTGAGACTCGGTGTTTAATTTCAACTGCTCTATAGCATTAATAAAATACAGTGACATAAGCCTCAGGAAATCATAAAGTAGCTTGGAAGTACTATTTACTTCACAAGCTTGTGGAGGATATGTTCTGTTATCTCTTTGATAATTGTGTTTTTGCAGTGTATTTAGGATCTAAGAGGGTAACAGCAAATTAAAATTATTCTTCTTACTTGAATAAAAATTTGAACCAATTATGGTCTTTTTCACCAGTTATACTGTGTGAGTTAATTGCATCATATTGATACTCCCTTTATGATCCCCAAGTATAAACTTCAGGGGAAGTATCACGGTCATCTAGGAAGAATGGAGAGGAATCTGTGAATTTGTCCACTGCTCTTTTGATGACTGAGGTAGTAGTGTAAAGAGCTCTATAGGAATGCCTCCAGATATTTCTTTAGGCAGTAAAAGTCATTCTTTTGACAGCAGTAGTGTGGGCTGCTCTGAGTCCTTATGTTCTTACAACCTGTTTGAACATTGTTTGTCTGAGAGAACCATAACCCAAGCAAAGGAACCCATTTTTACCTCTTTTTGCCATTTATTCAGCATTTGGCCCAAGAGGTCACCAATGAACACAATAGGCTTTGACAATGTTATTTTTTATAAGAGTTTTACTTTTATATATATATATATATGTATATATATGTATATATGTAAAAAAGCAAATGACTTTTGTGGAGGGTATTTTGCAAACATGACTAACAGTATTTTTCATCTAAGCAACAGTGCAGTTATGGAACATTTTTGCCTACACTGAAGCTTTTATTTAATAAAATAAATACCGCAGTCCCTAGTCTTTCACAAGTTCCACAGCATTTTGGCAGTGAATCCATCAGGATGTTGCTTTTGCAAACATTAAGTGGCTAAATTCCTCAGCCATCACAGTGACTAAGAAAAGGATCACCAACAAATTAGATTGGGAAGGTTATGTGAAGGTCATGGAGTCCCACCTCCTTCTCAGATGTGAGCTAATGTGGTTGTTAGAGTAGATTACTAGAGTGTTTTTCCAGTTAAATGTTGGAAATCTCCAAGGACAGAGTTTTGACTGTCTCTCTGGGTGTCCTGTTCTGTGCAGTCAGCATGTCTTAGAGGAGTCTGTGTCTGTCTTTTCAGTAGTGCTGCATTTGAGAGCTGAAGACAGAAATGAGCTGTTTTAAACAAGCTCGTGAAAGCACAGTTCCATTAGACTTTTTCAGAAAAAGAGAACTGGTTACTCAAGAAGCCCCTGCATTTCATAAAGCTGTGCTGTCTGGGCCTGGTAAGCTGGTTGTCCTCTACATGCCCCGTGATGGCACTCATCTGCTTCATAACCTTCATGTCATGCCAACAGGCCATTCTCTGGACTTTTGTTCCAGGCCTTCTTGTAGATGGATTTGCTAGTCTCCACTTAACTGTGACCTTCCTAGTTAGCAAGGACAGCTGATAAATGATGGAAAGCGGTTTGATGAGCACTTCTGCTAGCTCCTTCAGTACCCTCAGGTGAATCCCATCTAGCCCCATAGATTTGATACATGTCTAAGTGATGCAATAGGTCATAGAATCATAGAATCATTAGGGATTGGAAGGGGCCTTGAAAGATTATCCAGTCCAATCTGCCTGCAACAGCAGGATCACCTAAACCAAGTCACACAGGAACACATCCAGTCGGGTCTTGAACATCTCCAGTGAGGGAGACTCCACAACCCCCCCTGGGCAGCCTGTTCCAGTGCTCTGTCACCTTCACCATGAAGAAGTTCCTTCTCAGGTTGATGTGCAACCTCCTATGTTCCAGCTTACAACCATTGCCCCTCATCCTATCACTACATGACACCGAGAACAGCCCAGTGCCATCCTCCTGACACCCACCCCTCAAATATTTATAGACATTAATGAGGCCACCCCTTAGTCTCCTCTTCTCCAAGCTAAAGAGACGCAGCTCCCTCAGCCTCTCCTTGTAAGGGAGGTGCTCCACCTCCTTTATCATCTTCGTTGCCCTACGCTGGACCCTCTCCAGAAGCTCCACATCCCTCTTGAACTGAGGAGCCCAGAACTGGACACAACACTCCAGGTGTGGTCTCACCAGGGCAGAGTAGAGGGGGAGAAGAACCTCTCTTGATCTGCTAAGCACCCCTCTTCTGATCCATTCCAGGATGCTCTTGGCCCTCTTGGCCACAAGAGCACATTGCTGGCTCATAGTCATCTTGTTGTCCACCAGGACCCCCAAGTCCCTTTCCCCTACACTACACTCCAACAGGTCAGTCCCCAGCCTATACCGGTACCTAGGGTTGTTCTTGCCCAGATGTGAGACTCTGCACTTACTCTTGTTATAGCTCATTAGATTTTTCTCAGCGCAGTCACTGACCAATTCCCCTTGGGTTACAGGGGCTTCATTCTGCTCTCCATCTCTGTTTCCAGCTCAAGAGGCTGGGCATTTGGGGAGCAACTGTCTTACCACTAAGACTGAGGCAAAGAAAGACCTAAGTCTTTTCCTTCTAGCCAAGAATTTTAATGCTTTTGCTGGGTATAAAACAGGTTGGGAAGAGTATGTGAACCTCTCCCATCCTGCTCTTCTAGTTAGTGTTGTTGTTCTCATTAGCTCAAGTGCAGTGGTACTCAAACTGCTCTACTGCTTCACTTCAGAGCAAATTATGTTTCCTCAAGCACTTCCTATGCAGCTGGAGAAAGGACTACACAGTACAATTCAGGAAACTCCAGCCTATACTCCCCGTTAAACTCTAAACCCCATTAATTAGGTTAGAGTAATGTGGGAAATTGCTAGATTGATTTATTTTTACCACTAAGAATTTGACTAAAAATATTTTTTTAATACAGTGAAGTATTGAGAAACTATTCTTTCATAACAGAAATTAGTATCTGACAGTAGGCATGTCATGATGCTGGTGCCTGAATGTCTGCCATCGTTATTGAGAGGAAATCTTTTACAAATGTATTCTAAATTTTTAACTGATAGATTTTAAAATATGGGGTAAGTCATATGTAACTCTCTGGAGTTAATGGTATGCTGTCAATTCATTCAGCTGTGGATCATGCCTTGAGGAAAATAGCAGTGTTTTTTATTTGAACCAGTTATTCCACTGTTTCCATTATGGGAAAGACAACATAAATTTTTACTTGATTCTATTAAATACATTTTCTTGACCTGTAAAAATGTTATTTTTTTTTATTATGAGGACAGAATAGAAAATGCACATATTTATTATATCTTGAAAAATATTCAGTGCTTTCAGGAAACTGTTGAGGCGGGGTTTTTGCTGAACGTATTATTCTACTTCATACAGGAAGATGGCAGATAATCATCTGGATACATCTCATACTGCATGTTTCCAAAGTGTCAAGCTGAAGAGTTTCTAAATAACTAGATAGGTTCCAGTTCAATTGGATCATTGGGTGCTTTGGATCATGAGCTAGAGAATTATGCACAAAAAAACCCCACATACTTTTTACATATAAACACCTGATTTTGCGCAAGGTTTAGAATATATTCCTCATATATGTGACCCATATTTAAAAAGTGATGAAGTGCTTTTGCTTTCTTTCAGACCTTCTGCACAGGAAGACTGTATAGTGTTGAGGCTTCATAACATGAACATAGGTGCTAAAGAAATTTTTCTTTAAAGGAATAGGCTGATCTTATGCTCTGACCTACAGCTATGAGCATGTTAAAAATAACAGGATGAACTTATTGCTCCCCTTCAGAGTTGTCTTTTGAAGATTTATAAAGAGCTCAAAGTTTGCTTTTTGGAGGAGTGCCTTGTGTCAGTGGGCTCCTCCCTACTTCAGCCTGAGCTTTAGTTGTTCTAGAATTTGAAAAAAAAATTATTATTCTTATCTCAGAATCACTCTGGTTGGAAAAGACCCCTGGGATCATAGGGTTCAACCATCTACCCTACCTTACAAGTTAACCCCTAAACCTCAATACCTCATCCAAATGATCTTTAAACACATCCAGGGATGGCAACTCAACCACCTCCCTGGGATGGCAGCTCATTCGAGTGCTTGACCACCCTTTCGGTGAAAAATACATTCCTAATTACAAGTCTAAATGTTAACACTGAACTAAAATATCTTGGCTATGTATTCTGTTTTCTAATTCTTTGTCATTTTATATCTCTGAAATGATTATATTATTACAGCATAGTAATTGTATTTGATTAACATCTAATTCTTTTAAATGCTCTGAGAAGAAATCTGCTTGTGACAGAAAAGCTGTGTCGATTACAAATGTTGCCTATGGTCAGACAAAAAGCCATTTAAATTTCCAGAAAGGAAGGAAGGCAGAGCAGATAAAGAAAACTGTTTCGTCGTTACTTCAGTACTTACTGTTTATTTGTAAAGTACTGTTCCAACCAGACGATAGGGAATTTCACACTAGTACACAGAGCTCACAGATACTTCATACTGAGGTAAATGCCATCAGTGTTTCATCAGTCAAGATAATCTGTCAGCCACCCCAGCTAATGTCTGCTAGATGTACCTCAGTGTACTGGAATGATTGCTGTGCCTTCGGGTACTAGGGACATCTCACAATTAAGGGATTTCTTGTTTCCCACTGTAATGCAAACAGCTGGTTCTGTAAGTATTACAAATTATCTAATACTTACAGAAAGGTTCTCTACTTTTAATTATGGAGTTATCAAAGATCTGTAAATATAAACACTGCAATCTGAAAGTAAAAACATTTAGGTTCCTGCCTTGATGACTTTGAAATTTAATAACAGCATCTTCATGACGGGAAATGGCTTGATGGTCCCTGTCCTGATCTAAGGCTTTAAAATCACTGCATGATTTATGCTAAACAACATTTTTTGTCATTCTTAGCTCAAAGGTAAATAGATTAGGGGCTAATAAGACTGAGACCCTTCAACTTTGATGAGGAGTCAAAATACTTTAGCTAAGTTATGTTGCTTTTTTTTTTTCCATTAAATAAATAACATTTAAGTAATTTATGGAAGTATTTAAGTACTCATAATCTTTTGTTAAGTTTATAATGTAGGTGCTTTTAAAAGCTGATAATCTTAGGACTTGTACAAAACCAGATTTATATTGAAATGAGAAAAATTGAAGCAAGAACTCTGCCACCCAGAGATTTTATATAGGCGACCTGATGCCTAGAACTATTCTCCTGTCTAACATCCAGGTGTTTAGTGTTTCAGGTGGGCATTCCTAATCTCCACAGTACTGTTAAATACACTATTATGGCCTGTTACTGAATGGTGACTTCCAGAATTCAGCTGCTTGATGTCTGTGCTTCTTGTCCTTTCGAGAAGCCAAAGGCTTGGTTTTGAAGGCAGGTTTTTGATGCCTCTATCAAGGTACATCCACACGTGAATTTTATAAACCTAGCTGAAGTCCTTTCTTATTCATGACTTAACAGAATCACAGAACATTAGGGGTTGGAAGGGACCACTCGGGTCTTCTGGCAGTGTTGTGCAATGAAGGTTTAGAAAAACTTTTTTCATGCTCAGCCATTTGTCTCCTTTTTCCAACTAAATATTAACTAATTATAGTCTTCTAATTTTTATTGTGATACTCTGCACCTTTTGCTGTTCTTGCTTAGTGTAATACTGTTTCCTTAAACGTGTTGAGATGGAGATGACCACAGTGATCACTGGATTATTTAAGTGTTCATAGCACATATTCAACTTTGACTTAAAATTCAACTTTTCGTAAATGTGTCTGGACCGAAGCAACATTGAGTGACATAAATGTAAAGTCTGATCAGTTGTGAAGCTAAAAATGTCATTACGGTGTTCAGTAGCTATTCAGTTTGAATGGCCTGGACTACCTTTTCAGCACTTACTCTTCCATTAGTATAGAATGTGCATTTGAATGATCATGTTCATTTTAGGGGTTCATTCATTTGATTTTCTTTGTAAACTCTGGGCTTACTCTGTCTCATGAATGTGTCTAGAAATTTTGAAACAATATTTTTGTTTTCATGTAGTGTCTTGAAAAATAGCACCCATTTTAAATTGTTTCTCCTTTTTATAAATGCAAAAGTAGGTTTAGAAACTGCAACTGGCACATCTTTCACATTAACTTCTGTTTTTTCTGTTGCCTTTTATTTATTTTTAACTTCATTAGTGTTTAAAAGTAAGCTTGCCAAAGTTCTATCTTCCTATCCTGCTTGTCACAGTAAGCAGAAATGGGAGGAAGAAGGTCAAGCTTCTAAAATGGTCTAATTAGTATTAAAAACTTAGAAAGAATATTCATTAAAGGTTACTGCTTTCTTCTTCCCCAGCCCTACACAGTAGGATTAAATACCACATCGCCTGCAAGGCTGTCATCTGATTGAATTTATCCAGGAGTAGAACACTTCCACTTCTGAAAATGAACGTAGATTTCAGTGTTAGTCATATAAACCACATTTAATATCTGCTAAAACAATCAGATATAAAATTATATCAATGTATACTTAAAAAGAAAAGGTGCAGATTGCTCTAAAAATCAGCACTTCCTTCCAGTTTTATTCATATTTAAGCTAATTAAGACTGAGTTGAGTGCCTTGACTGGTGAAGAACTGGTGCTGATGTCCAGTCTGGTTTTAAGTACTGTGAAATTATGAGAGATTTGCTACTACCTCTTTCATAGCTACGTGTATTAGTTGCCATAATATCAACAGGCTGTAGAATACATGTACAGGACAAACAGAAGAAGAATATAAACTTTGAAAAAAATGATTTCATGCCTTTTAAAAGACATTTTGTTTGGAAAAATTAAAAACATGTAAATTTAAACAGATAACATAATGGAAGCTGTTTTTCTTCCATGAGATATTCTGTTTTATATCAGTGTAGCAAATTTCTATTAATGCCTGAAGTATTAATGTTGTCTTTGAATTTATGGATTTTTGAAGATTTGGGGTCAGAGCAAAGTGTGATTTGCTTAATTTTGTTTAACTTGTGTCACTTGGAAATGGTTTTATATCAAACTGGAAAACCCATTCTGATATGAGAATAAGAAAGGTAGTATGGGGGGTTGTGTAGTATTCTTTCTCACTGTAGAAAAGTTGTAATGCAAAATCTGGACACACTGTGATTGCTTTTCATACCTCATGAGTTTAGCCATCTGTGGCAGACGATCTATTCTGTGTGTTTATTGTTGGGTTCAGTTACACTCCTTTATAACGGGAGAGGATCAGGTTGGCTGGAAGCTTCTGGAGAGAAAAAGATATTACTCCTACCATTAAAGAAACTGAGCATATTTTAGGGGGAGTTCTCGTGCTTTGGAAAAAAGAAAGGTGGATGGAGAGGAGAAGCAATCAATTCTCTGAAAGAAGTTCAGGGAACTACTGAGAAACTGTAGAGATGAGCAGGGGATAGACTCACAATTCAACCCTATTCTATTTCTATTCTATTTCTATTATTATTTCTATTTCTGTTCCTATTTCTATTCTATTCTATTCTGTTCTGTTGTGTTCTACTCTACTCTACTCTACTCTACTCTACTCTACTCTACTCTGTTCTGCCTTCTGTCTCTATTCTATACTAACAGTGTGTAACACTGACAACTGTGTAACCACCATGAGCACCATTGGTGCTGACAAAATTTGAAAAGCCTCCAGAGCTATATGTGGTACCAAAGCAGAGTAAGATGTTTTTCAACAATATAACATGTCACACTGGTAAATTTTAAGTCCCTTTTGGAACATGGGGGAGGCAATTTGATGCAGACCGTTCTCAGGTACACAGGAGAATGGATGAAGTGAGGGCTGAGCAGAAAAGACAGAGAAGCCTTAGCTGTGATTCTTATAGAATAGCCTAAATTGAGCAGTTAGGCACTTGGAGATTTAGTTTAATCTGTGCCTTCCACCAGGAGCTACGTGGCCATTTTTCCTCAGTGTGAGCAGCATTTTAGAGAAAATTATTAAATCAGGACTCTAATCACTCCGCCACCTTCAAAACTAGACCAAGCAAAGCTTCCTGAGTGCAGAATAACATAAATACTGCCTGAATGATCAAACTGAGCCAAGCCTAGAGCCTTTGATTGCTGAGGAGAGGTGTAGTTTCTTAGGAACTGCAGAGGTGGTGAGATTCCTGCACAAAGAAGGAGTAAAACTGTGCTGCAAAACAGATCCCACTTGAGGAGCCAAAAGCAAGAATTCAAATTGCTGCATTTGTGAGGAGTGAGACTGACCTCTGTCTTGAGACATTTACAGGTGCCATGTGTGTAAAAAGCAGTTGTTTCTACAGTCAGTAAGAGAAGCAGGTGTGATCATGGAGTAAGCTGAAGAAAAATTGCTCTTTCTTTCAGTTCAGTAGTCAGGAGGACTGGCTCAGATGAGCTCTGTGCTTGATGTCAGCGCTTAGGCAGATGAATCCTCATTCTTGTGAATAAACAAAGCCTGTGGCAAAGCATGTGGAGTCTTGTCAGCTACCATTCATTGGAATAAGTCAGTAGTGAAGGAGAGGAAAAAAAAGCCAAGATTTGTTTGGTTGGTTTGTTTTACTGTTAAACAAGGTTAATATTTCTTCTATTTCAGACATAGAAAGCGTTTTGGTGGGTTTTTTTCTATTTTAATTGTAGCTGAAAGTTTGCAAAGTAGTCTGGTATCAGTTGAAAACAGATGGTGTTAATTCAGCATATGCATATCCTACTGATAAGTATAAACTGTTCTGAAATTTTCTCACCAGTATTTTCTGGCCAGGATTCTGTTAGATTGCAAAGGAAGAGAATTTAAAGTATGTTCTCATTGACCAGTAAAATTTTCCATAGATGAGACCGAAGTTTCAAATAAAATGTATTCTAAGGGGAATGACATATAATAATTTGTCTATTATGTCCAAAAGGTTTATTCTAAGTATTTTATCATTCTAAGATGAAGACGACTGATATCTTTTTCTTTGGCTGCAAATAACTTCATGATCAAGCAATCACAGAGCTAACCGTGGATACTTTGGTACAATATTCTTTAATATAACCGTTTTGAATTACCAATGGCAGAATCACATCACCTCTGCACCAGAACACATTACTGAGGTGTGATTCTGTGCCAGTAGTTAAGTCCCAAAGCAGGCCATGATGGAGATAGGACACATCACGTGCAAAAGATATTTGAATCTTTCTCTTCTCTTCCTGCTGTTATGAAGTACAGAGTTGCATACAACCTATCATTTATTTTATCATTTATTTCATAATCTCTTGGGTTGTCAAAGCAGAATATGCTTCAGAATCCTAATCTTCAGAAACTTGCATGAGTCACTGAGAAGACAACATCTAGATAAATCCATTGTATCTTTTTGCTTGTAAAAATACGTTAGACTATCTTCTGATGTAAGTAATTTACAAAAGTCATTTATTCTAAAATTTAAATCAGATTCAGGCTTCAGTCCTGGACTAAGTCTAAAATACTATAGGAATCTTAAGTACAGACTGGATTTGGTACTCAAAAACCAGTATTGTAGCAGGGGGACAACAGTATATTTTTTCTGTGAGCTATCCTTTGATCTTTTTTAATATATTGATATATAAATGAAATACTGAAGAAAAATTGACATATTTTAGTACAAAGTGCACAAAGACAACTATTTAGTAAGCATCAGTAGGTATTTGCCACACAGGGGCTATGTATTTTCTGCATTGTTTTTAAGCTGTTTATAGCAAAGTATAAAGCCCGTATTTGTCATTCAAAGAAGAAATTCTGACAGTGTCCTTATGTTTTCAGGGCTGGTTTCTCCCTTCTCATCTCTTTTTGCCCCCTTCACCTTTACCCCTGATTTTCCTTTCTTATTCTTGTTCAGAGATTAGATAGCAGTAGGTTTTTTTCCCTTCTCCTCTCTTTTCCCCTTTCCCCTTTAACCTTTTTCCCTAATTTTCCTTTCTTATTGTTCAGTGATTGAATAACAAGAACAATACTGAGCCCGTTTGGTACAGAGATCTCGGTGAAGAAGCGGTGCTCTGACAGTTTGACTCCATCACTTGACAGATGCCCATTGTCTGAATCAATATGCCAGAGATTTTTTTTCCCCAATTTTAAAGGAGCTGAGACACATGTAATTCTATATATGTTTAGTATAATTGTATCCCAGAACAAGTAATCATATCATAAGTGATATAATTACAAACATAAATAACAAAGAAGAGCAGAGGAAGAAAAAAAAATGAAGGTTAAAACAGAAAACAGTTGTTGTTAGGTGAATTTTTAAGATAATATTTGAGGTAGCTATAAGTATTTCCTTTTTGTGTAAGGGAAAATATACAAACAGTATTGAATTGTACTAAAGGGAGTGTGTAAAGAGACTCAGTGAGCTGAAAAAACAAACAGTATAAGTATAGTTTGTAGAAAGAAGCTGAGGAAATGAAAACATACGTCTTTGAGTAATATGTACGTTGGCAAAAATCAGCTAAGTGCAGGTATATGGAGTTTTGTTCCATTACAGCATTGAAAGTGAAAGCATCAAAACATTGGATTTCATTGTTCTCATAAACACATTTTCCTCTGTATTTCTGCTAATTTAAACTGCTATTCCTCATTTTTACCACTAGAAATAGAAGATGGAGGAGCCATGTTTCCCTTATAGGCAAAACTTCCCAGTTCTGTTCCAAATTAATCACAAAGCAGTCATTCCGTGTAAACCTACCTCTTCCATGCAAATGACCATGCATAGACTATGAGAACAACTATTATGCCTATTCACATAAAGTAGATGAAAAGTAGAATCAGATCCCTTTGAAAATCGCTGTCTAAGGGCCACATCTGTCTGCAGTTTGCATATCAAATTTCCATTGAATTTCTCCCTGTTACACCCAAGATCAAAAGAGGCATGTGGCCTTTTATGTGTTTAAATGAGGAAAGAAGTTGACACCTCATGTCACATCAGCTGGTAGTAGTGCACTGTGCTGTTCCCCTTGCATTTGAAGTGAAAATGGCAATTTCAAACAATTTTACAGGGAAAATGAAAGAAGCAAGAGAACGGAAAGTACAGAAGCACTCATTTGAGGAAAGAGTGACTCTGACCGAGAAAAATGAAAGCAAAAAAAACCCCCCTCAGAAAAAGTGCCTATTGTTTTGAAATAGACTATTTCTAAATAATTTATATTCATTTTAACTGGGAGAAATTTATCCTTACAAAGACTAAAAACAGCTATGAGAAAATCAGAATGATTAGCATCTTAGTGCTGCTGTGTACTGATTTAGAAATTAGTTTTCTGTCTGACTGCTCAGTCCCCAGAGCAAAATACTTGCAGAAAATAAAAGGCACGAGTTACATTAGAGGAAAGCTCTAGTATAGTACTCATGAAGCAGGGCATTTCCCTCCCATACACAAGGCCTAATCGATCTCATCACTCATCATCCACTCCCCTTTCCAGCAGTAGCACACAAGTCAAGGCAGTATGGAGTGGCCAATTGGTTTTTACTGATAGCCAGAATTTGTTTGGAGCATGTATTGCTCCATACTTAGTACTGCTGATGAGACTAGCTTTTATAAGAACATGCTTTAATATATTTTCTTTACCATGCACAATTCTTCCACTTCCTTACACCTGTTGGCTTCAGATGTGGGTTCCCACACTCATACCATAAAACTGACCCTACCTCAGCCACAGACAATGGAGAGAAGTTTCTCAATATTCTTTCCCTAATGCTTGTTACCAAGGGTAAATTAATCTCATCTCATCTAGTCAGAGGTTAATACAGAACAGATGTAATTCCTATGAGGACAGGCTGAGGAAGCTGGGGATGTTCAGCGTGGAGAAGAGAAGGCTCTGGAGGTGCTGAATAGCGACCTTCCAGTGCTTGAAGGGGGCCAACAAGAAGGCTAGAGAGGGACTGTTTACAAAGGTCTGTAGCGATAGAATGAGGGGCAATGGTTTCAAATTAGAAAAAGGTAGATTTAAACAAGATGTTAGGAATAAGATCTTTAGTATGAGGGTGCTTGAACACTGGAACAGGTTGCCCAGGGAGATGTTCAGGATGAGGCTCCACAAGGCTCTGGGCAGCCTGTTCTAGTTGAAGGTGTCCCTGCTCACTTCTGCGGGGGCATTGGACTAGATAACCTTTGAAGGTCTCTTTCATAGAATCATAGAATCATTAGGGATTGGAAGGGACCCCGAAAGATCATCTAGTCCAATCCCCCTGCCACAGCAGGATCACTTCACTGGAGAAGTTATGGAATCAGAATCACTCAGGGTTGGAAGGGACCACCTGATCATCCAGTTCCAACCCCCCCCACCAGGCTGGGACACCCCACCCTAGACCAGGCTGGCCAGAGCCCCATCCAGCCTGGCCTTAAACACCTCCAGGCCACTCTATAATTCTGTGATTCTATAAGATGCACAAAAACTTACATGAAAAACTGTTTCTTTGCACAATTTACAGAACATCCAGTATCCCTGTCTGCGTGCTGCAGGAAGGTGAAGTTGAGTTGTCAGAGACTAATGTATAGAAATTAAGCTAGACTAGATGTATAGAGAGGAGAATGCAAGAACAGCACCATATCACAGTCAAGCAAGTGTAGTGGAGGAGGAGAAAATTGAATTACTAGAATCATACACTGTTTAGAGACAGAAATTCATCATGGGTCTCCTGAGCCATTCAATCCCCCAAAGGGAAGTCTTTAGAGTAGGTAAAAACAGTGGAATATGTGATTGTTTCCTGGTGCTTGACTGATCCTTGTAGTTGGCCAGAATCTTGTTGGCCTTATCAGCTCAAAAGCGACAAAAATAGGTAGAAAAAAGTGCTATTACAAAGACTGACAAGGAATAGGATGATAATCTCAAAAGAACTTATCCAAAGACACCGCGCTATTTACAGGACTCACTAGCCTTTGTCCAGATGACCTCTAAGAATTAAAACTCAGGAAATAAAGCACATCAAGGCTAAATTGTATTGGCAAGGCAGAAGAGGAAGGGTTTGGAAAACCTGTTTCCACGCAACCTAAAGCTCAGTGCTTTATGTTCCTCACAGTGTTCTTATTTTGTCATTGAACTGCAAGACTTAGGAGGAATCTTCTCCAGTCTTTATTATCCAAACATGGTTAAGCTTAAAAATTGATGGGGGAAAGATAATTTCTTCCTTAGTTCTTTAATCTGCAGCATTGGCGAGAACATATCTGTAGATTTATCTCAAGCACGAGCTTTGGACTTATTTTAGCAAGGTCAGCTTAAGCCTCAGAAGCAGATCTTTTAAGTCCATCCTGAAGGAATGTCCAAGAGTAGTGTGAAAGTCTATCAATTTCTTACAAGGGTCTGCAATAAGGGTGTCATGGTAAAACAAGAAGCAGAATAATTTAGAATCATAGAATGTATTGGGTTGGAAGGCACCTCCAAATGTCTAATCCACAATGCAACAAGCAGGGTTTAGTTCTTGAGACAGTAACATTTAGGGTGATCATTCGGTAAACACAACATTATTTTTAAAAATTAGTGAAGGAGACAGTAACTAGCTAGAAGTAAATGGGTTAGAATGAGCACAGAAAATGTCATAAATTGTAGTACAGAAGGTCACGGCATATTCAGTCAGAGAACTTGCTAATGTCCCCTGTCAGTCTTCTAATCTAACCTTTAACCAGTAGATGTAAGTCCTAAGAATGCCAGACAGTATTTAATAGGTTTATTTGTCTGTAGACGAAACGGTTTCTGGTCCATCTTTGTTTTAGAAACTTTAACATGAAAATGAGCCCAACATTATAAATGTTTTACAAGGACCAAAAATACAGAAGTAGCACTAGAAAGCCCAATTACTCCTTTCCACTCCTAAATTTCGTGATAAAGAGATTAGAGTTTTGTGAAGATCAGTCCCAACTTGTCTTTTCTCCATGCTAATTATTAGATTCAAAGGAAATGCAAAAACGAGAATGAATTACTCTAAATTTATCTTCTAAAATACTGATGTTGAAATTCCCTTCAATCTACTTTCCATCATCTTTGCTAAGTCATGGGAACCAGGAGAGGTGCCTAGGGACTGGAGGATAGCAAATGTCACTCTAATCTTCAAAAAGGGTAAGAACGAGGACCCAGGTAACTATAGACCGGTCAGCCTCACATCCGTCCCAGGAAAGGCGATGGAACAGTTTATCCGTTATGCTGTCTTTAAGCACATCAAGGACAGGAGAAGTGTTAGGGACAGTCAGCATGGCGTCACCAAAGGGAAGTCATGCTTGACCAACCTGATAGCCTTTTATGAGGACATAAACAGGTGGCTAGATTATGGCAAAGCAGTGGTCTATCTTGGCCTCAGTAAAGCATTTGACAGAGTCTCCTATAGCATCCTCACAGCCAGACTGAGGCAGTGTGGTCTGGATGATCAGGTAGTGAGGTGGATCATGACCTGGCTGCAGGATAGAAGCCAGAGAGTAGTGGTCAGTGGGACAGAGTCTAGCTGAAGACCTGTATCTAGTGGAGTCCCCTAAGGGTTGGCACTGGGACCAGTCCTGTTGAATCTATTCATTGATGACTTGGATGAGGGATTGGCATGCACTGTCAGCAAGTTTGCTGATGACACAAAGCTGGGTGGTGTCGCCGACACCCCTGCAGACTGNACCTGTTGGAAAGCGGTGTAGGAGAAAGGGACCTGGGGGTCCTGGTGGACAGCTGGACCATGAGCCAGCAATATGCTCTTGTGACCAAGAGGGCCAACAGCATCGTGGAATGGATCAGAAGAGGAGTGGTTAGCAGATCGAGAGAGCTTCTTCTCCCCCTCTACTCTGCCCTGGTGAGACCACACCTGAAGTATTGTGTCCAGTTCTGGGCTCCTCAGTTCAAGAGGGATGTGGAGCTGCTGGAGGAGTCCAACGCAGAGCAACAAACATGATGAAGCAAGTGGAAGACTTCCCTGATGAGGAGAGGCTGAGGGAGCTGGGTCGCTTTAGCTTGGAGAAGAGGAGACTGAGGGGTGACCTCATTAATATCTACAAATATGTGAAGGGTGGGTGTCAGAGCCAGGCTCTTCTCAGTGTCACCTAGTGATAGGACAAGGGGCAATGGGTGTCAGCTGGAGCATAGAAGGTTCCATGTAAATAGCAGAAAGAATTCTTCCCAGTGAGGGTGACAGAGCACGGGAACAGGCTGCCCAGCGGAGTTGTGGAGTCTTCTTCTCTGGAGACATTTAAAACCTACCTGGACATGTCTAGGTGATCCTGCTGTGTCAGGGGGATTGGACTAGATGATCTTTCAAAGTCCCTTCCAATCCCTGATGTTCTGTGATTCTATGATCTACTAAGCAGTTATCAGGTAGCATGCTAGCATGACCTGTAATGTGAATACTTAGGAAGAGGAAATAGCCACACATTATATCGCAATAATAATTTTTTAATATTTTCTTATCCCAATATAATTATCAAGTAAAAATAATGAAATCTTGTCTTTTGTGACAATAGCATCTCAGAACTAGAGGTTATCAATACTTTTTTCAAAGCAAGTGTTGCATCTTCCTGTAGAGTCTATTACTCTGAGTTTCTTTATATGTTATAAGCTGGTGCTGGGATTTATTTATCAAAAACATATGTCATCTGAAAACAATAATTCCATAGAATTACTGTAGACCTTTTAATGAGTGTGTTATTAATAGCTCTTCCTCAATATTGGTGACCATCTGTGACTGCTTCACCATCTGTGATTACTATTTTAGTTTGGGAGGGGGAAATAACAGTGGTATTGCACAGAATTTACCATATAAATTAATAGCCAACTCGACCTACTGTCAATGATTATTTTTTCTTTGATTATAAATGCACACTGAGAAAGAGAAAATTAGTTTCTTTGATTTGTTGGAACAACATTGGTTTGGGAAATATCCAAGGGAAGCAGAGAACTAAATTAAATTACTTTTACTGAAATCTGAAGCATGCAAAAGTTGATGGAATTTAGATCAAGAGGAAGAAAAGAGCATAAACAGCATTTGAAAAGGTAGTTGATGTTTCTTTAAAGATCCATGATGCACAATATGTTGATTGTTGTGATTTGCTATGGTCAGGTAGCAGGAGAACAGCAAAAAAGTTTAAAAAAACTTACAGAAATTGTTAACAACATATTAGAATAGACAGAGAAAATAATTATTTGTAAACTCCTAATTAAAATTAATCTTATTGACATCTGAGTGAAGTAACATTTATTTCAGAAGAAATGCCAATTTTAATTAGTATTAGTTAATGCTTGCAAAAGTGCTCTCCTTCCTTGCAGAGGTGGAAGAGTCAAGTTGGTTAGTACTCTTTTTACTTCCCTAATTAAACCATGCTCTAGTGTTTTCATATTTTGCCATTAATGCAGCTGCATTCTGTAATGGCTGGGGTGATTATTTTTAGCGTCTGTGTATTGATCAGTCCCTTTCCTTTGCTAAGGCAAAATCTGTTAGAATCTTAAGAGAAATAGAATGCCATTTCAAAGTCTTTCAGTTCCCTCTTTTTAATGTATCTACGTTATGTGGGAGCCTAAAATTCCTTCAAAACTAAAAGTGATTAAAAAATCATTTCAAAAATGGTGGTAGTTTAGAACTATGCAACTATGAGTGCATCTAACCAGCTCCATTGCTGACTTTCTTACTTGATGAAGAGACATAGGTACCTGTAAAAAATTACTCCTCAGCTTGAGGTAGATACCTCTTCTGGATGAGAATAAATCACCCTTCTGTCATAGTCTGTGGGGAAGTCTGGACATCTGGACTAAACTAGATTCCTAGTAAGCAGTATAGAATCTGCTTATTTTTTATACTGCTTAACTTTTTTTAAGTTTTAAACTGTAGCTTTGGAACTGGAACAAATTTAGCTTAAGAAAGTCTTCAATGAACTGAAGAAAGAACATACCACTTTTGTAAGGCACAAGAATCTTCCCTGGAAATAAATGTAGCAGCATAGTTGAGGCAAGAATTGCTCCATACACTGAGAATGAACTGCTGTGCCAAATATATTTGCACCAGAAAATCCAGCTTTGGGGTTTGGATTTCAGTACAAGTTATAGCTATTTATTTAGTTTGTACTGTGTGTTTGGCTCAAGACTTCTATGATATTATGCAGATTATATTTGTGTTTTAATATGTATATGCATATATGTATTAATATACGTGTGTATGTTTGCAATGATATGTATCGTTCTGCTGTTAAATGCTACAAAAAAGAAAGGTGTGCAGGTCTCCAGATATTCTCCCCCCACACACTTGCACTGTAAATGTTTATGTTTAAGCATATGGAAATAAACATCCCACATTTTAAAGTTCATCAATTAAATGTCAAGAATACAAAATCCTAGTGCACGTTACCCTTATTCTGCATTAGAATGCTTGTCTTCCTGACCTTTAGTGGACTGACAGCATTTTTTCATGCTGTTTTCCACTGCTTATTCACAGATCTCACAAGCTTTCCTCCCCACCAGAAAAAGTATATGATTGAGATATAAAACCATACCATGAAAAATTGTGAACAACTTGCATCTGTGATTACTTTGTGATCAAGCTTTCAGAATAGTAATTCAGTCTTGTTGCTTCTATTGCAGACAAAAGGTTCTTCAGGCATAACTCCGTCAGGCACTCAAAAGAAGGTGAAGAGGACTCTACCTAATCCACCTCCAGAAGAAGCAACAGCAGGAACTCAGTCACCATATACTTCTGTGGGATCAGTTTCACGCAGAAGGATTTGTAGGACCAATACTATGGCCAGAGCCAAAATTCTTCAGGATATAGACAGGGAATTGGATCTGGTCGAACGTGAGTCAGCCAAGCTTAGGAAGAAGCAAGCAGAGCTAGATGAGGAGGAAAAAGAAATAGATGCCAAGCTGAGATACTTGGAAATGGGCATTAATAGGAGGAAAGAAGCCTTACTAAAAGAAAGAGAAAAGAGAGAGCGTGCCTATCTCCAAGGAGTAGCAGAAGAGCGTGACTATATGTCAGACAGTGAAGTTAATAGTACCCGGTCAACCAGAATAGAAACTCAGCACGGCTTGGAAAGACCACGTACTGCACCCCAGACAGAATTTAACCAGTTTATGCCACCCCAAACCCAGCCAGAAACACAGTTTGCCCCTGCTACAAGCCCATATGCTCAATATCAGTATTCATCTCCTGCCTTGCCAACTCAAGCACCAACTCAGTTCACACAGCAGTCACATTACCAGCAACAGCAGCCTTTGTATCACCAGCAGGTTTCACCCTACCAGACCCAGACAGCTTTCCAAACAGGAGCTACTATGTCGTTTACTCCACAGGCTCAACCTCCACCATCGCAGCAGCCATCATATCAGCTCCCGTCACAGATGATGGTGATACAACCAAAGCCAAGGCAAACCACATTGTATTTGGAGCCTAAGATAACAACAAACTATGATGTAATTCGCAATCAGCCTCTCATGATAGCACCAGTTTCAACTGACAGTAGTTACGCAGTTTCCCAACTGGGCAGTAAATACTCTACCTTGGACTTAAGAATAGGACTAGATGAAAGAAACAGCATAGCAAGCAGCCCTATATCGAGCATATCTGCAGATTCTTTCTATGCAGATATAGACCACCACCATACACCTCGAAATTATGTGTTGATTGATGATATAGGAGAACTTACTAAAGGAACAGGAGCACTTGGTTCCAGTTTTAGCCTCCATGAGAAAGACCTGACCAAAACAGACCGACTGCTTCGCACAACTGAGGCCAGGAGAGCACAAGAAGTGTCAGACTTCCTAGCACCACTGCAGACTTCTTCTAGATTGCATTCCTATGTTAAAGCTGATGAAGACCCAATGGAGGACCCTTATGAGCTCAAACTTCTGAAACACCAGATAAAGCAAGAGTTCCGTAGAGGTGCAGAAAGTCTTGATCACCTGGCTGGCCTGTCACAGTATTATCACGCAGAGGGCAGCTACAGGCATTTTCCAAAATCTGAGAAATATAGCATAGGTAGGCTTACTCTTGAAAAGCAGGCTGCCAAGCAGCTCCCAGCAGCCCTCCTATACCAGAAGCAGTCAAAACACAAGAAAGCTTTGATAGACCCCAAACTTACAAAGTTTTCACCTATCCAAGAAAGCAGAGATCTCGAGCCTGACTATTCAAGCTATATGACTTCTAGCACTTCAACCCTTGGGGGAATTACTACTAGGGCAAGGCTTCTTCAGGATGATATCACTTTTGGCCTTAGAAAAAACATCACTGATCAACAGAAATACATGGGGCCATCACTGACTTCATCAATGGGAGCAGGTCTTGGGACTGCTCTAGGTCCAACAATGAGATCCACATTACAAGATGAAGCAGATAAGTCTTATAGCAGTGGTAGTAGATCTAGGCCATCATCTAGACCTTCCTCAGTTTATGGGCTCGATTTGTCATTGAAAAGGGATTCTTCCAGTTCTTCTTTAAGACTGAAAGCCCAAGAAGCTGAGCCTTTAGATGTTTCCTTTAGCCATGCAGCACCTTCTGGAAGAACTAAACCCACCAGTCTACCTATTAGCCAAAGCAGGGGAAGGATCCCTATAGTAGCGCAGAACTCAGAGGAAGAGAGCCCACTAAGTCCTGTTGGCCAGCCAATGGGAATGGCAAGAGCGGCAGCTGGACCCTTGCCACCAATATCTGCAGATACCAGGGACCAGTTTGGATCAAGCCATTCATTACCTGAGGTCCAGCAACATATGAGGGAGGAGTCACGGACTCGAGGCTATGATCGAGATATAGCCTTCATCATGGATGACTTCCAACATGCCATGTCAGACAGTGAAGGTAAATTAGGCCTCAGACTGGTATCTTACTATCACAACGCAAATCCTCATTTCTATGCATGTGTCTAATTTTTGTTACATTTCAAAGACTTGTTCTTTTTCCTGTACCTTGGTGCATCTTCTGTGTATCTGCATTTCTGGGGTTTATTTTGTTTTCTTCAGTATTTTTTACGTTACTCTAACAGCAGTTTCTGGATGATGTTAAGCTACTCTAGCATGCTCACTATATTGTTGTTGATTTGCTTTCCTTTTGGTTTGCTTGTGCATTTTCTGTTTTGTTTGTTGATGTCTACTTTTCTAATGATGCTGTGTAGAATATTCCGTGTACAATACAGACCCTACCATCAGTCTTTATGTGGAGCCTTCTCCAGCGACTGTGAATCATTGAACGTATTTGAAATAGTTCTTGTTGGGATTTGGAAACAATCTCCCAAATCTCTAAAATCTCTAGTAATTTTATTTGCATGAAATTCCGTTATAGAAGTCAAGAACTGGTAATTCCATCTTCCAGTGCACCATTTTAGATGCATATATATAGACATAATATGTTCATTAAGTACATAATGTCTGTTGAAACCACATAGAGCTTAATGTGATAGCAAAATGACATTCTACATATGGTTTGTCAAAAGCATCCTGTCACTTGGGCATCTGTGCATCCAGAATTGTGATGATGTAAGATAATTTGTCATTTGGATGGTGCAAGACAATCTTTCATCCTTCAATAAACTTGCATAAAGTATTTTACTACTATTGGTGGATTATGCAGCATAGCTGGTTTTGTATGCAGCCCATACAATATGTTTGCCAAATAAGCACAAGAGTTAGGTTCACTTAGGTTTCATGAGAGGAGTCTTTCTGATGTTTTATAAATGGTGCAATTAAAAATGTTTCTACTGAATAAGTACAGCAGAATGTTAAAGCTGATGCTGAGTACTAAATAATTGCAAGTTATGTATCAGTTTTATTTCAGTCATTTCAGACTTAATATATTTTAAATTGTTTAAAAATTCATAAAGAAAGTTTGAAAGGAAATGAAATTAATATGTTCAAAATTGTATGCGCTCCCTTAACTTTTTCTTATGTGTATCTATGGCACAATAAAAGAGACTTTGCATGTGCTATATTGTCTGTAAATGGCAACGATTGTCTCAAAAGACACAATTGCATGATTATGAAGTAGTATGGTTTATTTTTCGCGTTGATATTAACCTTAATATTCTTTATTGCATTACTGATTTTTTTTACACACATGCTGAATCATTCATAAGCATTAGAAAACTGAATCTGTTTGGCTTCCTGATACTCTGATATATTAATGGGCTTTGTTCTGTAAGTTTCATTTCGTGTTTTGTAGATATTTGCAACCCCCCCATGAAGTCTGTGTTTCTGGAGAGATTCAGGATAATCAATGTTTTTTAATTTTTATGAGAAGTTTAAGTGTTTTTGCTGTTCTTAAATTCTTAGTATACTAAGTTCTGTGATTCAATCTGAAGGCAGTTGAGAGGAACTTCCCAATTGCATCTCATATCATTCTTCTAAAGTAATTAGATTTTATCTTGGCTCGGTTTGACTTGTAAGGGTCATTCTAGGGTTCTAATCTGAAAGATAGAGGACTTTTCCCCCTGAAATCAAAAGTAGACCAAACTGAATCAAAAAAAGCCTATTTGATGCTGTTCTACCTTATATAAGCAGGTTGTATGGAATTATATTTCTGCACTACAGTGCATTATGTTTCTTATATAATATTTCACTTACATATTTCTACAAAGGATACCTTATACATTTCTTGGTTTGGTTTAAAATTAGTTTATTATTATTTGCACTCTTTCAGAAACATTCTATCTCAATTCACAGTTTCTTATTAGATATATGGATGTTTCTAAATACCAGGTTTCCCTTTTCAGCAATCTTTTTCTAATTTTTGTCTTTTCTTCATAAATAGCTTATTTTTACACCATTTTATGTAAAGTCTGGGGAAAACCATTTTATGACATTATTTTGAAATACACTGTCTAATAGCAAGGATCATGAACTGAAAATAATTCATATGCTTTGGATGTCAGATAAAAACATGTTCCAAAGAAGCAATTGCAGTTCTTCGGAAAGTTACTGCCTTTTCTGAATCTGTCTGTGCTGCAGTTTTCTCTGTAGAGCCCTGCCGGTGGGTAGGCATGTTGCATCCAGCCTCTTAAGAGTTTCCTTTGCTTTTACTTTCTTTCTTTTTCTTTTAAACAGCTTCTGCATGGTGTTGATGAGATTTCATTAAAAAGAAATCAGTCTTAAGTAGTATCTTTGGAAAACTCTTCTTGTGCTAAAGCTTGAATTTTCATGCTTAGAGACTTTTAAAAATGAATGGAGGTTGAGGTATTAAATTAAAATTGTTTTTCTTCAGTTCAAATGGAGAGATATGGTCGACTTTCTGTTCATTTTGTTTAATAAATCAAATTCTGTAACAAACACCAGAAGAGAATACAAATAGGACTTCAAGGCCAGACCTCCTGCTTTTCACTAAGTGCACCTGCACGCTGTAACAAATCGTAAAACCATGCTTCCACAAGGCACTAGTGCCTGCGCGAAGATTCCAAACTTTAAGCAGGTTTAAAAAAAAAAAGGCTTTAGTGTCAGAAAAGCTCAACATCCAGAGGTTGCCACTGAAAATAGGTAGTAGTTTGAATTTCTAAGCACGTGGTAATTTCTCAGGCTTCTGAGTACCATGGAAGCTACCACAGCAGTACCATGGAAGATACCTTGAAGCTTCACAGTTTTCAGAATCTATCAAGATACAAATTTTGAAGGATGCTGAAACTAATACTCAATTTTTATGATTGTAAGTAGTCCCTTATAGTCAGTGTGCCTTTTCTCACCTGAAGGGTTTATCTTGGTCTTTATAGACTAGTTTGTTAATTCTAGAGTTTAGAAGTTTATAATTGAGAAGTGAAGACATCGACACGGTTCACCCCTTGTAATTTTTTTCTCTCTGGAATTTAGTGATCACTATTCATTCTCTGATCCTGTTTCTTGGACACCACAATTCAATCTCACCTTGTTATGTGTGATTAGCAGCATGGGACCTTACTGACTACAGCAAGTTTTTTTACACATAGAATCATCTGGCTACATATTGTTAGTCTTAGAAAAAAGACCTGCCTCCTCTAAGACTGTCAGTGATTCATCTTGGCTTCTCAGGTTTCCAGTCTCAGTGTTGTTTAGTGATAGGACATGGGGCAATGGGTGTCAGCTGGAACATGGGAGGATCCATATAAATATGAGAAGGAACTTCTTCACAGTGAGGGTGACAGTGCACTGGAACAGGCTGCCCAGGGGTGTTGTGGAGTCTCCTTCTCTTGAGACACCTAAAACTTGCCTGGATGTGTTCCTGCATGACTTGGTCTGGGTGATCCTGCTGTGGCAGGGGGATTGGACTAGATGATCTTTCGAGGTCCCCTCCAATCCCTAATGATTCTATGATTCTGTGCAAGTATGCACACATGAGTGTGGCATGTGTATCTATATGCACATACGTACATAACATTTTAATTTCATGTCAATCATACATGTGCATCACAATTTGATAAAAGTGGAGGCTGTAGTATGGGATTCTGCATGTGTGCTGGCTTTTCTAAAGATGGAATCCAGCAAGATATTTCAAATGAGACAGAAGAGTTAAAAAACCAAATAAATTCTTTCTTCTTTTTGGTTAAAGACCCAGATAGTCACTATCTGAAAAAACTAATGTGTTTTTCTGGTCCCAGATAGTGGTTGACTATCTATAACCTAAAAAAGGAATTAGGTTTTTCAAATGAGCTTCAGTAAGAAGTTGTGTCAGAATTAGTTGTGAACCATTCTGTTATATGCAGTCACTACTCAATTGGCATAAATGTTTAAAAGCATCAAGGGTTTATTTATTTATTGTCATTTGCTTTTAATGTCATTTATTTATATATTTGGAGCAATTGATCAATAACTAATCAGTGATCAGACAACATTTCATAATGTCTCATTCATGTACACTGATCTAAATAGTACTTTCAAACATTCTGCAGTAAGTTGATGCACAGTTAGAATACAGCCTGCATAACTGAGCCAAGACTAAGAATTGACCTATTGTAATAGAGGATGTTGTTTTTACCATATTAAAATGTTGTTTTTCAAAAAGCAAGCATGTGCATTACCCATATTTCTTGAGAAATGTAATAATATGGGAAAACACAGTTTTTTATTTATTTTCACAGTATCACAGAACGATAGGGCTTGGAAGAGACCTTGGAAGATCATCTAGTCCAATAATTTCTCCCATTAAAATTTTTTCAGTTATTTGTTAAACCAACTAGGTTGTGTTTAGTTTAACAAACAAGTAAATAGAGAAGATGATGCACACTACACTGACATTACTCATTTTAAATTATCTTTCGTGTCATGGAACAATTGCATTCACTCTTGTTACTATAGCAACAACTGACCTTACTTAAGGTTTTGCAGTTCTGGTTGGTTTTGCTGAAATGAAGGTTGTCATTCTTGGAATTCCAATTTTAACTTGCTTATTAAAGCATTAAATTCAAACTTCCATTGGGTTCTAGTTAGCTGCACATTGTTTTGGCTTACACTGTTAGGCAACGTAGATGAAATTGGGTTCTGTTGTGTACTGGAAATATGAAACATGTATGAACTGATTCTCATTCTAGTCAAGTGAAATTTGTGTCTGTTGACCCAATGGCAGGCATAAACATGTGTTTTCAGAACCCATTTCACTGAAATGGTGTTATTTGATCCCAAAAGAGTGTCACAGGTCTAAAACTGTTACCAATGCCTTACTCTTGTAGAGTTGTTATAGAAGGAGCATTCTTAGATCACATGGCACACCCACAAAGGTTCATAACTGCAAAATCGGGGGATGAAATTCAAAATGGGAGCACTTACAGTGGTTCTGCATAGAATTACAGAGTATAGGTTGCCTCATGTCTTCTTTCATCTGGGGTAATACTGATTTCATAAAGGAGTCTCAATTTTCTTATAAGAAGTTCTAGACTGTTTCCAGAATACTTTGAACAATATTCAGTTCAGAAGTTTGGGAATTAGTGGAGGTTGGGTTTTGAGGCCTGGTTTGGTGGGGTTTTGGGTTGGGTTTGGTTTTGCTTTTTATTTCCTTAGCCTACTGCAGAGTAACTAATTTGACTTTTTTTTTTTTCCATCAAACATTTTAGAAATGTGTGAAATCTGCAGCACTCAGCAGTGTTTGAAAGTATCAATCATTTTGACATAAACAGAATCTTCTCACTTAGCTGTTTCACATACAGCTAAATTATGAGCTCCGTCTCACTTGTAACTTTGCTTTAGCTGCATGGCCAAGTAGTTTCCACTATGCATGTTTGCTCTGCACAATGCACATTTTTGCCCAGCACTGGATCAGAACATCTGACCTCTCCTTGGTTTTCAAAGCCTATCATCTTCGTCGTGAAGAAACAGATTGGTTTGACAAGCCCAGGGAATCTCGTTTGGAGAATGGACATGCCCTCGACAGAAGGCTGCCAGAGAAGTTGTCCCACTCTCGACCACCAAGTCAACACCAAGATCAAATAAGCTATCAAGTAAGCTGTTCCTTTAGTTTTATAAGTATTTGACAATTTAATCATAGTGTCCAATAGTGCAGTGAATACAGGACTGATCAATTTTCTGGTACATTCATTTCAAGTGCCGCTGAACCTGTGCTTGTCATCAGAACTTGATGATCAAATTATAGTAGCTTTCATCTGCAATTCAGTATTGATTTTGCAGGATGTCTTTTGATTTTTTAAATATATCTAAATTAATCTGTTCATCTGAACTATCAGCACATTAGGTATTCCTCTTCCTAAAAAATTTAAAAGGAAACACATTTCATCTTACCAGCTTTATTCCATCCAAATTCAGTCCCCTTCTTTTATTAGTTCAAGGAAAAAGTTGCTTTTTGCTGTTGACAGTCATTCTCACTTTTAGTTAGTCAGTGTAACCCCAATAGTCTGTTATCAGTTAATGAATAAATATTCAGGACTTTATCCATCTCATAATTAGAACACTTAATTGAATACAGTGAGAAAGAAAATTCACATATTATGATTTTTCAAGATTGCTGACTTACTAGTTTGCATCAGTACACCATCACATAGCTTCTTCCCAGTCATGAAATTGATATATTTATATCTCAAATCTTTAGCATCTTCATTTGATTGTTTTTATTTTCTACTGATTTATTGAGATTGCACAAAGTTTTTCATGAGATGCAATAAATGCAAAGGAAGGTATCTCATAGCCCCTTTGTGGCACTTAACAGTTTAGATCACTCGTGTTAATTCTTCCAGGAACATACAGTCAGGGGTATCCTACTGGTATGCAGCCTTTGGTACATGTTTTCTGGTGAGCATTTTCACTGAGAGTTGGAAGAGAATGTAGGCTTTATGAAGTGAGGATTTCATTTTTGCAAAGTAAGGATTCGAATATCTTGCAACAGAAGCTGTCATTTAGTTTATTTTTCCCTCCTTTCCTGTCTCCAGTTTAGTGTGTATTGAGATTTACATAGCCTAGGGTGCACTGTGCCTGCCCATTTCTTGTGGAGAAAGAGGGCTTTAAAAGATGCAGGTCTTGCAAGAATCTATTGAAACAATGAACCAACTTTATTTCAGGATCAGGTATGTTTTGGAGCGTTCACACCTCTTAATATCACTGGCAATACATAAGAAAATGCCCATCTGGCACTTTGGTTGTCATGAGCTACATGCCTTACTCTGAGCATCCATCATCGTATTTGACCACTACAGTGTGATGTGATAAAATACAAAACTTGCCTTGAAAAGCAGATGTGTCTGAAAGGGTTACTGTTACCCTGAGCTCTGTGACAGGGAGGTGGTCGGTAAGATGCATTTAACTTCTACAACTCCTGAGCTTTTGTCCCGGAAAACAGCGCCAAGGCAAGTCAGTAGTCATGAAGTTCTGGTCTTTGTTTTATCTCTCACAGAAACAGCACTACACTATGACTGGTTGAAAGATTTTGATCAACATTTTTTAGTAGGAGGGTTAAGGAATCTGAGAATTCTTGTTTTCCTGGATTATTTGCGGGAAGATAATGTATTTTTTTCCTTTAAATTGCTGGGATATCCCCATGTTTATATGGAAATGGAGGTACTGCATCTAAAACCTTGCCAAAAGCATTTTGTAAGGAGTTACAAGGGTGTGATGGAAACTGAATAGAGAAAATCTTTTAAAATACTCTCTCTGGTGCCAGAAGAAAAGTGATGTGAAGGAAAAGCTTTGCGAAAGTTATTTTTGATCTCTTTTCATCCAGATTAGCTATGCTCAATTCATTTCTTGGTACAAAGTAGAATCTGTGTGTCTGCAGAAGACAGAAATGACAGTTCTTCACCAAGCCTGGATCATTTACCTTGACGAAATGTTGCTCAGAGTTTGTGTGTGTTAAATATTTTCTGTGAACTGCTATTTGAGATAACTTAAACAAAATATTTTCAGACACATCCAGAACTAAAATTACTTTAAGCCGAGATAGAGAGTGAGAGCCATTTAAAAAAGCTTCATTAGCCTCACATTGAATTCTGAAAGTTAAACATTTAGCGATAGAAACAAATAAATCAGCACTAGCTTCTCTGAAAAACAAACCATTTATAGGCCAGTCTCTTCTGTAACAAAAATGTTATTGAATTAATTTTTCCCATGTTGTCTGTCTCTTGTACCCACAGCTCAGTTCTGTGCAGAGCCATAGTGTATAAACTTAACGTAGTCTGGAGCAAAAGTGGCTATTTTTTCTCCATCCTCACCATCTGAATTTGTCCATCTTCCCCCAGGTCTTTGTTGGACAGGTTTTCCCGAAATCCATTAGGACACTTCCCTAGGTAGCCTAGGAATTAAGCCATTGCAAGTCGTATCTCATGCAAAGCACAAACCAACCACGAAGGGAAGGATTTGCACCCACAGCACTAATCTGCTTGTCATGTACTGATGTTTCCAAATACTCTTATTGGCTGTAAATCTGCCATTTGTATTTTCTCCTCTGTGAAAAATGTAGACGTCTTATTGACCATTGCGATACTGGAATTGCAGAAGACCTTGTTTCATGTCAGCAAAACATCAGATCAGAATGACTTGATTACATCCCACAGAGCCTGTAGAATGGAAGGTAATAAGTAAAGCACAAGCCTGTGCTTTGGAAGCAAGAACGAAGCCCAGCGACAACCCTGAACGTCCAGGTTTCCATGGATTTCTTACAGCCTAGCAGATCCAGC
Source organism: Rhinopomastus cyanomelas (assembly GCA_013400115.1). Taxonomy (NCBI): domain Eukaryota; kingdom Metazoa; phylum Chordata; class Aves; order Bucerotiformes; family Rhinopomastidae; genus Rhinopomastus; species Rhinopomastus cyanomelas. The sequence continues at coordinate 238,844 of VXBP01008012.1, forward strand.
TCACGTACTGTGTAATTAATGTTAGGAGATATTGGTTGCTATAGCAACGGCATTACCTAGCATCCCTAAATCATGTTACAGTGCAGTGCAGTCTGGTCGTAGCTCTTTCCCAACACAGTGATTCTGAACTTCTTACCTCAGGAAGGTAAACATGGTTTAAACCTAATCAATACATATCTATTGCAGATTTCTCACTCATCTCTCTTGACTGCAACAGTTTGCTTGCTCACTGCCAGTTCATTAAATCTCCAAACATAAAGACTGTGTCTGTTATGATTTTCCATGACAATTCTTTGTGTGTCATGAAGAAGCAGATCAGTAAGGAACAGGAGGAGGAGGTGCCAGGGGAGTATAACACAATGGTAGGAAGATGAACAGTCTGAGTATGTGAACAGGAGATAAGTAGCTTCTCAATAGGTTCTAAATACAGAATTTCCTGTGCTCACAGGTGGGCCTTTAAATAAATAATCACATCTCAAAGGCATCACAGGAACTGCGTATTGTTTGACTTGACAACAGGTTTCTAATAATGAAAAGAAGGTGAGACCTCTAGAGATGCAACCTACTGGGTATTAATCCTCTATTTCTAAGGGCCCTCAAAAAAGTGTACACTTCTCCTGGGTCCTTAGCATTCTCTTTAAAGTAGGTCACAATTTTTATGGGCACCTGAATGTTTAGAAATAATTAAAAAATGGGTCATAAGGTGAGCAGTGAGATCAAAATGAGAAAACATTGCTGGTGACAAAGATTCAAACCATTTTGGATTCAAGCTTTTGTTCCACACTTTGCTTAGTTTTGATTGTTTTCCAACTAGAAGGGATAGTTCATCGTTCTCTGTTTGAGGCTTGGGCCAGGGGAAGGCATTTTGTGATTCAGATTTTTTGAAAATACGATGACAAATAGGGTTTTTCCAACTTTAGTGTGGCTGTTACAAATCTAATCTAATGAGTGAATTGGTAGACACCCCCTCATTGTAATTCCAGACAAAATTTAGGAGTTAGTTTCTCATTTTAGTCACCCAGAATCGTCCTCATTGCATGGTAGAACAACTTCTAAATTAAAACTCAGAGTTCTCTGCCAACCTAATTTCAAAAGTAAAGGCTTTGCAATTTATTAATGAGAAGGAACATCATACTTCTTTTACTTCAGATGTTCTCGCAAAGTATCTCCATCATCAGGGATGTATCAGTAGAAAGAATTTTCCACTTTTAGAATTTCTAGAGAACTTGACATTCATGCTCTTCACAGAGGACATACAGAAGTTCAGAGGGGCAGGATTAATTTAGCTGTGGAAATCCTTGGTGCCAGTTTTCATAGACCCTGTCAACTCGTGGAAGTCTCTGTGGTAATTGGAAATTAGGATAGATACCATGTAACTATCATGAGCACCCACCATCCTCTTCCTGGATACCTAACTCAGGTAAAATTTTTCTTTAAAAGTGCATTTGCTAAAGGACTGCAGCCAGGTAGAGCTGCTGAGGTTCACCTTATCGGCCCCTAAGATATTGTGGGAAGGGAAGGAGCAGCAGCATTTGAAATGCAAAATTACCATGATTTGGGTGACCTGATCCGAAGACCAGTGACTATTTTGTAGCTGTTGCTGTGCACTTTGCCTGGAATACTAAAACACACTTGATGCATTTTCTTTCATAAACTAAAATACAGAACTAAAGAAATGTGTTCTTCTTAATTGTCCTCATTCCCTTTTAGAATTCTTTTATATGAGCCTTCCATAGTTTTCTTATCATTTAAAATGTGCTAAGACAACACAGGGAAAACAAAATGTATGCTTACACTCTCTTTCTGTAGCAGTGTTAGAAAACCTCAGCACATGCATTTGGCCATCCTTCAAACTTGTGGAGGGGTTTTGAGCTGACTAATAACATGAAACACATGATTAGAGTTTAAATTCCTGGAGGTAATGCTTTACATCTCAGTTTTCATTTAATTCAGTGGGCTGTAACCCCCAAGAGCCTGCTGAGTAATGTGTAGAAAAATGTGACCCGAGTCCGATGTCAGCTCAAAGAGCACAAGAGGAGGGAAGATACACTAGGGAGTGAAAACATGTCTGTGATAAGAAGAGGATGGCATTGCCAGTGCTGAACTGCAGTACTTATTGTGTGTGAGTCTAGTCTACTGAATGCTCCCAGAAAGGTGAGGAAGGGTCTTCACACCAAAGACACATCGCAGGAACACATGGATTTGATAGCATATAAGTGGAATCAAGTAACCTTCTGCCCTGTGTCCTAAACCTGGGTTTAAGGACTTATGCATCCTCCATTCCTGCAACCTTGTAAAGCAGGAGCTGCCTCTGCAGTGCCACAGCTTAGATTTAGACTGTTGTGGTTGTGTGACCTCAGTGGAATCCCTCTACATCATCAGTAGAGTAACTGTGAGAATAGTCAAGACACCCTGACATAAATTCAGGTTAAGAGAAATTACTTTTAGTGAAAGATATGAACACTCAGAAACATGAAATAAATAGTGTTCTGCAAGGTCAAATTTACCATGGCTTTTTCCCATTTAATCTGCCACTTTCAGACAAATACTGTTCTGAAGGTAAACGATGTGTTCAGTTTAAGTACTGCTTCCCATCAACAATAAAAAATAATAAGCTGCCCTGATTTATCCATTCATAAGTTTAGAAGTCTCATGGCAATTAATACACTTCTGGTCCTGTTAAACCCTGTGTCTTCTCCATTTCCTCTCTCATCATTTATGTGTGCTGTCCATTAACATCATAAACCCTCCAGGCAGAAACTAGGTTTGAATTGCTTAGTTCAGAAGGAGCTTGATGCCCTCAAATGTTACTTAGATATAAATAAGAGTAATAAACTCCTGGCAGCTGGATGATAATATACTCAGACTGCTGCATAGCCTTGCTGATTAATGTAGTCCCATGGGCTACTTTAATCTGCCTCCCCCATGTCCCAGCCTGGAGCAGTGACAGCAGCCATGCTTCCTCTTCTCAGTCTGGGTGCAGCACTCAGCACCAGTGTGACAGAGGGGTGATAGATTTCATTTTGCTTCCAAAAGACTAAATCTTCATGCAAAGAGGGTGACAAGCGTGAGATATGTGAAAGTTGCAAAGGTCTTTCTGCAAAGATTTCAGAAATCAGGCTGGTCCCTGCTGCATGACCCCTTCTGTACCTGTGTGGTAGGACAGGTGGAATCATCCCAGCTGCAAGGGTGTTCCTTTAGTGCATGTTGCAGAGATGCATTTCATTCAGTTTTGACACTTTCTACTATCAGCCCAGGTGAATGCTGCAAATTTCCATATGAAATGTAGTCCTAAAAGTTGTAGGCTGGGTCTTCCAAAAAGCTTTTGAAATTTGATGGCAAGAGGCACATTGGAGTATGTGGATTTGCTGAAACTAAAGCTCTATAGAAAGACACCTGTTGGTGTTGATAGTTATTCAGCTAATACAGGCCAGCAGTGTGCTCAGGTGTCCCAAAAGCCCAATGGATTCCTGGCTTGTGTCAGAAATAGTGCAGCCAGCAGGAGCAGGGCAGTGATTGTCTGCAGCACCAGCAGCAGAGCGCTGGTGATGCTGCACATTGAATAATGTGGTCAGTTTTGGGCCCCTCAATACAAGAAAGACATCGAGGTGGTGGAGTGTATACAAAGAAGGGCAACGAGGTTGAGGAAGGGTCTGGAGAAAAGCCTAATGAGAAGCTGCTGAGGGAGCTGGAGTTCTTTAGTTTGAGAAAAAGGAGGCTGAGGGAGACCTTCTTGCTGTCTACAACTACCTGAAAGGAGGTGGTAATGAGGTGAGTGTTGGTCTCTTCTCACAAGTAACAAGTGGCCTCAAGTTGTGCCAGGGCAAATTCAAGTTAGACGTCAGGAAAAACTTTATTGAAAGGGTCATCAGGTGTTGGAACAGGCTGCTCAGGGAAGTGATTGAATCATCATCCTGAGGTGTGTTTAAAAGCTGTTTCGGTGTGGAGCTTAGGGACATGGTTTAATGGTAGGCTAGGTTAATGGTTGGTCTCGATGGTCTTAGAGATAGCTTCCAACCTGAATGATTCCATGATTATATAATTTGACAGCTTTTAAAAAAAATCAGTTGCCATATTTTTTGGTCTGTATGAACAGGATTTTTAAATATTTACAGGACTTAAATTTAATTTCTTTCTTCTCTTGAACATTGCAGGGACAAACAATTAACATTATGGAAGCTATGGGAGCCACTGACCACTTTCTAGTCATTAGGACATAAAAGTCAGAACTAAAACCACATTCAAAATGAATCTGGCTTTTTGTAAGCAACTGTGTGGTTCCCTGCAGGATTTTGCAATCTGACAGATACCATGAAACTTGGGCGAGTGAATTGCACAGTTGTAGTAGTTGCTTGGATGAAATAACTTTGTTTCATTATTTCTGTATCAGCTCTGTGAAGTTAATGATAACACTGATGTTGTTTTATCTTTTCATGACATTCATATTTGTGTTCCTCAGATAAATGGGAAGCCCCTGCAGTACATTTTCCCTCATACAAGGCTCAAACTACTGAGAGACCCAAAGGATCACACAGTTTCAGGTAAAAAAAACCCTCTACCCTCTATGAAGCATGATAATTACTTTGATTAACATGAATCATGCAAGAGACTGGCAACATTAAAAGTGGTCTCTGTGCCATATATAGCAGGAAATTCAGTGGTCATTTAAAATCTAGCTGTTTGGTTATAGCAGAAAGCAGCAGTGTCACAACATCTGTTCAAGATGCATAAGCTACACAGACATTAAAAACCAAGGGAATCTGTTGTGTTGTACATATGGGCAGTCTGGCTGGCTGTTGCTTTTTATGTAACTACATTCCCTGTATGAGAATTTCCTACAAAATAGGCTTGTGTGGTTATTCAACATGCACAGAAACAAGGGTTCTTTCTGCACTGGAAATAATCTACAGAGCTATGTAGCAGAAATATCAAATCCTACTTTTCTGCAATATCTTCACTTACTGACATTTACACAGGACTTCTGGTTATTTCTCTTTCCTCTGACACTAACACAAATGTTCATGCAAGTCTTGAGTCTGCTTGCAAAGGAGATGAGAGTTGCAAATGTTATACTCATTCACCTCGTGGTCTGTGAGCAGTGGCACGGTGGGATGTTCTCATGCACCAAATTGTAAAACTGTTGACAACATCTGGCACAGGTAGGGTCTGTCTGAGCTTTTGTAATTGCAGCCTTCCTCACATCTAATACTGATAAGGAACCTGAAGTTTTCTTAGCATGTTGCTTTTCTTCTTTCTGAGGTACATACTTTAAGCAGTTTTGTCATGAAAACATCAGACGTATTTTAACTTGCTTAAAGAATTCTAACAGTGTGTGTCAGACTCTGTTTCTGTGCAGAAATAATTACCAACTGCCAGCTCTGGTGCTTCTTAAATTGCTAAATATTATTTTCACAGGCTTTCTGGCAGTAAAATCTTAATCACTTCCACCCCCAGTATCCACCTCACATTTAAGGTGTTAAATAAATGTCCTCTGTATATTATGAGGTATTTTCTTGCTAATCAGCGTAACACCCACTGATGATTTCAGGATAAAGAAAGACCCTCAGCCTACACAGCACAGCCTGAAAGAAGCTGCCTAGTCTGCTGTTGTGTCATTCCCTCCACCATGCCAGGCACTTGCAAGTCCATAGAAGCTCCTTGACATCCTAGTGAAGATCTTTGCCCTGTGGGATGATGAGTCATGCTGTTATCCAGGCTGCTCTCTTACTCACAAGTGGAATTTCAGCTCTGCAACTGTGTACAGCTTGTGATCAGATATTGCCAAAGGCCTGCTATCCTGTGTAAGGATACCTTTGTGCAATGCAAAGTACCTGTTCCAAATCCTCAGCGGGCTCTTGTCCATGCAGCCACAACTCTGAGCGTCAGGGTAGATGCTTTTGAGTGGTAATTGGAAAACCAATGTTTAGATGTCTAGGTGATCCTGCTGTGTCAGGGGGATTGGACTAGATGATCTTTTGAGGTCCCTTCCAATCTCTAATGATTCTATGAAAAGGTTTAAATGTAAATTGTACAGAGAAGAGCCAATCGTGTTGGGTACTAATAAGGAGGGCCTAAGCCAGATGAAATAATTGTAGGTATCACTGTAATTCACTGACTTTGTACATCCATTTCTCCCTCTCTCTGTGTTTGAAGGACAAGGTACACAAACTCTTCAAATCTGCAGCGTTTTCTGCTTAGACTTCTGCTCTCGAAATGACCTCTCCCAGAGTCACACACATGGTTTTTATTCACTTTTTTAAAAATTCAATTTTTATTAACTATGCAGTGCAATTTAATAGCAAATATCTTTAAAAACCAGACAATGCTGGGGATCAGAGACTTAGAAAGATGTTGTAAAAAAATTACATCAAATACTAGTAGATTAAACAATATACACTCTTGTTTCTTTCCTCCCTCTTCTTCATCTGCTCTCATTTTCTCCTTCTCCCTCTTCTTATCTAATATATTAAAATGAGATGTTGAATCATTTTATTTGTTTGCTTTATATTTCTTGCACAGGCACAGGAAAAAGCTGTGTTAAAAAAACCAAAACCCCTTAATAACACTCACATAAGGAGTCAGATCTCTCCAAGACAACAGCCAGTCACTGTCTTGGCGGCATCAATAGTCCCTGTTGCAGCCATCCTTGCACTGGCATCTTCATCAGTGTTAGAAAAGACTCCCTGAACTATTATGATGCTGGATTCTTACAACTAGCCCATGGTCTGTTGTTTCTGATTATCTTGTACTAATTACAAAGTACCCTCTGTCTTAGGGATGCACAAACTCCTGTCCTATGTGGTCAGTTCTGCACAGGTAAAACCAGTTTCTACTGATTGTTTCTATGATCCACATGCAGTGTGCTTAGCTCAACAGCAGTAGCTGCCTGAGGAGTTGCCTAAGACTGAAAGGTTCTCCTCTGAAGGGTTTGATGGACACATCTTAAGTGTCCAAATACTGTATCTTAGCTGGTGTATGCACAGCAGGAGCTCCATGGGGAAATCTCCCAAACTGACCACAATTTCCACTCAGAGAACTGCTGTAACGGTTGATCAGCTGCTTTGCTGGGAAGCTGGACACTGGTTAAGCCCACTGCTTTGTCTCACTGCAGGGTTCCTGGGCATTAATGTCTCAGTGTGCTGGGCCAGCCCAGGTGCTCAGTTATGCCACAGCTCTAACTATAAGGCAAGCTTGAATTTCATCCTAATGTCACCACAAGAATTTGAATTTCATAGATCTCATCATGTACTGCTTGATTATAGACCCTGAAATTGTCACGTTATGAATATCAATAATAGGAATATTCCCAAATAATTTCAAATTTAGGCTGTATCATTATGTATTATGTGCTCATGCATTCTTTCTATTTGCTTTCTTGATTAATGAAAACTGACTTTGATGTACGGATGCGTTTGATGCCTCTTACATAAACTGACATAATTTTGCACACAAAAACATTTACTGCAAATTTTAGCATGTGAATGAGGTATTTAAGGAAGAAGGAACCAGGCCAAAATTGTGATGGGAAGCTCTGAATGAAAATTACTTGCTAGCTGGCCTCTCTCTTGAGGGTTCTTGTTTCTTTAGCATATGCCATCATCTGGAACTCACAGCTCTTCTTTTCGAGGTACGCAATATCCCTTCCTCAGGCAGTGCTCATAGTTGTAGAGGAATTGCCAAGGATTTTCACAGCAAAGACTGATTAATAATTTGGAACTTTTTTAAAAGAAAAAAAGAATTGGTACCATGGTTTTGCTGAGATGCCAAAATAATGATGGCAGTTTTCAGGGAATAGTATTTAAGACTCCAGATTGTCCCTGTTTGTTTTCACTGAGAACCTCTTGCTCCTATTGGATCCTTACACATAGAAGCATAAATACTCTCTAGTGCTGCAAGCATTTTCTTTTCTGTTTTTTGATATGTCATAGTTATATTTGAAAAACTGAAGAGATGACCTGGCTAGTGAAGGTAATGAAACACTGGCAATACCCCTGGAATTGTTGCAAAGATAAAACCTGACATTGTTTTGTTCTTGATCAGAAAGCTGTTTAGGCATGCTGAGGGAAAACCCAACAAGGCAGACACGTAGTAGGTCCATAGGTACAATGAGTGCACTGAGTCAACAGTGATTTCTCGCTGCTTTGCCTCCCTTAGGCTGAGTCATGAGCAATGCTTCCAGGTTGGATATGTTTTTCCAGAAAGCAAAATGTACCTTTGAGCAGACAGATTGCCTGTGTTGTGGATTGTCCCTAATCTTCACTTCAGCAGTGATGTCAGTGAGACAGCAGAGAGGATGACAGGGTAGTTACAGCACTGCACACATGTCAGAGATGCCTCATACTCTCCATAAGGTTTATCAGTTCCTGCTCAGTGCAATTCTGCAGAGTGCCAGCTCATGGGGTGCTTATCCCCACAGAGATGATGAAAATTTGAAGAGTTTTCCTATATTGAACCTTCACTGCCATAGAGTAAATAAATTACCCTATATATTTAGGATTCAACAAATTGAGTTCTTACAGCAAAATACTGAAGTGCAGTGAATATGTGATTGCTAATCAATTAAAAACCACATTAAATATAGTCAGAGTCTGTGTGGAATGTGATACAGTAGTCAAAGACAGAGGATGAGAAAGAATGCTTGCGCTCATATTCTTTCTTAGAAGATTGCTAATCCTGTTTCTCTGGTTTAGTGTTGTGAAGAACCGAGATAATACTGTGCACAAAAACCCAGTACTCTCCTCAAACACTCACTTGTCACTGGGGAGGGATTAATGACCATCATTCCTTCAAACACGCTCTCCTTATCAGAGACATGGCACAGAGGGTAAAACCCCATAAACAGAAAAAGGCAGAGCTGTTACAGCCAGCAAACGTCAGAGATTTTCCCAGTGAAGTCATAGGGGAGTAAGTGAGGTCAGGACTGGAAAAAGCCAGAAGGATGGATATTTGTTTGTATCTTAAAAACAATCCTGGAAAGAACTTAACACCATCCTGCTTCTCTAGTACAAAAATTTGTGTGATTTTTTTAATTATTATTATTTTCTGGAAATATTTTTAGAGATTCAGGCCATCTATTCCATGTTTATGTGCCCTCTCTCTAAATTAACTTAATTTGAAAAGCACTAGTGTGTTCATCTGAAATATTTCCATGAACCCTATTTGGCAGCTCAGCCTTTTTCAGTGCATGAATATCAGTGGAAGGATGTCTAATAAGATCTTAAGATGATTGGAGGTAATTGAGAAGGCAATGTGTCTACTGGTTATAAAGGTCCAACGTGATTTCATAGCTCTCATGCAGAAAAGACTGGACAAACAGATCACTGCAATACTGAATGTTAGAGATAAGTCAGCTCAAGCTGTCATGTAACAACAATATTCGCAGAAGCCAATCCAAAAATCTCTGTTTTGTGGATCCTGCTGTTGTGGAGGGATTGGACTAGATGATCTTTCTAGGTCCCTCCCAATCCATAATGATTCTATGATTCTAATGCAGGTCAACACGTTTTCATAAAGAACTAGAAGCTGAGACATTGCAGGATGCCTGTCATTGATGAAACAACTTGTTAGACATTAGAAAAAAGTCAATAATGAGAAATGTCAGTCTAAGGATTCACTTTGCAGGTGAGGCAGAAATTATGTTAACGACTCTCAGAGGGAAGAGATGTCCCTGTACTGCTTTCTGTGCCTCCTGGCTGTCACAAAATGTGTGCAGGTCTAATAGTCACACTAGAATGGGGCAGTTACAAAGGGCCATCTATTGGAGATTGAAATAGTTTAAATAAATAGCTGTGAGACATTGCTCTTTTCCTCTATTGATTACAAAGGGACCATGAGATAACTAACTGAGACTGTGATTTTTGTCTTGCAGAGATTTTAAATTAGCTGAGATTAATAGATATGGTTTATGTACAAGGTAGACATAGGACAATCAAAAGACTTGTAGACGACTGGTTGCCTGAAGGCTAACACTGCTCTTCATCACCAAGAAATAAATGTGTATTGGAGTTGTGCAGGGTGCTGGAATATTTTGAAAACGATTGCCTTACATTCACATTTATGTCATCACAGACCTGTACAGGACTTTGAAGTGCATTAGGTGTACACTCCCAGACAGTCTGGATGCAGGATGATTAAGGTTGAGATGTTCTGAATCTGCAGGTCATAGATGCAAAGAAAATGTTCCTCATGAGCTGGTAGTGTGCTCTGAGGTTCTGTTTTCCTTACAGCATCTGTGCACCAAGCTAACAGGTGCAGCAGTTGTTGACTGAAGTATCTATTATGTAACTAAGTCTCGTTCTCTCTGTTTCAGATTTTTTTTTCACTTTGGTACTGTTTAGATGTAATAAGCACGTATGTTTGTTTGATGTTTTAACTAAGTAAAAAGTAGCTGGGTAGAGGGGTTTTCTTCGGTAGATTTCTTTAAAAAATCTAATGCTTGCCAAAATGAGTTCTCACTCCTGAGGAAATCTGTTCCTCAAGAAAGGGAGCAAAGCTGGCAGTCGAGGCTGATGAAGCCAAAGCTCTCTGACAATAAGCACCTTAAAACTCCCTGCAAAGAACAAAATATTTTGTGTTTATTTTTGCTGCTTGAGACAGCACTAGTCATTGGCTTGAGGATATACCATTTCTCAGAAGAGACTGAAAATTCCCCTCTCTTGGTAGATAGTGTGTAGAAAACAATGATGATATAATTCTCTTGATACAGAAGTGAAGACTGCAATGTTTACAGAGCAATAACCTTTAGGACCAACTGTATTTTGAAGGGTTAATTTCACCAAATGGGAAGCCAACTAGTAGAATTCTGTGCACTTACTTCCTATGGTGTTTTTCTTTCAGAGCAGTTGATTTATTATAAGAAATATGAATTTAGTGCAAGACATCAAATGAGTAAATCACAAATAAGATGTGATGTACCAAGTCTTACAAAATTCATGTCTATTCATTAAAAAAGGCAAAGCAACTAAAATAATGCTGTCAGCTCCTCCACTTTAAAATCCTAGAGCTTCTTTTTTCTTTTTTTAGATGAATATTTTATTACCATCCTAAGCTGTGTAGAAAGTCACTCCATTGCTTTAAGACACAAGTTTAAACACAACGTAGATGATCAGTGATTGGCTGCGGCTGCCAGCCTCATTCAGCAGTGACTGGTATCATCAGGACAGTGCACATGCAGTGACCCGAAGGTCTCAAAACATGTCTTAGCAGACACATTCTGTTTGCAAACACAGACCTACCCTGTAACCACAGACTGAGTGGTTGTAAGAAGTGAACTGTCAAATGGCCACACTATACTTCCTGAAGACAGTCTGAACAGCTGCTCTCTGATACCTCTTCAGAGAATAAACCATAAGCTTCTGTCTCTGCTGTTGCCAGCTTAGGATCTTCTCCAAGCAAAGAGCCAAAAATTAATTTGAATTTCAATAACAGAGGAACTGCAATTCCTTCATTTGGTTTTTTTTCTCATTTATATGAATAGTGTGATGTTTTTACTGGGTAATCACCCAAACCAGACACTGTCTTTATCTTTGAGAAAAGAAAGCAAGCTCATAGTGTTATACAAAGGCTTAAATGGTTGCAGGCATCACTTGTTTTGCAAGAATGGTTTTACAATTTATAGTTCCGAAAATTCTTCTCCTTTAAAGACAGATACCCAGGCAACACTGAATCAGCTGATTCCTTTGCGCAGGAGAGTTACTTGGCTGAGACATTCCTTTCATTTTCCTTCAAGAATAATTATTCAGGCTGCAGATACTTTACTGCACATGTTTTATGTCCAGTTCCAATGAGAAGCCTATCAGCAGCAAGGAGCCAAGATTTCCAGTCATACATGGCAAGATGATGAGAGGCAATGGACATAGAGTAGAAAAGGAGAGGTTCATACTAAGTATAAAGAACGTGGTTTTTTCCACACTGCACTTAGCTATAACTATTAAGATGTATAAATCTAAGGTATTTGTAGTTTGTGTAAAAGTCTCTCCATTTTAGAATGGAAATGAGAGTCTATGTGGTTACGTAGAGCCTTGCTAACTACAGAAAGCTGCGTGGGCAAGAACTCTGTGACAAAGAAGGGAGAGACAATTCCCAACCGATGGAGAAGGATGCAGATCATGTTTCTTTTAGTGCACTCCTGATGACAAGGCCAAGACTTTCTAGGCTTTGATGTTAATCTGAGCCCTGTTATCTAGTGTACCATCTTCATAAAAAGAATTCATGAATGATACAGCCTGTGCTACTCCCCAGAGGAGCTGCCTGCAGAGGTGATGCAAAATTAAGGAAAATGTGTTTCTTGCTTCCCTCTGGGTGTAAATGTCTTGGGCTAGTCTACACAACACACCAGACAAGATTTTTAGCGGGTGCAATGATCAACACTTATTTATTTAAGATAGCAAAATTTTGCCAAGTTTATTAAAATTAAGAACAGTCATGATATATGCCAGAAATAAGGTTTCTTTAGTCTTTTATCATGGCTGTGATGGAAGTTATTTATAATCATAGAATTCTTTCAAGAAGAAACTGAACCTTTTTTATGACCTTCGTCCAGGTAGTTGTAGAGAGCAAGAAGGTCTCCCCTCAGCCTTCTATTCTCCAGACTAAAAAACTCCAGTTCCCTTAGCTGCTTCTCATCAGACTTCTCTAGACCCTTTCACAGCTTTGTTGCCCTTCATGGGATGTGCTCCAGCACATGAGTACAGGTATTTAAGGATGTGAGGCCAGAGTAAATACAGTGCAATAGTCTCACATCTTCCAACAGTCTGGAAACTTTGTGAAGTATTTTTCTACTACTCTGTGCGGTATTGATATCTTCTTTGCCTTGAATAAGGAACTGTATTTTCAAATGGACTTTGGTTTATGTGTTAAAGCTGGCAGATACCTATATATCTTACATATTAGAGTAATTGTATCGTGTTTACAATAACTCTATTACTGTTTCTTGAATACCAATGTGGGTAGGGATGAGAGAGTTCAAGACTAGTGTGTTAAGCAAAGAAATTCAGTTGTCATAGATAGTCTGTCACAGATAGTACTCCTGAGTACTCTTATTCTGTTGTGACAGGTCATCCAAGAAAAAGCAGTGCCTTTCTTGTTTCAAAGGGAATGTGAGTTCTCCAAGATGCTAATTCATAAACCACTTTATGATCCTTTAGGATGAGAACGAGTGTCAAATCAGCATAAAACAGATTTGTAACTGATATAAATCGATCCTGTGCTATTAAAACGACAGGAATACATCTGAAGTGCATCACTTCAGGATTTTGGTGCATGTATTTTTTATGCTTTAATTGCCAAAGGCCAAAAACTGGACTAACTGAACAGGCTTAATTATGTTTCAAGAGAACAACTTCATTTAAATTAATTTCTTTAGAAAACACCAAAACAATTATTTTAGGCACAGTTTGAAAATGTACCTGTCTAGACAATGAAAATCTGATCTGGATCCCCTCTACCCTGGTGAGACCACAACTGGAGTATTGTGTCCAGTTCTGGGTCCCTCAGTTCAAGAGGGACACAGAACTGCTGGAGGAGTCCAGCATCGAGCAACAAACATGGTGAAGGAAGTGGAGCACCTCCCTTCTGAGGAGTGGCTGAGGGAGCTGCATCTCTTTAGCTTGGAGGAGACTGAGGGGGGACCTCATTAATGTCTACAAATATTTGAGGGGTGGGTGTCAGGAGGATGAAGCTGGGCTGTTCTCAGTGTCATGTAGTGATAGGACGATGGGCAGTGGTTGTAAGCTGGAACATAGGAGGTTCCACATCGACCTGAGGAGGAACTTCTTCAGAGTGAGGGTGACGGAGCACTGGAACGGGCTGCCCAGGGGGGTTGTGGAGTCTCCTTCACTGGAGATGTTCAAGACCCGTCTGGATGTGTTCCTGTGCGACTTGGTCTAGGTGATCCTGCTGTTGCGGGAGGATTGGACTAGATGATCTTTCGAGGTCCTTTCCAATCCTTAATGATTCTATGACTTTCAAATACCGTCTTGAAGGGATCTTAAATCAGTAGTGTTTTTTGATATCTATCTCTAAAGTGCAGTCACCTAAATCTACCAGAAATTCATGCAGTTCTGTATCCAGTTGTGATGACTCAGTTGTAAGAGTGCCTTTGCTCATACTTTCAGCTTCCTATTCCAATTAGCACGAATTCATGTGTGGTTATTCAAAATCTGTTGTACATTCTAACTGCCTCTTCACTTTCTTTGCTCATCTAATTAGACAGACAAATGGGTTCATACTTTGAAAAATGAGCCCAGAGGAAATATTTGTTTCAGTTAGCACATGAGCAATATTTGTACAAAGCCTCTGGGTCATGTGCCAGCATTCTCATGCCACTATTGAAGTTGTTGCTACTGTGTGGGACTTACTTAATAATTAAACACCATCAATCTTTGCATTTGGTGCTGGAAATTTATTTACCTTCATAAGAAAATACATCCCTTGAAGCTTAATTTGCACCTTTGTGCATAAACAGGACCATAAACACCAGCAAAAGCCTGATGTGCCTTGAATGACTAATTTTTAATCTGCTCTTTTGTCTTTTTTTTTTGCCTATAACTTACGTAAGGGGTTATTGACATTCATTTGGAAAAGCAAGTCTAATCATTGCTTAGATGATTAAGTAGTTCCAGGAAATCCAGGCTGTTTATGATATAATGGAGCAGTAGTGGAGCTGCTCGGAAAAGTAGTAAAAGATTTCATTTGTTCCCCTCTGACCAGAGAAACAGCAACAGATTAGCAGCACTCTGATGTTTATTATCTCCATAATGGAGAATAAATTGTAATATCAGAGCTCAGGTTATGGTCAGCCTGCTCCAGCAAAATAAATTACAGCCTTTCGGCTGTGTTCCTACTGTGACACATCATAATATACAAGGGGACGCGATTTAATAATGTTCTGAGATACACTGAGTTACACAAGTACAGAATAAATGGCTTGAACTGTACACAAAATACCTAATAATGGAATTAAGGAAAAGGCAATGATGAATTTTTAAAATACTTTTGCAGTGATGCTCACCAGGTCATCAATGACAGAATTTATTAGTGTCACCTACATATATATATATGTGTGTGTATGTGTATGTGCAAGGAATATGCGTCATTGAAACAGTTTGTGATGTCTGGAAGGATATGACATGACAAGTGAAATGTCCTTTTGAAAGTCACAAAGTAGGTTAATTGGGAAAAAAAACCAAAAAAGCTGTTGGCCCACTATTTTTGTTACTATTTTTCTCTAAGTGTGGATTTCTCTCAAAAAGTAACCCTACATGTATTAGAAACTAAACTTACTAAACTTTTCAATGGAATGGAATGGAATGGAATAGAATAGAATGGAATAGAATGGAATAGAATAGAATGGAATGGAATAGAATAGAATAGAATAGAATAGAATAGAATAGAATAGAATAGAATAGAATAGAATAGAATAGAATAGAATAGAATTAGATCTAGAGATCTTTAGAGAGGTAGGGACACTTCTCAACTAGATTTGGTTGCTCAATGCCTTGA
Organism: Rhinopomastus cyanomelas; assembly: GCA_013400115.1. Classification (NCBI taxonomy): domain Eukaryota; kingdom Metazoa; phylum Chordata; class Aves; order Bucerotiformes; family Rhinopomastidae; genus Rhinopomastus; species Rhinopomastus cyanomelas. Next base: position 254,345 of record VXBP01008012.1, read on the forward strand.
ACACATCCAAGAAGGGAGCAGCAACAGCCTCTCCAGGCACACTATTCCAGATCCCTTTCTACAGGGTCAGTCTTCTCACAGTTTATATTTGTGTCAACCATTAATCTCTTCTATGTACAGGATCTGCCATTTGTTAAATTAAATGCCATTAATCAATACTCCAATCTATCTAGAACCCTCTGCAAGGCCTCATGTCCATCAAGACAGTCAACAGCACCTTCTGGTTTGGTATTATCAGGAAACTTACTAACAGTGTATTCAACTCCTACATCCAGATCAATAATATATTGATGAAACTGGCCCTAGAATTTGAACCCTGGAAGTATTTCTGGTGACCAGTCACCGGTCAGATGCCGTAACCATTCAATACAACACTTGGAGCTGTGCCATTCAACCAATTCTTCGCCCAGCGCTCCATGAACCTACTCCTTTCAGTTGGACAACTTGTCCAGAAGGATGCTGTGTAGAACAGTATCAAAAGCCTTAAAAGTCTTTCCCTCATCCACTAGGCAAGTGACCTAAGCTTTGAAGTTTGTGTTTTCAGCTGTATAATTCACTGCCTCAGAAGCCAACTGCAAGGATTTGTTATCCATACTTCTTTTTTTATCAAGGTATAAAATCAATTTAGTTACATGATCTAGCTTGTTAAAGTTTAGCTTTGGGTTATGGCTTTTTGTGCTTTGGGTTATGGAGTTTTGGGTGGGGGTTTTCTCCTTAACATGCTACATCATAAGGCTTTAGTTAAGATTAGATAGAAGAGCAGAATCACAGCCTTGGGAGATCAGTAAAAACAGTTGCAATTAATTAGCAGATGTCTAGCTTTGAGGCATCCTAAGGAAGACTAAATCTTCAATGTGTAAAATTCCCTTTGAAGAGATGTTTTCCTGATGATATTTTCTGTAGAAATCAACACTCAGAGTTCAGAAAGATGCCCCTCTTTCATTCAAAGAACCATGTTTCACTTTCTCCCCGTTAGCTGATCCTGTTTCTTCTAAAGAATAAAACAGTAGTTCATAAATCAGAAAATCTAAAATTGAAAGATGAACGTCTACTTATATCAAAATAGTCTGAGAATAGGAAATTAAAACTAAAAAACTTTAAAAAGAAATCATCAAAAACGGGATAAAAGAGATCTGAGAGAGCATTGATGATGCTTTAAAACTATCTGCTGCTAAGGTCATTAGTTGGGCAATGTCATTGTAAACAAAAGTAGTAAACTCAATATTTTCAACAGATACAGTATAAAAGGTTTGAAGTCTCATCTTCACATGAATATCCAAGGAATATCACTTTATCAGCCAGAACACTGCACTTAAAGCTCATGGGGCAAAAATAGCCTCATTTGTTCTGAATTCCAGAAATTGGATAATTTGTAATGTAAGTTGAAGTATTTCTTCTGATGATGTCTTTGCAACATAAAAATAGCATTATTATGTTGGAAATAATAGCAAACCACAATTTTTCTAATTTAGTAGAAACAGCTAGTCAAATGAAATACCCCTTTATTTGTCCAGCAACAAGAATATGCACAGACACACCCCCAACCACCTACTCTGGCCAGCCTGGTCTAGGGTGGGGTGTTCCTGCCTGTGCTGGGGGGGTTGGAACTGGATGATGGTTCTTTCCAACCCTGACTGATTCTGATTCCGTGGCTTCTCCAGTGAGGTGAGCCTGCTCTGGCAGGGGGATTGGACTAGATGATCTTTCGAGGTCCCTTCCAGTCCCTAATGATTATATGATTCTTTGATTCTACTGCCACGGTTGTCTCTTAGCAAGCAGCATACTCCTACTGGAATACATCATGTCAGCCATACATCTACACTAAAACCTGCAAATATAAAATCACACGTCTTTTCAGTGTCTAGGAATAAAAATCCTTATATGCTTCCTTCCACGCTATTAAGAATGGAAAACAAGAGGTTTTGTCAGCAGTAATATGGACATACACCCGTATAACTACCGATTATTTCTGTGGTTTTGTTCTGAAAATCTCAAGACTAAATATCACCACACAGAAAAAACAATAATACAGATCATGAAATGTGTTTACAAAGTCTTGATCACCTTTGTAAAAACTCATGGTCTGTCATGCTATTCATCATACACTAACCCTCGCCTGTATCATGGCTTATTCCCACAATAGCCTTGACACTTAGCTTCAGCCATCAGCCTACACGGAAAACTCCCACCGAAAGGTTTGTATTCCGACAGCACATCACTAGTGGTCATCCCATTACAGAATACTCACCCTAACTGTGTTAAGTCACAACACATGGCTCAAATGGAAGCACACCGTTTCCCCCGGGACTGTTCTGTACCCATCATCCAATTAGCCACCAGGCCACACCACTGATGTGTGGTTGAACTTCTTCCACGATTCAGCAACTCATACTGTGATCCGTCTCAGGGTGTTAAATGTACCTGTATACACTAATTACTGTGCTGTAGCTGTAAGAACTGTTTTCATTTATTTCTTTTTAATTCATCACTGTTAGGTTTCCTTGGTTCCACTTGTGTTAGATTAGTGTGTTAGATGTGTGCACCATCTTGGTCTAGACTTGCAGTGATGGAACGAACTAGTTCCACTTTAAGAAATTCCTGCTAAACCCCTTGAGTGAAGTCTACTGTGGCCTTCCTTGCCTTTATACTGTGCTGTACAGGATCTGTGCCTATGTGAGCACCAGTTACCTCCCAAAAGGCTGTTCTTCACGGTGAGAGTGGTGAGAGCCTGGAATGGGTTGCCCAGGGAGGTGGTTGGGGCCCCATCCCTGGAGGTGTTTAAGGCCAGGCTGGATGAGGCTCTGGCCAGCCTGATCTAGGGTGGGGTGTCCCTGCCCATGACAGGGGAGTTGGAACTGGATGATCCTGTGGTCCCTTCTAACTCTGACTGATTCTATGACTTGGTCTGAGTGATCCTGCTGTGGCTGAGGGATTGGACTGGATGATCCCTTCCAATTCCTAGTGATTCTATCATTCTGTGAGTCTAGATTTAGATAAAATGGGATAGAAAATGTTGGAAATTTATTTTGATCAGGAACACAAAGTGGCTACCTTGCTTCTAAAACAAACTCGGGACTGACTTCTGAAATGCTAATAGTGTTGGGAAGAAAAACCTTAGTCTCAAAAGATAAAGCTTTGCAGAGAGATTGTGACATGAGCTGCCTACAGACAATTAGTGTAATCACTCAGCAGGTTTGGTTTATTAAATCTACAATTTAAAAATTACTTATTTGGCCATTATAATAAAGACAGAGAAATCAGCATTAACATTCCCAGATCAAGATGTGAATCATTTCATGTGAAATCTTCTTCAAAGAAGAAATTTGTTTTCCTCGTATGGGAAGTACCTTTTTTAAAAAGCAATGTAGCTTGAAAAACATGCAATGTATAAGATTTGCCTTAGAAGATGATGTTTTTAAGCTTTTGTTTTCACTGTCATTGTTCTGTACATAATGGAGATTAATGATCTACTCTTTCCAGTTAAAATAATCAAAGTGATCAAAATGTTTTCCTTTATAATTTTTTAAAAAGGGAAAAAGTGTGTTAGATTTGATGATGCTTTATACAGAATGATGATTGTGATAATTTGATATAAAAGATGTGAATTAACTGCAAATATATGAGAAAGATAATGGCATCTGCCCAATATAGTTTCCTATAAACGCACACACTTCGCTGCTGGAACTCGGTGATCTCTGTCTCCTCCATATTCATGTGATTTGAAAAGCTCAGCTACTATAATTTTTCAGCCAAATTGCATGTATGTTTTAGGTATATGATAAAGCTGTCCTTTGAACCCACACATGGATTTCCAGCAATTTAATCAAATTTAATTAATACTGCAAGTTAAGGTTTGCTTGAAATAGGTTTGCCCTGCAAATAGCCCTTTGCAGAGCAGTGAAGCTGCCAGGAGCTGGATGGACTTCAGTGTAATTTTGAGTGCATCCGTTTTTTGTGGGATGTCAGTTGTACAGTAGTCACTCAGACAGATCTTTTCCTTCACTGAAATGCTTCTGCAGCTGAACACCACCAAGATGATCAGGGAAACAGAGAGTCTGCCCTGTGGGGACCGGCTGAGAGATTTGGGGTTGTTCAGCCTGGAGAAGAGAAAGATCTAGGGAGACCTCATAGCAGCCTTCATGTACATGGAGAGGGCCAAACCCTTCTATGATTCTATGATACTTACAGTTAAGGGTTGGGGAAAGTGGCAGATAAGAGTGCAGTTAACCTAAATCTTCCAACCACAGCCAGAACTCCTTGGTGACATCCTTCAGTAACCTCCAGCGAGCTGTTATCTTCCTTTATTTCCAGTGTTTCATCTTTGCAATAATTCACTGTTTCATCTCCTCTTAATGTTTTTCCTTTCTTTTTCTCACAGGCAATGGACTGGGAATCCGAGTTGTAGGTGGGAAAGAAATTCCAGGAGGAAGTGGAGAAATTGGAGCTTATGTTGCCAAGATCTTGCCTGGGGGCAATGCAGAGCAGACAGGGAAGCTGATGGAAGGTAAGATAATTGCATTGTCAACAAATGGAACCAGAGGGTAGTTGTGGATTTGATAGAATTTTTATAATGTTCATTTTTCTCTTGCACAACAGGTGTAATCTTGTGTAAGGAGTGAGGGGCACCTGAGACCCCCTAAACATTTATGAGTCTTAAAGCAGTAAAGGACTGATAGAAAGTCATTTCATGACTTCTATAGGTGAAGAGAATTACCATGATGCATTATGTCATGTTTTCTGTAGTCGGTGCCAACACATTGTCTGCACTGGGGGTAAGACAATATGGCTACAGTCCAACTGTGAATCCTGGATGGGTATCATTGGTGTGTATCATGGCTGTGCTGTTTTTAAGATCCTTAACTTGATTTGATCATCTAGGTGTTTTCGTTTGCTCTTACTTACATTTCTGAGTTACACAGGTGAACTAGATCACAGATACACTTCTCTCTGGCACATGCATCAATCTTTTTAAAAATTCACTGAAGTCAGAGTTGGTTGAATGTATCTGATCTAATTTTACTTTTCCAGTTTAAGGTAGTCATCCAACCTGCCTTAGTGGGCAACGGGTAAGACAAGCATTTACAGAAGGGCCATTATTTTGTCTACTGTAGACCTCTGTTTCAAGAATTGGGAGTATGTTTCCCACATAGTTTTAGTTTACATATGTTGTGGGTACTAGAGAAGAGTGCCACCTGCATTTATGCTGCTGCTTCTTACATCCTTGGTGTTTCACTTGCCAATATTTACATGATAAAAATGAAAAGGTATCCGTGCGCTTATGTTAATGAAATGGCATTTTGACAAAAATGTCTATTTTACATGTAGACTTGATTCTGCCACTCGTATTTTGTGGGCAGTATCTCAGTCATAAATGATAGAATAGTGTTATTTATTGCACACAAATGACCTTTAATTTAGTTTTTGTTTCCAAGTACGTATTTGTTTTGGCTCCCTCCACACAAAAGAGCAGGTATTTCATAGCTGTGCCAGATCACGCACACATGCCTTCAGTACCAAGCAAGTAAAAAGAAGAGTGTGGTTATTCAATATTTCCCCAAGACTGGACATTTCAAGAAAGAGGATGAGCAGTTAATACTAGTAACTTCAGTTCTTTTGGTTTCTCTTGTCAGCAACATTTTTTTTAAAGAGGTGTATTTTAGTGATGATTGAGAGCAGCTTGGATTTACAGTAAAAAGAGAGGTTCAGGTGTGGCAGTTTGTTTCTATGTCTGTTGACATGATGCATATTGAAGGTTTATTCATATTATACAGAAAAATAAACAGGACAGTAAAATGTTTATCCCTTTGGTTCATTCTGTCATTATATGATGAATCATGTTTCTCATGTGACAATTATGAAAGTGTCTTAGGCTTGAGCATAAGCATCTCCATCAAATGCACTATACTTAGGCTGTAGAATTTGTCCACACAGTGTCCCAAAATGTGTTTTACTATTGACGTGAAAAAATGCTTTCTGTAGAAGGTGCCATTACTATGACATGCAAGACAAACACTGTTACTTACCTGGGCTACTTCACTGTTAGTTTTGTTTGTTTTAGTGGAAATATGGCTGATGCACATTTAATCTCTACTCTGCAGAAGCGCTAGAATCTATTGATGTCTTCAATCACTCTTGAATTGATCTGTGTAAATCCAGTCAAACTGATAATGTTACCGACATTGCTGATACCGTTGTGTGTGAAAATGGATGATCATCACCTTCATTTATTGTCAAGTTACTTCCTGCCTTTGACATCATCTACTTTATATGTCATAATCTGTAAATGACAATTACAGATTAGTAATTGGTGTAGTAATCAGGAGTCACTTTTTCTGATTAAATGCTGTATCAATTCCAGCTAGAATCAATCATCATCACAGAAATGTATATTAATGTCATTGCAATGCATAGTGTCTTGATTCATTAGCCTTTCTAAGAACATGATTAGCTTTAAATATCCCAGTGTCATTAATTCCGCTAATTCTAAAACAGAAAACACTGGATCAGGTCTGGAACTCCTTTCAATAGCATAAGAAATGGAGATATATTTAGGGTGCTTATGAAGGCCAAAGTCATACCTGCTCTCTGCATAACAGCATCTGTGAAGGAATGACACTTTAAAATACAGATAACATTCTTTTCCTTAGGGAACAGTAACCCATACAATTTTAGTCTATTTAAATATCTTTGGAGGAGTCTTAGTGCTGAAAATTTTATTTATAGCTCTGACTAGCATATACCAGTCATCTTGGCTCTCTCACCTTGAATAGCTTTAAGATGTCAAAAATATCTCTGATTCATCACTCTTTGGCATTACAAAAACTGGAGGTGAAAGACTCATTCTACCGAGCTCATCAGGTGCAGGGACTATGTCAGTTTGATAGCGCTGCCTGTGCTCCCTCTCGCCTTGGCAGGAACAGTTCAGGTGTGTTCCACTTGGTAAATCTACAGGGTAAACAGCATCTCTGCAGCCGTTTTTCAGAAACAGAAGCACCTAGAGTATAGAGCAGAAATAAGGTACTGATGTGTGTTCCCGACTGTTACAAATTTGCTGGCCGCCCTTGGCATTCCAGATGTCTTATTTCAACAGGCTAACTACAGATCCTGGAAACTAGTCAGTCACGGGTGTCTTTGTTCCACGTTTTCAATCAGCAAGGCATAGTGTGTTGAACGGGTTAAGGCACCTGACAGTCACCAAGATTAAGAGATTCTCTGACTTTACAGACTCCTAACAATTCTGGGGAACTTGCATGGTCTGAAAGCTAGTGGTGAACTAGATTTGTGGTAATATTGCTATTTTTGTGGACACTTCACTCAACAGCAAATCATTGCACTCATCAGATTCTTGTTAAATTGAACAAAGTTTTATGGGGGCACGTTTATTTTCAATGTGTATGCATCACAGAATCACAGAACATTAGGGATTGGAAGTGACCAAACGATCATCTAGTCCAATCCCCCTGCCAGAGCATCATTTAAATAATTTTATTTCCAGACTTCACTGAAAATATTGAAATAGTACTCACGATTTCTATTCCATAGCAAATAGAACAATGTGAGGTTTCTAGCATAACGTGGAAGAATACCACCTACCTTATGCATCACAGGCCTTCGCTGTAGACAGTTAGTGTATAAAGAGTCCGTGCAAGCAAAGAGGTTTGCTGTTCTATTTAATTCTGTTAATTTTTTTTCATTTTGCAGTTTACTAAAAATATTCAACATACAGGGATATTTTAAACTTACCCATCCTGAAGATGGTCTGACAATGTTATAAGGAAACCTACCTGATGTATGCACACGCAATGAAAGATAGTGCCCATTAAGTAGGTCAGAGAAGTCTGTGGTAATTAATGGTGCCCTGTCTCTTAGTCTGGACTAAAGCACTTGTTTTGGTCTAGATTACTCCCCTCAAGGTACTCATGAAAGCTACCTGAAGAATCTTCTAAGATGGACCACCTTCAGCCTGTTGGCAGGTCCAAGAGTAGGTAAAAGCACATCCAGTGTCCTCAGCACCACAGTCTGAAGACTGACAATAAGTTCTTAAATGTACAAAGTATATTTGAAATTAGATTTCACTGTTAAGATGAACACGGTTGGTTTTCCATATTGGTCGATTGCCTTTAATTGTTCTGGAATTTCCACACACTGCAGTCTGTTCCCCTCAGGAGAGTATTTTGAATGACTGAGTCTTTATTGGGAAAGTCCTAGCTTTCTCTCCTCTTTAGAAAATGGATTGAGGTATTTACTGATATTGCAAGCCTCTCAGAAGAGCAGTGGGACATGCGAGTGTATTATTGACCTGTCCATGAAAGGATTATAATGAAAGTGCTAAGAGCAATTTTTCTGCAGCTTGTTGGAGGCATTTTTAGGCTAGTTTGGATAACACCAAGTGCTGAATAACAAAATTAGACTAAATTTCAGAAGGTGTTTTCAAAGTCAGTAGCATGTGTAATGGCTGTCCATCTTATCAAAATTATCTCTTGTCATATCACAGACATGCTTTGGATATTGCTTGGAAAACGCAGTGTGGCTGGAATGCTCATGGGCACCTAAATAGCTGGAAAACTAGAACAGAAGCAGTAAGTCTATATCCTCTCCCCTACTCCTCTTGACACACTTCCCTCTTACCCCTGAGTTATAGGTGGCCTCAAGTGTAACACTGATCTTGATTATCTATCGGTGGGAAGTGCAATAAGCACCATCTCTCCTAGATTTAAAAAAAAAAACAAACCTGTAGTGAGTGCTGCTTGCTTTTTAGACAGCTAAAATTAGAAGCATCGATCGGGGCACCACAGTGAAAAGAGATTTTCCAGTCCACATGAAGCTAAGTACAGTGAAGAGCCAGCATTCCTTCTTGAGTCCCACTGATAATTACACTTCTGGCAGAAAGCAGATAGCATGATGAAGCTGGAAAACGTTGAAAGAAATTAAAAGGAACACTAGAAGGGAAGGAAAAAAAAATCTTAAAACCTTTGGATCAGGTTTAAAATGCACAAAAATAGTCTTCCCATCCTACACTTCCATTTTTGCAGTTTGACTGCTTTAATTTATTACTGCATTTGAGAAACCAAAGAATTGTTCTCTGAGCATTTGTCTTAGTGATTTATTGTTCTGTCCATGCTTATTCTGTGGGGTTAGAGAAGAGAGCTTTGGTCTCAACATGTCCTCTGGGCTTCAAGTTCAGGTTTATCTGTCTCATCAGAAACCATCTTTATCAAAGAAGTTAAAAACAAAGCTTGGTTGAAAACTTTGCCCTAAAGATCTTTAGAAAGGACTCAGTCTAAATGAACCCTTAAACGTTCCCTGTCAGTTGTAAACCTTCACTTGCACAGTTGTGCTGCTCTAATCCATGTGTGTTTTTCTGCCTTCCAAATAGTTAGTAAATGTGTAGCATTGTTCTACCCAAGTACGGTAGTGGTCGTGCAGCACGTAGGGAAATGCATAATAAATATTCATACTTTTTTTAAGTAGAAGGTCTATTCTAAAACTTAAGTTAGTAGAAAAAAAGACCCCACAGAGTGTATAACTTTTAATTAATCCATTAGAAGGAGGAAAAGAAGGAAGGAAGCTTTCTTATGCTGGTTGAGACATTTCCTGTACGTGTACATTCCTACTGACGGTAGCCTAAGTTCTGTTCTTCCTGTGGCAGGAGCTGAGTTTTACTGAGTTTAGTTTGTTCTTTTGCTAAGCTATGACAAGGAAATCAGAATCACCAGAAGGGGTGAGAATTGTTTTAGCACCTTTGTGGGGCTCACAGAAGAAAATGGGAGAAGGCTGGACTGTTTGACAGGGGAATTTACGAGAGCTGTTTACACTAACGTTGTCCACAACATTCTTTACTAAATTTGTTTTGTGGCAGTTGGAACACAATGGAAAAATTATACTTTGTCTGCTTCAAATTATAAGGCATCTAGTCTATGGACATTAAGTTTATGGTGCCGAGTGATACAATTGGGATTTTACAAGTATACTTTGTTAGAAAACTTACTGTATGCCTAAAATATCTCTTTCAATGAGATAAAGCAGTTAATATGAGTTTGTAGTGTTTCTGTCTGGCACAGTAATTGCTCTATATTTAATTTCTTTGCAATAAACATCATCACTGAAAATAGCTTTTAAAAAGTAACTTAGATCTAGCAGAAGACAAAGTTTACATGATGCTTATAAGTATTTTAAAGTTATGAGAAAGAAGCATTAAATTAGTATGTAGTAGAATCTGTAAAGATCTGTCTCTTTCATAGCACAAACTACAGAGCTTTCATTTCTGTGTTTGCTTTGTGCACCACATAAGCTAGTTCAGATTACACCAATCAAGAAATTGTGAAAATGCCTTAAACAACTAATTACTGAGAATCAATTTTGCTGGAAAAGCCCTATCATACAAATTGCATCAGGAAATTCTTAATAGCAAGTAATTTCATCAAAAATATCTCTTTAGGGAGTTTCTATTTAGTCTTAAGCAGGTAACTCTAATTATAGAGATGAGCAAAGTAACCTAGGTTATTTCAGATGGAAATGCAGTCATGAGACATGCTGGGGGTATTGAAGGCTTGCAAGGATCAAGCATAAAAAGTTCATCGGATGTTTATAATACAAATTGTGGGAGATCACTGGTAAAAATGTCATTGGTGTTACAACTAGCTTTCAGTAATATTTGTCTGAGATCCTACTAGAAAGCACCTCATAGTATTTTGGTTTTGTAGGTTTTTTTACTTTAGTTTTCTCAGAGTAGAACATTATCTGTCTTTTAGATGTGCTTTGCTCATGGTAGTATGTAAGGCACAAATTTTGAGTACTCGGTCACACAGCTCCACTTCAGTGCTAGTAAAAGTGCCATGGCACACAGATAAAGCCTGTGTTTTCTGTGGGTGTTGGGTAATACACAGAGAAGGAAAAGAAAAAATCCAAAATATTTCCTATTTTACTTAAATTAAATCATCCAGCGTCTGTAGGTTGTTAAGACCAAAATTTTTTAAAAAAAAAAGTGTTGTTGAGTTTTCCAAAATTTTCCAAAGTTTTCTAAACTACTTCTGAAGCACCTGGTATCAACTGTTTTCAGAGAAGATAAATGAAATGGGCTGCGCTCTGACATGATCTGATTCTGAAGAGAATTTCTTACTCAACTGAACTTGAAAAACAAAAACTAATTTCAGCAATCAGTTCTGTGATATAGCAAATTAAAAAATAGGAAAATTACAGAAATTAATACAGGAAATGTTTTAAAAATCAGATTAAATAAAGAGAAATCCTATGAGCACTCTCAAAAAACTATATAAAACTTTACTTAAAATCTCTCAAAGCGTGTTCTATTCCAAAACCTAATTAGATCATCTGTACCATATGGTTGGGAAAAATCTTTATGGGAATATTCAGTTTCTTTCAGACAAAAAAACCCCAGGTGATTATATCATTCGCAGAAAAGAGTAAATGTGGATTAAAATGAATACTTGTAATGCAGATTTATCATTTTGACTACATTACATTTTTGAAGCTGAACATGCAAAATTAGATAGTTGGAGCTTCACCTTTCTGTGTGAAAAGGCTGGGGGAAAAAGCCACTTTGAGTGTACTTGTGATAATAAAATGTAACTGAAATTGAATGTACTGGATTGCAAATTGTCTACACTATTAGTGTCTGGAGCCTGAAAACATTTCATCAAGCAGAAACTGAGTATCAAACCTTACTTTTTGTTCCACCTTCCAACAAGATAAAAACCTTTTGAAAAAAACTATTAGAGAATAAAAATGTTTCTCTAGATTTCATTTAAACTTTGATGCAAATAACCAATAATAGAATTTTTCAAACTTTGAACTGTTTCTAAGTAAAAGGTGTTTGTTGTCCGAAATAGAACCTGAAAGGTAGGAAGATACGCCATGGTTTTTTTCCTGAACAGATCCTAAATTATTTGAATCAGAATTTATTGAAACTCCTAGTTTGTAATAGGAAGCCTCAGATCCAAAGTGAAGTAAAACTGACATCACTTTAAATACAGCAGCAAGCGGAATTCTATTTAGATCTTTGAGTTTTACAGTCCACTTCAGAACTTACCTTATAGGCAATGTGATATGTTCTAAGCAACTTTTCAAACTGGTTTTTTAGGTGTTTAAGTCTTATCCTTTTTGCAGAAAAGGCATCAGTCTTGATTCAGATGGCTTTGATGAAAGAGTATGAGCCTTTGAAGACAATTACTTTCACCTCAGACAGTAATAACCTTGTAGTAATAACTTTCTGCTTTGGATATTGGAGATCATTTTTTCACAAGCGATATGAGGTAGATTGAGCGTTTTTGGGTCAGCATGTACTGACATTTCCGTTTCTTCGTTGTGAAACCAGAAGGAAACTATAATATAAAATGTAAAAAACCTGCAGGCAGAGATTCCAGACTGCTGATTTTGGTGTCTGGCAGACGTGGGCAGATAGCAAGTTCTCCAGGGTCTCAGCTCCACTTAAGTCTCTGAAAGGTCGTGGTGTATGTGAGGTGGTTCACACTGCATTTGAATCATGTCGATCCTAAGACTATTTCCGAGTCACCACAATCATGTTGTAGCTGATCCTGACTGTGTTTATGTGAAAACATAGTGGTTCAGTACCTGCCAAAGGAATACATCACTTTTATTCTGGGTCTTTCCTAACACTGTTGATGTTGACAATTCTGCTTCTAAGAAAAGCTGTGTTTGAAACAGAGCTGTTTACTATTAAATTCTACTAAAAATGGGGAATTGGGACCATTTTGTTTTTAACTGAACCCTGCTTTCTGCAGCTTGTCTGTTTTCCAAGTGATAAACCCAAAACTATTATTTACTGTGATACTTCAGGCATTTTTTTGGAAAGTTTTTTTTTTTTGTCTTGATTTTTATTGCATTGTAAAGAATTTTTAAAGTGAGCATTTTAAAATTGTAATTAGTCCTGTCTTTGTTTACACCTAGTTTTGAAACTGTTATTGTGAGGCAAGATCACCACTGCTATGAGCTAGTCAGTTCAACCTCAGATAGGAAGTTACAATATCTAGACCAGGGGTCCGCAAACCCCGGCCCGTAGGCTGGATACGGCCCCCCAGGGTCTCCAGTGCCGCCCGCCAGTATGTACCTCCCCCGCCGGGGATCGGGGGTGGAAACTGAGCAGCCGCAGATGTCTTCCTGCCCACTGCGTGGCCAGGCTGAAGCGGGCGGCTCCCATGTCTCTCCCTGCCTCCCTCCAGCTCCCAGGCAGGACAAGCCAGGCAGCACAAACTATAGCCTGTCCCCCGACACTGTCTGAGGGACAGTGAACCAGCCCCCTGTTTAAAAAGTTTGAGGACCCCTGATCTAGACCCTCAGCTGTGTGTTCTCTAGTAAAGGAGTATCCCCTTTGAACTGACGGTGTGCATTTGATCAAGAGCTGAGAATGGGAATGAAAGAGAAGGTCTAGATCTTACGTTAGGCTAATGGTCTTCACAAAAACACGACAAATAATGTAATATGTAGAATATCATTCCAGTCTTAATAAAATACATCTGCAATAATAAAAAATAAATAAAATACAATAGTAAGGTATTGCTTTGTTGTTCACTCACTGTCAACTTGCCTTATGTTGCATAGAAAGACATAGAAGTGCTGGAGGGCATTCAGAGAAGATCAAAGAGTCTCACAAAAAGCCTGGAGCACAAGTCTTATGAGGAGCAGCTGAGGGAACGGGGATTGTTTAGCCTAGAGATTGACCGGAGACCTTACCACACTCTACAGCTACCTGGAATGAGGTTGGAGCAAGGCATTACTCCCCAGATCACCTAGTTGTGAAACAGTTTATTTATTCAAATTATTTTCAATGAAACTGTAAAACACTCCAGTGGTTATAGGACGTAGTGTTTGTTCCAGATGAATTTTCTTTAAATTCTGGGCCTTACACTGATTTTCTCAAAAGGTATTATTGATTAATGTGGTGCTATGTGGCAAACATTTGCAAACTAAGGAGAAGCTTATTGCTGGGTTTATAATACATTAAACCACCTTCTCCTTGGATGAGGACACTGTCAGTCCAAAATAAGACATATGGAATGACTCTACCCTTTCATGTAGATCTTGAATTGGGTTTGAACAGTTTGAAGAATAATAATATCTCACATCAAAAGGATGAAAAAAAAGTCTGCCTTCTATTATTAAGGAAGTGCTGAGAAAATACTTTCCATTTTGGTGCTAAAGTTTGCTAATAATATACAAAGATACAGAGTGGTGAGTCTGCAGCTCTGTGACTGCTTCTGAACACCAAGAATCCTGTCTTTGATAATAGGGTTCTTTGATCACCTACCTGTGTAATGTTATGCACATAGCTCTAAGCTGTGACCGTAAGGGACCTTTTCCTGAGGACTTATTGCTGTCAAACCAAAAGAACTTGCTGATAACTGAGAAGTATTAAGTCTTTAAAAGTCCATAAGGCCTTAAAGATGATGCAGGTAATGTGTCTGATGGCAAATGACCATAGGATTATTCAGCCATAGTGCTTGTACAGAATTGTTCCTTAGTCTGTGGAAGCATAAAAGGATTCTGTTTGTTTTGATGCCTAGAAGGCCAGCAAAGAATGAGTAGACAGCCAGAAGTGTACAAAAAGAAGTTGTCAATTACAGACACAGGAAGGAGTTTGGATTCTTCTTACTTGCTCATGTGCTACCTTTCTTCTCCCTTCCATTTTCAGACTGGATCATGTCTGGAATGTCCTTCAAAGGCAGTGAGGCAAGCAGGGTTATTTGGATGCTGCACTTAGGCCCTGTTATTCTCTGATTGTTTAGTTTTCAGAAGTACTGTGTGAGACACTCAGGAAGTCCTTCATTCCCTGCTTGTTGTAGGGGGAGATGGACTAGATGACCTGTGGAGGTCCCTTCCAACCCTGTGATTCTATGATTCTGTTTCTCATGAGAAAGACTTTTGTAGCTACTGTTGTTTTGTACAATAGCACCAAGGTTGCCTTAGCTTAGGTCTGTGACTTCAATCTCTGCTTATCTGCAGACAGACCAGTACACAAGCACCCAGTAAATATGGGCCAGTTCTGTGTCGGAGTCTTAGGCTGCACATTAGCTATGTGATGGCAGGTGCAAAGTTAAAAAAGAGGCAGGAAGAAAAGAGGGCATTAGGATCATCTGTTTAGAGCTGAAGCAAAGTATTTCTAGAACTGTGTGGAAAGCGATGTAGTGAAAAGCAAACTCCCACTTACATAGCTCATTTTCATCAGTAGAATCAGTATTTACGTGGGAAAGGTGAGTACTGCACTGCCAAAGTGACATGTAGTGGTGCTGACCAGTCACCTCAACGAATAGACAATTTGGAACTTTCTTACTTACTAGATGTTGCGCTGAACAGAACCCCATGAAATTAACCTTTAAGATGACACAGTAAAAGGAAGTGAGTCATTCCAGGCAGTGTTCATCACCGTGTGAACACTAAGCTTGCTAAATTAGTTCTGTCATAGTGTGGGTGAAATGGAATCAATCCATATCATTCATACGTTTGCTGCTCCTAAAGTAAGTTTTGGGACTGCTAAGTAGTAGTAAGCACTGACTTACACCTAAGCAAACCAAAGTTTTGTACTACTTTTAGTGATTATACTTTGCAGAAGGATCTGAAGTGACTAGAGATAGGTGAATAGGATAAAAGGAAGGATAAAAGGATAAAAGGAAGCAAAATTCTAGACAAGAATTTTCATTACTGGTGCTAATGGGGAAGTAGAAACAGTTATCATCTTAGACAGTACTAAAGAAAGAATGGACAAGCAGTCTTTTCTTATTCACAAACCACTGCGCTATTCTTAGAAGTTTCCATCTATCTCAGTGGTACTAATAGCTGTAGAGTTTGCATCGTGGATGCTGACTGGTTAGTTGAAAAGTAGGGACTTCCTTGTAGCTGAGTAGCTATAGAGAATATGAGACATCCAAAACACTGTTTAGGAAAGATTGATTATCCAACAAAGGCACTGAAAATACCTTCATGTGCTGCAGTGACTGACCCTTGTTGAGTGTGATGAAGACAGCCTGGTAGATCAGCTTTATACCAGGTGAACGGTTAGTTAAACACAGGTTGAAGCACACACTTCCCTATCTGGTTGAATACCCTATCTGGATGAATGCACTCTGTCAGGCTGCAATGCCATCACAGAGGTTCTGTCTCTGCATGGAGAGTAGCCAAGACAGCACTTCACACAACTACAAGATAAAACCTTCTCTCTGGTGTCTACAGCTTCCATACATATGGAAAAATTTGGTGCCACCTAATGGACAGGACCCAGCATCCTGAATTTCAGATGTGATGAACTGAATGCTTTTGTAAGGGACCTGTAAAGGCCTGATACTTATATCTGTTAACCCATAAAGGCCTGATACTTATATCTGTTAACCCTTTACATTAGGAATGTATACTTCAGTGTGCTTAATCGTACACCTGGTCCTGTAATATTCACTGGTTAGAAGCAAAGACTTATTAATGCCCACAGGTAATACAATGATTTCTAGGTTTGCTTCAAATTTATGAACCAAGGTCATCACACATCTTCCCCAATTTCAGCAACATAACAACACAGGAAACTAAGTTATTGCAGTTTAGTGCTCTGATGTGTTTGCAGTGCAAGTTGAACTACCTATTTTGGCAAAGAGAGACAGATTATTGTAGACCATTTTTCCACAAAGTTTACTGCTGTATCTGTATGAACATAGCTATCTCTCTTAGTAGATATCATGCCAGTCAACAAAGTATTGCTTGTAGTGTTTGCTGATGGGGTTTGTGTCAGAATGTGCACACTTACAAAATATGTTAACAAAAAGGAGTAGGAGCACAACTGCCAGCGATGTATTGGCCTTTGTATTGAATGTCACTGCAAACAATTGCTGTTCCAGGAAAAGCTATTAGTGATGACCTGGTTGTATGTCATGTGCTTCAGAGAGACAAAACAGGTCAAAAAAAGACTATTCCTATTTGCTCAGACACACTGTGTTCCATAAAGAGTAAATGAAAAATATATATAGCTGTGATGAATGTGTCGCTATGCATGTGGAGGTGTCTGTAGGATTCTGTATGTTTATAGGCATGCATACATACCCACATACAGTCATGCATGTGGTCATTTGATCATATGTCCAGCTATGATGCCATGACATTGTCAAGGGTTTATCCTGAGATGAAATTAACCAGTTAATTAAGTTAATGTGCTAATGGGCTTAAACAAAAACAAAATAAGGAGGGTTCAAAAGCTACTTAAAAATTGCAGTCAAAACCAAAACAAATACTGACTTGATTTGGAGAAAGACAGCAATACACACTTAATTCACCCTACATAAGAACCCCAACATGAAGTCACACACAGATTAATCACATGTTCTTACATAACTGGGCCTAGCTGCTATTTCAGCCCCCTCAAAGGGAAGAGACTTCCAGCAGTTCTTGCTCCTTGTGGAAACGTGGTGTGGACACGTATGTCCCTCAGTGTCAGTGGGCATTTCAAGGTGCAGTTGTCTGTTAAATGTATTTCCAAGCCATTCCTCCATTTCCAGTGTGCCAATTTCATGAACTACAGAAAAAACTCTTCATTTCAGCAAACCATGGAATTCAGAGGAAACCTTATCTCTGCTGATCTCTGAAGTACCGCTCTTTCTCCATTCACTATGTTCCCAGCGCAAGATTGCTGCTGTACTTAACCCAATGCCACCTTTCCTTCTCTGAACCACAGACAATAAAATAAAGTGAAGAAGCTAAGAACTGGAAGCTCCAAACCAGTCATACCAGTTGAGAGTTGGAAAAGATTCAGAAGTTACCATAGCAACTTTCCAATGCCTCAGACAAGAAACCCACTCAAATTCAAACTACAGCAGATATAGACTGTAGAAACTCCCTAGGTAACTGTACAGCACAGTGTCTTTTACTTTGTAATCTGGGGAATTTTTCCTGCATTCTCACGTCTAATTTACCTTTAGACTTTAGAAGATAAAGAAATGCCTTTGAAATGGTGATGAGTTGGTAGGCATATCGGTGGTTCCTTGGATAGTATATACTCAAAGGGATTTGCTCAAACACTTTCATCCCAAAAGTATCCAGTATCATTTGTGCCTGGTTCTTTTACTATATACAGTATGTTTCTGTGATTTATAGTGTCAGACAGCTCTTTTTTCTGCTTGCATATATTTTAACCTTATTTACACTTACTGTTATATAACTGATAATTGCCCAGTTTTGTGGGTGGGGTGCTTTTGCTTACATTTTCTCTAGAAGAAAGAAAATGCATAATTCAGTTAAATACAAGACCTATTTTCCTCTTTTTGCTTGGGAAAGATTTTTTAGAGATTTGATGTAAAGAAGCAGAGATTGTTGCTTTGCTCGCTTACGTTTTTTGACATATTTTTCACATAATTATGACAAACAGAAATAGGGGCAGAGATTGTTGTGGGGCTATCGTGAGGTTGCGAAGCTGAGACTGTGAGAGCATCAAAAGAGCCGGGGTGATTACTGTCATTGTGACAGGACAAGAGGTTGCCTGTATAGGCAGCAGTTACGGATTTCTATGCAGCAACAGAAGGATGAGTGCGTGCACTTTGTTTGGCTTGCAGCACTTAGGCCGGAGATGCATCCTCCATCACCTTCCCTGCCCTTACCTAGCTCCACTTTCATCAAACCTAGCTCCTCATCCTTTGACCCAAGAGGTCTTAAACCAAATCTCATAGGCTGCATTATTCCCTATGAGTTTTTATATTCCCCAGTATTTCAGCAGAAAAACTTCAACGTGCCCTCAGGAGACTTGAAAATGAGCCTTGATACTACCAGCTTTGTCCTCCTTTTGCTTGTCATCAACTATAGAAGAGTCTTCTAGTGGCTGTTGTCATCTTTGGGGTAACAGCAGCTTC
This sequence comes from Rhinopomastus cyanomelas, assembly GCA_013400115.1. Taxonomy (NCBI): domain Eukaryota; kingdom Metazoa; phylum Chordata; class Aves; order Bucerotiformes; family Rhinopomastidae; genus Rhinopomastus; species Rhinopomastus cyanomelas. Next base: position 273,199 of record VXBP01008012.1, read on the forward strand.
TCCCCTGGGGAAACTGCTTTCCCTGAAGGGGCATGAACAATATTTCTAAAGCTACGTTAATCAGTGAGACAATGTGGTATCATTCACTTGTTTTCTTTCTCTTCATGATGTTTACATGCTGAATTTAGTACGTTAACGGAGACCGTAATAAATGCACAAGTACACAGGGACTGGCTGATAAGAGGTCATTTTTTTAGTGTAGATAATGAGAAGAAATAGAATCTGCAGTTAATCAGTAGACCTGTCAAAGCTAGTCTGAATTTTCCTTCAAGGATTTAAAGTAAATAAATCAATCATGCGTACATAACTGCATTGCATTAGTAAACTCAGCAGGCAATGAATGTAAAGGGATTGGTTGTTCTCACTGGTTTAATCTTACTTACCCTCTGCTTGTCACATGCAAGACTATGAACACCTGCCTGCAGGAACTTGAAGTTTTATTTGATACCAGAGGAGGAGAGAGTCATTTCTGTGCGACGTTTTGCTCGCTCGTGGCTCAGTGCAACATTCAGGAAGTCACACCTTCCCTTTTGGTACTTGCTTCCTGTGATGGTAGGGCAGAAAGTCACACTGGCTCCTGCTGTACCAGTGCTCTGAGATGCTCATCTCACAAAGATGATGAAGGAAGTAGAACATCTCCCTTATGAGGAGAGGCTGGGTGTCTTTAGGTTGGAGAAGAGAAGACTGAGGGGTGACCTCATTAATGTCTTTAAATATGTGAAGGGTGGGTGTCAGGAGGATGGAGCCAGGCTCTTCCCAATGTCATGTAGTGACAGGTCAAGGGCAATGGGTGTAAGCTGGAACATAGGAGGTTCCATATAAATATCAGAAGGAACTTCTTCACAGTGAGGGTGACAGAGCACTGGAATGGGCTGCCCTGGGGGGTTGCGGAGTCTCCTTCACTGGAGATGTTTAAGACCCACCTGGATGTGTTCCTGTGCAACTTGGTCTAGGTGATTCTGCTGTGTCAGGGGGATTGGAGTGGATGATCTTCCGAGGTCCCTTCCAATCCCTAATGTTCTGTGACTCTGTGTGAATCTGTGATTTGCTGCACCTGGCTGGCTGTCACAGAAGCAGAACTACAACTCCGTATCTGATGATGTCCCATTAATCCTCTTCACTTGAGGTACACTATCTTTCAGTTTAATCTTATCGTTGTTAATAAAGCACAGCTGCCAGTTTGCTAAATTGAGGGGGGAAAAAAGGCCATTTTGGTTTCTAGCACAGATTTATAAATTTAGATGACAAATGGGGGAGGCAATGTAACGTATTTTAAGGTGTCTGAATAGTAAATACCTTACCTAAGCTTGTATTATAGGCTCCTGTTCCAACCACTAGTGAAAGAATAATACTCTAAAGGATGTGATTCATCTCATTCCAAATAGGTGTCAGATGAGATGAACCATCCTAACATGAATCTGCCTCCCTTAATTCATTAACTGCACAAAATTTGTCGAGGCAAGAGGCTTACCTTTAAACAGCTGAAAATTGTCACATTGAGTCTGAGTCCAAAGCAACATAAAATGAAAAGAGAGGGGGTTTTGTGTGTGTGACTTTATTTTTTTCAGGTAAAACAATGCAAGAAATTTCAAGTTAGTTTTTTCTACCTATCTGAAAGCACAGTATGTGACAGAAAAATATAGCTCAACTTGAATTAGAACATGAATGTGTCGGTTCTTAGATCATATCATGGATTTACCTTACCTACTTACATTATGAAAAGTACAATTCCTCAAAACTTTTCTTGAAAAGATGATTTTATGTATGTGGCTGAAAATTGTATACATAAAGGAGTCAAGAACTCGTACCAGTGGCCAGAAGTTTGTATCGAGTTTTGAGATTATAGGGATTTATGAGGTTCTGTATCCTCAGTTTTGAGGTTACATGGCTCTCGCAAATGAGATAACAGTACTTTATGTTTGAATTATCATGTAGTGTTCACAACTGTAAAATTACCCCCGTGGTGTACAGGATGATTGTCTGACAGAGTGATTCCTATTAGACTCCTGTTAGAGCACATCAAGTAAAGATCTCATTTTATGCTGTGTGACAAAGTGGTATTTTAAGGTCTTCAGTCGTTCTCATTAAAAAGGCTTGACTTTTTACTTAACGCAGAATCACAACCAGTGGTGTTTGCTTACTGTGAGTCACAAAAGCTTTATCTTGTTTGTATTTAACCTTAAGTAGCATTGCTCTTCAAGGCATAACCATAGGCTTTCTCAATCCTAGTATGTTTTCAATCTTTTGTTATGGCAATAATTCTACTATCTACCGAACTGGACTCTAGTCCCTTAGTGATTATATTCCTGGAAACCAGTAAAGGCTTCATTAAGCAGAGTAGATCTTCAGGGCAGAGCAGGTCTATACCAGAGGAGCCTCTTCAAGGAGGCCCAACAGAGGCAATGGGTTTGGAGTCCTCAGTTCAGAATAACTTTTCTTTGGCAATAATGTTCTTTCTCCATTGTCCTTTCTAAATAAACCTGCTCTCTCAAACTCACTTTATCCTCAGCAAGATGGTGTGTGTATGCAAGTGGTGTGTCCAGAGAGCATAGGATGCCAGCTACTGGGCCTTCCTTCTCCCGTCTGAGTTCTTAAGTTGACAACCCTGTGATGGTCTCAGAGGTGCCTTTTGCAGATTTTTATAGTGATTGTGGTTTTCTGTTTCTCTACTCCATCTCTGTGAGTCACTGGAAAATTGCAGGGTTACTCTGGCCTTTTAGAATCTCAGGTTCTTATGACCCTAGTCATATTTATCTTCCTGCCAGTGTCTCTTTATGCTTTCAAGCTCTACTTCAATTTAGTCAATCTTTTGCTATTGTGGCTCTGCCCTGCATTTTTCAGGTGACTTTCCCTTTTCTGAGCTGTGTCCTGAGAATCCACATGTAAAATACATTTGGATCTCGGTGATGTCCTTTTTTTCTACATACTGAAATTTGCACTCATATTTCATTCATACTAGTCTTAAGATTTCTGTTATGTAGCTCTGCTTGACTGAGCCAAGAACATAATCGTGATGAGTTTTTCTTCCTAAGCTCAGGTTTTTGCCACTTAAGTGGCAACTGGCATGCTGCAGAGTGCTGTCTAGTTGTTATTTGTGTTACTTTGATGTAGCAGCAATGACTGGTCTTAATGGTGCACGTTTTGGCTGAAGAAAGAGAAGTGACGGAGAAGATACAGGAGTCAGAACAGAACATAGTGTGTAAGTCATCCAGTGGCGTAGACGTGAGTGCTGCTGTGGCTGGAGAGTTTGGATCTGTAGTGGACCCACTCTGTTGAGCTTGATCGTGGCAGAGATTCACCTTGTTAAAGGAAAGATCTGGCCATGGGCATTTTGGCAGCAGCAAATGGGCCTCCTCCTGTATGAAGTGTGGATGGTTTCACTGCTCTGTAGAAGACAGAGTTTTAATGTGGGTTTTACTTTTTTTATTTCAATATACAAAAGAAATTTAACACTAATGGCTTATGTCAGTTTTCTTTTAATCTAAATTAAGAGTTGTGCTTAGAATTTAATTGTTTTGACAATATGACAGAGTTTTATAGAGGCTCTGTTTGACATGTTTGCTGTAGTAATTTATACTCTTAAGGAGACTAGAGACAAGTAATACAGAGCGTGGTTCTTCAGACACACATTGTAACTTCCCCAAGAACTGCGTGCCCGTTGCATGTCTGTTTCACTCCACCAAAATAAAACTGTAAAACTAAATATCACTACATTCTTATTTGTGATTGATGGGAGATGGACTAACAGAACTGCATTTGTGTAAATGAGATTTTTTTTTTCCACAAAAATGGAAATAAAAAACACAACCTGTGGAATTCTAAATACATTGATAAACACAGAATGCAGTCAGGGATATACAAGTCTACTTGCCATTAAACCTCCATGAAAACAATAGCTTTTTATGTATTTATCACTAATAAAGCAGACAGGAAAGGGAAATGTCTGCATCCAAGTTTAATGAGCTTTAGGTGAAACTTTAGTTGATATGAAATGAGATTTTTAAAATTCTTTTAATATCTGAATTCATTTTAAACTGCTTTCAATAGTGATTTTTTTTTTTTGTGAAGACACCTGAAAATGAGATGTTTAAGACTTTCATTTAATTTAGAGATTTTTACAGGAAGCTCATCTCTCTGGTGTTATCATCCTAAGCTTTCATTTGACATTACTGAATGCAAAATAGAGCATAGTCTTTTGAACCATATGTTTTGAAAAACATTTCATTTTCTCAAACAATATTTACAAGACACCACAGGTTTTTTTCAGCATGGATTAACTGATGATCTCTGTAACTCCAATCTAATATAATGTTTGAGGATATAGAATTGGAGAAGGCACTACAAACCTATCATCTATATTATTTTCATGAATAGCAGCTCTAATCTTCATTTCACTTCCTCAGTTCTTCAAATCAGGTCAAAAAAATGCATCCAGGTCATCACTTCTTGCCTTGACATTATTCAAACTGAAGTGAGATGTACAGAATCATGTATCAATGTATATGTAAATCTGAAGGCAGATTAGGTAAATTAGAGGTTTGATTATTGGGTTGATAACTGCAGAAGTACCTGTCAGTGGTGTGGCGTAGAGCTGCCTGTAAATGCCTAGTATACCCCAAACACAGGCTGATTTGCTTTGGTGGTACTTTTATAAATGCCATTTCATAGTAACATCATTGGAGCCATGAGGTATAGGCAGGTCCACTACATTGCTTCTATTGGATGAACAATATCATTCATTTTTGAGAACTAATAATAATTATTGCAATAATGGAAAATAATCAGCCTGGGTGCAAATGACAAATAGGAGAAGAAGTCAAGGTGTCTACAAATAGTAATGAGTTTTGGTATGATTCATGCCCAGCAGTAAAGGAAAATACATTAACACATTGACTTTCATCAACTTATTTTTAACCTTCAGAAAGGTTTAGAAATAAAACAAAAATAGCCAGAAAACACAGACCATAAAGAAATTTACTGTTGAAGGTCAGACTACAAGTTGGTATTGTTTCTCCTTTTTCTGAGTATGCATTCAGTTTTTATAGCATTTTCTGGAATTTCAAAGCAATATTTCTGAATTGTAATTCTTCTATGAGGTAAATAGACACTCAGCATCCACACTTTACTGATCAAAACTGCTAGCCTAGACAGTCCAATTTTCTTTCCTTCTGAGAGCATTGGACCAGTGAAAAATACAACCCAAACAGTCACATTTATTTTGTAGAAGTATCAAAATAAAAACTATGAATCATAGAATCATTAGGGATTGGATGGGACTTTGATAGATCATCTACTCCAATCCCCTTGTCACAGCAGGATCACCTAGATAAAGTCACACAGGAACATATCCAGGTGGGTTTTAAATGTCTTCAGAGAAGGAGCCTCCACAACTTTCTTGAGCAGCCTGTTCCAGTGCTCTGTCAACGTCACTGTGAAGAAATTCTTTCTCATATTTGTACAGAACCTCCTGTGTTCCAGCTTGCACCCATTGCCCCTTGTCCTATCACTAGATGACATTGGGAAGAGCCTGGCTCCATCCTCCTGACAGCCACCCTTCAAATATTTATAGACATGAATGAGGTCCCCCCTCAGTCTCCTCTTCTCCAAACTAAAGAGACCCAGCTCCTTCAGCCTTTCCTCATAAGGGAAGTGTTCCACTTCCTTCACCATATTTGTTGCTCTGTGCTGGACTCCTCCAGCAGTTCTGTGTCCTTCTGGAACTCTGCAGTATAAGAGTGTGTACAAAGTGGCTAAGAGTGACTGTATGAAAGTCCATATTGTGTTACCAGTGTGAATACAAATCGAGAAATGTTCAGTGGCAGAGTTTAGTGCTTTTTATTTAAAGCAACTGTGTTGGGATAATATTCAAAGAAATAAAATCCTTTGGTAATTTTCAGGTTCCTTTCAACCTCAACATTGGTTATGCAGACAACTGATGTCTTAAAGATGAATCTGAAGAGGACAGAAAATGCAAAGAATAACAGACGATGGGTAGAAATAGATATATATTGTGTTCCGGCCAGGACCGCTAACACCAAGACCTATTCTCTTTGCATGGTTTATGATTTGTTTTGTGAAGAGAAATGTTATATACACAACCACATGCAGTTAACCAGATCAGCTTTAGTACCCAAGTGGTAGACTGAAGGATGTGTTTATGAAGATCAGACATCCAAGCAAAGTAGATTTTCAAATATACATATTCATATATTTATGAAGCAAAGAAATATTTCTGCCCTTGATTACTGTTAAGGAAGCAGACATAAAAAAAGAAATTATAAAAGAATGTCTAGGAAACAGAATCTACAACCTTTTCAAATCCAGGCTATGTCCAAACACCAAAGGCATCACTGACTTTTTTGTTGTTTTGCTCAGTTCCCATCCTTTCAGGTATTTTTTACATTCCGTGTAGTCAGCTGCTCAAGTATAAAGGAACAAGACCCTCTCCAAACTGCTCTGAGTGAAGTGATAGGATCTAAATAACTGATAAATATATGATTCCGTGGAGTAAATGAAAATAACAATATTCAAGATCTTGATGCAAGGACTCACCAGTTACAGAGAAGGCAGCTAGAAGTGGCTCTTGTTGGTGTCAGAGGAGGTATTCTGAAACACCTGCATAGGGTATCTGCAATGTCGTACATTGTTTCTGTGGATAAATAAATCTGTTATGTTTTCAAGTCTAACAGTTCCCAGGTATGAAATTGACTTCAGAGAAAAAGTAATAATTTATCTGGTGTTCTCCTGCTGCCTGTGTTTCTCCTGAAAACTCTTGTGAATATGGAAACACAATATTGTAAATAATCCAAAGTTGTGGCTCTGAATCCCTCCTATTACCAGCATTGGAGGGGAGCTGTCTTATCTATAAAATTTCTAATCTCTCTGTCACTCCTGAGGTACCCAAACATAGGCCAAAGTTTGGTCCTAAGTTGTCATAAGGCCATTGTGTTGTAAAGTATTGTATCTAATAATTTGTGCTGTGGCAGGGGGACCTCCTGCTGTGGCGGGGGGGNTGATCTAGGTGATCCTGCTGTGGCGGGGGGATTGGACTGGATGATGTTTCGAGCTCCCTTCCAATCCCTAATGATTCTATGATTTCTTCAGTGTTTTGCGTTAGTGCAGCCAGTGCAAGCTAATGGGATTTCTAAAATTAGCGCAAGCAGAAACAGTGTCCGAGTCCAGGGCAGGAAGCATTCACAGTTCTTGAACAGTATCTCTGCAGTCCTCAAACCATGGCCATGAACATGGATTCTCTAAGTACTAAATATTTCCGCTCGTGAAATGCCTGAAGTTTAATACATTTAACATCATTATAGTATCATCAAATCTTCACTGTTAAATGCTACAAGCAACAATTTTTGTGTCAAGGCTTCTGCGTCACCATAGCACACCTAGTTGACTGTTGGGAAATACTTTGAAAATTAAGATTATTTTGTGATTTGTTGGATCAAGGCCATAGTTATTAGAATTTTTCAATCACTCTTTCTACGTCTATCTTAGAATCTGTCTTTTCCTTAGCATAAATCCTTAAAGAGGCAATAATACAGTTTTTCACTTTATCATCTCTCAGGTGTTTCTTACAATTTAGTTTTAAACAAGATGACATTTGATTAGTTTAATTAATCAGTATTTCATGAGAGCAGAATCCACCCAAAGGAGCTACTTCAAAGTAACCTGTGCCAAAAGTAGAACAAAGTTTAGGTTTCTCCTTAGTACTGTGATCCATGCTACAGGATGCAGTTATATAACTTTCAAAATTAAATGTTAATCAAGATTTTAAAAGAAGGTGTGAAATTTAGGCACAGCTTTTGACAGCACTCGTGGAACTAATTTCTGGTAATTTTGTATTGCAGAATTTTTGATTCTTGTTACATATTTATCCTTTCCATGAAAAGTCAGATAGTTTGAGGACTCAAGTACATGAGTTCAAAGAAGTAAGGAACAATTATTTACTATTCCTCAGTTACATCAATTTACACTCTGAACTACTTATGGCCCCCAAATGCAGATCTAAGATCAGCTGTTTCTGCTTTCTTTGCAACATAGAACTACAGTATGTACAGATAAAACATTAGGAACTTCTTCACAGTGAGGATGACAGAGCACTGGAACAGGCTGCCCGGGGGGGTTGTGGAGCCTCCTTCTCTGGAGACATTTAAAATCTGCCTGGATGTGTTCCTGTGTGACTTGGTCTAGGTGATCCTGCTGTGGCAGGGGGATTGGACTGGATGATCTTTCAAGGTCCCTTCCCATCCCTAATGATTCTGCAATTCTGTGGTCTGTAAAGCAAAAATTGGCTATTTTACAAACAATTGCAAAGACAGCTGAGACTGGAAATGTCCTCTGGAGATCATCTAATTCATCGACCCTTTTCCAAGCAGGGTCAGTGAGAGCAGATTACCAAGAGCTGCAACCTGTTGGCCTTTGAACACCTCAAAGGACTGAGAGTACACAACCTTTCTGGACAATCTGTGATTTTGTAATAATTGTAAATATTTGAAAGCACCTAAGAGTAAAAGGGCCTTATTTTATATGCACAGCTGAACATGAGCAGTGAGGTGCGTTTTGCTCTTCTTCATTGGGCAGCTACGAAACATCTCACAAGACTGAACAAAGACTAATACCATCATAGACTTTGCAATTTTTTCTACCAGCTGATCCACACACAATATTCGTAAATCAAAGCAGTCAGCAATTAGAGGGCTCAGTTGTTTAGTGTGAGCAATAAAAATTTCAGCAGAAGATTACTATTTCAAACTGTGTGGTCATTCCAACCAAATTTCAGTAGAACTGCTCGTCATCTTTGGACGCAGGTTTACTCAGGCTCTTCAGAAATTGTAGATGGTGTTGTAAGCTGAAGTCTGGATGTAGGTTTGAATCCAAACTCATATTTTTTCCATATTATTCAAAACTTTGACCCTCAAATTCTCTTCCCTAAAGCTTCAAGGACAAACAAAGCATCCTGCATAATCCCCAGGAACCCCAGGTAATTATTTCAGGCAATTTCATCCATGAGCTGATAGAAGCTACTCCTTAACAGTCCCTGACTCCCCACTGTTGAAAGCAGATTTCAGGTTATGCCAGGTTATTTAGTTTCCCTTTCACAAGCTGTCAAATGACTAGTCAATATGTCTAAAAAAGGAGGTCAGTTGTCATCAGTTATTATCAGTTATTATCAGTTAACAGATAATTCGCATACTTATGCCTCAAGAAAATTAATGTTAACACTTTAATCGTTGCTAGTTCCTCCCTTCTGCAGCTTAAGTGCTGACCCTCCAGGAGCAAGCTCTTTGATTAGCACTGAGGGCAGTGACTGCAACAAATACAGCAGACTTTGAGATATTTATTTGGTACTTAAAAAGAAGAATACAATGGCCATGCTGTGCCAGAGGAAAGGTGCCACCTCCAACATTGGCCACTAACAGATGCATATGAAGAGATGTATGAACAAAATAGGTCTTTTTCTTTGAGTGCAGTAGGATCGTAACATGGGGTTTTGTGTCAAAACTTGGACTGAGGGGTGACCTCATTAATGTCTATAAATATTTGAAGGGTGGCTGTCAGGAGGATGGAGCCAGGCTCTTCTCAATGTCATCTAGTGATAGGACGAGGGACGATGGTTGTAAGCTCGATCATAGGAGGTTCCACATAAATATGAGAAGAAACTTCTTCCCAGTGAGGGTGACAGAGCACTGGAACAGGCTGCCCAGGGGAGTTGTGGAGTCTCCTTCACTGAAGACGTTTAAGACCCGCCTGGATGTGTTCCTGTGTGACTTGGTCTAGGTGATCCTGCTGTGGCAGGGGGATTGAACTAGATGGGCTTTCAAGATCCCTTCCAATCCCTAATGATTCTATGATTCTGTGATTAATATAATATGTGTTAATATGTAGTATAGCTAAACATGGATTTGTCAATGACAGTCATGAATGTATGAGATTCCCTCTATGGAATAATCATCTTGTAATCAGTTGAAAATTATAAACATCTTCTGATTCCAGGTTCTTTAGGTAAAGCACTTTTTAATTACCAGCCTCCTATAACTTCTCTGTAATTTAATTTTTATTTTTGTTGATTAGACTCATACTCCTGCTAAAACTTTTCATTATGACTTTTTTTTCCCAGCAAAATGGAGTTAGCTGTTAATCCTCAAGAAAAGAGAAATCAACATCTTCTCCCATTATTTTTTTCATTAGATCCCAGGGCTATCCGTCATATCAATTAAGTCAGGTTTAAATTGCTTTGATTTTAATCATTCATGATCCCACATGGCGGCCAATAAAAAGGAAGTAGCCCTATGCTGACAGCATAAATGGATCTCTGTGTGAACCAAGCCTGTTGAGATTCAATTTCCTTTTGGTTTGCTGCTGTCTTCACGTGTGATCGGCTTTGCTGACCAAGTGAGTGACTACAGTGCCCTCGCACGCAGTAGTGAAACTCTCACCAGTGGAAATTAGACTTGATTTCCAAATCCCAGCTCTGCAGTGGTGCTCAGCTAGGCTTTTCCTGCTGGTCGTTTTAATTAAAGGAAGTGGCTGATGAAAGCCCTATTGCTTCCCTAGTGAATTTTCTTGTGAAGCTGTGCAAGCAGCATGTGATAACCTAGGACAAGAGCTGGATGCATTTTATGAGCAAGACTTTTTTTAAACAAAAGGATGTTAACCCCTGTCTCAAATATCTAAAACTTTCCAGTTTTGTACTTGTTCACTGCCAGCGCATAGAAGTTGCCTTGGCTTGGCTCAAGGTTTGTGCTGTTGTACTCAACGTTCTATGCCATGATGACATTATGAAAGCACACACTGATGAGGAAACAAAAATAACTTGAGTTCCATCCTGTCTAGAAGCTTTCTGAAGCCAGAGTGGTTACTGTTATATTTGTATGGCAGAAAAATTACGGGGAGCTGCATTTATTCATAATTACTGCTGCTTTATTCCAGAGGAACTGCGCTTAAACCCAGATCCGCTCTAACAAGCAAAATCTAGATCCTGCTTTTGAATGAATGCTGGGAAATGAAAGGGGATCGATTTTAGGAAGGGAAAAATTATCATTTTTATTTGCCAGTTTGTTTTCCTGTGACTTTATCTCCACATTTCAATTCATTATTTTTCCCATTTGTTATATGCAACAGCACAGGATTTTGAAATAAAGATATGACCCAGGGAAGCCTTGATTTTGTCTGTGTAAGTGGTAGCAAGCTAAGCGTTTGTGGTTTTTCCTTGCTGTGTGGATGATGTGTTTTTCAGATGTTTTGAAATACATTGCTTTTAGTCGACTATTAAGAATTTAGCCATCTTCTTCCGTTGAGCAATTCTTTCCTTCAGAGCCTGAGGCTTGGATTTTGACATTAATACATTAGTGAGAATTAAAGAATCACAGAAGTTGATCTCCTTGGAGTCATCTTCTTTGCTAACTGCATCAAAATATGAATGCAGCATTCAGAACCTGAACTGGGACTTCCAGATATGAATCTACAGTTTACTTTTTGTAAGCATTTTCCTGTAATAAAAAGATTTCTCATCAGAATACTCCTCACATGTTTTATACAGGGAATGACTCTGTAAATACTGAGCATAACACTTGTTTATAATTATACCTTGCTCCATACCGAGCCTCCTGGCTAGTCCTGGGATACTTGGAAGACAAAACAGATTAGAAGAGCATGCAGTACAGACAGAGCAGTCTTTTTCAGCCTGTATATCATAGCCTTGTTACTGTCTTCCACAATGAATTATGTTTAGCTGTTTTGTCACTTTTTCACAAGAAAAAATAAAGAAGAAAAATGTAAATCTGAGTATTTCCAGGCTGATGTTTGAAATGTGGAGGTACGTTCTTCATTTAAAATCAGATTTCCCAACTGTCAAGTGATGGAATAGAGAAAATATATTTGAATGACCAAGCCACATTTACAAATTTTGTGTCTCTTCTCATTGCTGTCTTAGAAGCAATGGGATACTGCAGGGAACAGGTATCTTCCACGACCATGGCTGGCCAGGAAATGTGTGGTATATAAAATGCTTTCATTTCTTGCCATGCTGGTAGGTTTGCATGGGTTTTGATACTGCCAAAGTCTTTCCAACATCGCGCAACCCAGCCTGTGTAGAGTGCATGTGTAGTTTGAACAGAATTAATCTCATGACTTGTTTTATCAGGTAAGTTGTATCTGAAGGGACAATTAACATTCAGAAGTCCAATCTGTGTGAAGTGAAAGGGCTTTGCTGATGTGTTGTGCCGTTTAAACAACATTGAATGAAAGTCACGTCAAATCTTGTGCAAACAGTCCCTCCGATGCCTTTGACGAAATCTGAACTCGCTCTCGTGTTGTTTTGCCTTCTTAGGAATGCAGGTGCTGGAATGGAATGGCATCCCCTTGACTGGAAAAACTTATGAAGAAGTCCAGAACATTATTGTTCAACAGAGTGGGGAAGCAGAAATATGTGTAAGACTGTGAGTTTTTCCCCATCTTTCTGTTTCCATTTTTTTGGCTTTTCATGGCTTTCTCTTATTTTTATTTTTATTTAAATTGACAGTTGTTAAGGTGGAACCTTTGTTAGCACAAAGCATCAATGTACTAATTAGCAAGAGTTCACTGTGAGTGTGGGAGGTCTGTTTGTTTTGTTTCTTTCTTTTTAAAGGCATAAGAAAAGATGAGCTGAAGCAGATTTTAGTGGTTATGCTTTTATAAACTGTCGGGGCACAAGCTCCTCTCATTAGTACATCACTGAATTTAGTGGTGTTAGAAAAAGATGGTGATTTAGCACTTACAACTTTGTCTGAAATCTGTATCCTTTGGATGAAAGTCATTTTAGTATCATGAGAAATGCATAAACTTGCATTAGATTCATTAAAGATTTCACCTTAAAAGAACCTTTTCTTCTCAGCTCTGTAAGAGCACTGCGAATATATATCAGCTAAGAAGGGGCCATGCTTGGATGCTGCGTTATGTCATGAACCACTATTCATTTATCTACTTAATTCAATAATGAGGGTATGAGGAAAGAGTTTCTTTTGTCTCAGGCTTCTCATTGCTTTCTCTAGGGACCTGAACATGCTCTCGGACTCTGAGAATCCCCAGCACCTGGAGCTCCATGAACCAGTAAGGGCAGGTGAGAGATGAGCTTTTGCTTTGATATTGTAGGACAGAAGAGCAGCTGAAAATTGTACATTATATAAGCTGGGATATCAACATTGTAAGATCCAGTGTTTACATCCCAGATCTTGCCATGAGCAGAAAGGGGACTGCACTTTGCATACAAAGCCAAGCACTTATTGTTGATTAATATTTTAATCCCAGTTCAGTCCATAGGGACACGGTCTGCACTATCTAATTAATACAAAGCAAATCAGGAACAATACAGCAGGTAACGTTTTTTATCCACAGAAAACCTTCTGGTAGCTATGCCTTCATCTGTACATGCCACAGAAAACTGTGGCATCATGGTTCCCCTTCAGCAGCTTCCCCAGGCCCTCAGGCAAGGCTTTCACTCCAGGAGCACTGCAGCAAGCTGACAGTGTCCTGAGGAATTTGTTGGGAGAGTGTGATGGTTGTAGTGAGAGCTTCTGACTCCTCCTTGCTGGGAGGTGGATGATGTTCCTGATTCCTTCCTCATCACTTCAAGAGGTGCTTGGGGCCCATTTATGTTTTCTAGCATGTTTTTCTCCTTCCTCACCAGTCAGCAGCTCTGCACTGCACGTGACTTGCCTTGATACCACACGCTACGTGTGAGATGTATTCTTGTTCTGTGTTCCCTCTCTTGCCCCCAAAATTTATTTTGCCCATCTCCTGAGTTTATGTCAGTAACTGACCAGCAAGTAGTTGGTGTCCCTGGGGCCTCAGCTATCATCCTGTGCCCAAACTTTGCAGCTCTGCTGTCAGCCTGTGCTCCTGTAAACTACATCACAAATCTCCAGTCTGCACAGCACAATTACTGATAAGCTCTTACATTTCGAATCTAGGAAGGATGAGCATTGCACCACACAACTGTACAAGGTGAAATGTAACTCAAAGTAAGGTCGCAGCCATCTGTTGCAGCCAGACAAGCTGAAACAAGCCTCCTAGCAACTGGAGCAAGTCCAAATAACACACACGTCCTAGCCTATGCTAGCTTAATTCTGGGCTCGTGGCCAGTAGTAATGAAAACACAGTGTTTACTAGGATACAGGGATGCAACAGGAGGCACGTTTTTTTAAGTTTTGTTGCATGACTTGTAAGACAGCAGAGAAGGGATTCCCTTCTGTTTAATCAACACCATGACTGCAGCTCTAGTCTTGGTTTTAATCATATCTAAACCAGCTTTGAACAATCCTACCAGTAGTGCAGCCTTTCAGCAAGCTCAGGGTAAGTGGAAAGATTTTCTCACTCAGCCTCTCATTCTGAGTTCTGTCGTTCTGTGGCTTGTCTTTTATCACTCAGTGCACAGGTTACCTGGGTTAAACCCTCCGTTTTCTGACCACACAACTCTTCCCATCTGTTACTATACTTATCATCAAGCTACTTTCTGGTGTGAGTGGATGTTAATGATATTGGCTGACAGAGCTTTGAAGCAGAGATGCACACAACACGATTTTTTTTTCTTAGTAAGCAGATCAAAACCACCAAAGGCATTCATAGACTTTGAAATCGGGATTTGAAAGGATAGAAGCTAGAATAGATGTTATTTTGAATTCAAGGAAATTAGAATAGAAATCAAAGTAATGCAGACTTACTTCCACCTAGTTTAGCAACCTTCTAGTGGTTTATGACTTGGAACAATTCTGTGGAATCCCTTCAGACTGCCAAGCCACATCTTTCTTGCCATCACCTCTGAGGTTTTGCAGACTGCGCTTTGGAAAGGAACAATTTCCATTTCCTTTAGAAAGAAAAAGCAAATACAGCCTAGTAGGCAGCAAAAGTCAGCATGGCTTCACCAAGGTAAGGTCATGCTTGACCAACCTGATAGCCTTTTATGAGGGCATAACCATGTGGATAGATGATGGCAGAGCAGTGGATGTGGTCTATCTTGACTTCAGTAAGGCATTTGACACAGTCTCACACAGCATCCTTGCAGCCAAACTGAGCCAGTGTGGACTGGATGATTGGGTAGAGAGGTGGATTGTGTACTGGCTGTAGGATAGAAGCCAGAGAGTAGTGGTCAGTGGGACAGAGTCTAGTTGGAGGCCTGTATCTAGTGGAGTCCCCCAAGGGTCAGTACTGGGACCAGTCCTATTAAATCTATTCATTAATGACTTCGATTAGGGATTAGACAGCTGATGACACAAAGATGAGTGGTGACGCCGACACATCTGCAGACTGTGCTGCCATTCAGTGAGACCTGGACAGGATGGAGAGCTGTGCAAGAAGAAATTTGATGAACTATAACAAGTGTAGAGTCTTGCATCTGGGCAGGAATAACCCCAGGTACCAGGTGGGGACTGTCCTGTTGGAGAGCAGTGTAGGAGAAAGGGACCTGGGGGTCCTGGTGGACAGCTGGACCATGAGCCAGCAATATGGTCTTGTGGCCAACAGCATCCTGGATTGGATCAGAAGAAGGGTGGTTAGTAGATCGAGAGAGGTTCTTCTCCCCCTCTACTCCGTGCTAGTGAGACCACACCTGGAGTATTGTGTCCAGTTCTGGGCCCCTCAGTTCAAAAAGAACACAGAGTGGCTGGAGGGAGTCCAGCATAGACCAATAAGGTTGATGAAGGGAATGGAACCTCCCTTATGAGGAAAGACTGAGGGAGCTAGGTCTCTTGAGCTTGGAGGAGACTGAGGGGTGACCTCATTAATGTCTATAAATATGAGTCAGGAGGACGAAATCTGCCTCTTCTCAGTGTCATCTAGTGATAAGGCAAGGGGCAATGCAAGTAAGCTGGAACATAGGAGGTTCCATATAAATATGAGAAGGAACTTCCTCACAGTGAGGGTGACAGAGCACTGGAACAGGCTGCCCAGGTAGGTTGTGGAGTCTCCTTAACTGGAGATGTTTAAGACCCGCCTGGATGTGTTCCTGTGTGACTTGGTCTAGGTGATCCTGCTCTGGCAGGGAGATTGGACTAGATGATCTTTTGAGGTCCCTTCCAATCCCTAATATTCTGTGATTCTGTGACAAGGTTAGTGCATTGCTTTATACCTCTCATACTTCTCAGAATGTGGGAAGCAAGCTGAGCATAGTTTACTTCTAATTCTATGCACTTTAAGACACATATGAATCTTACTTGACCTTATTTCTCTATGAAATGGAAATTACTCTCTGAAAAAAGTACATTCTGCCCACTTGTTCCTGGGGTCCAGGAAGAGCAATCAGACTCCTACCGCACATGCCTCACATGTGGAGGAATAAGAGCACCTCACAATAAGGAAAGATGAATCAGGGCTTTTACTTGTAATTTGTTTTCAATTTATTCTCCTTTTATTAAATTGTGGTGCTAACATTTTGAGCTCCTTTTCTTTTTATTTTTGAACAAATTGTCTCAGGAGTAAAATTCAGTTTTAGTGAATATCCAGTTCATGAAATAAAATAAAGTTGAGACTATAGCCTAATATAACAATGTTCAGCTCCTCGGAGAAAGTGGACCAATTCCAATCAGTGCAGGTTAGCACAGAACAGTCCTTAAAACTGTTATTTTCTCCAGCATGATTCAGTACGATCAGCAAGACCTGTTTTTCTTCAAGTAGAGAATAACCTTCTCAGAAAAGTGAGTAACACTCTTTGACAGCTTTTATTAGAAAGACTAGAATTGGAATGTTGGTAATATGGGGGAGACGTCTAATTTTTATGGGTTATATTTTGTATCTTCAAAGTATACAAGCAGGTGACATGAAAATTTATGAAGGTTGTTATCCTGTCACTGCACCATGGCAGTATGGATTTGAATGTTCTAGCAATTATCAATACAAAGCTCTTTTGCTTGAATCCAGTAGATAAAGCAAAGTCCCCTGGGGTGGATCCCAAGCAGCTGGCTGCAGAGCTCCAGAAGGTTTCTCTACAACAATCGCCTCTGGTTGCTTCTTCAGGAGTGGAAAAGGGATCTCATGGTCACTCTGGAACCACTTCTGCCACCTCCAGCTCTGTTCCCAGCCCCGGTCAGCCTGGTTCACCCTCAGTCAGCAAAAAGCGACACAGCAGCAAGGTAAGAGGCTTCTCAGTTATGTGGCAATAACATTTTGATCACAAGAAGACTATGTGATTTACCCAAGGTCATGAAAGACTGTGCCCTCTCGGAAAATAGACTTTTCAAACATATTGCTGTTTTTAAACAAAATAATTGCTCTTTCGTTCTTGCTGCTGTTTCTTTTGAAGTGTGTCCTACATGGTGGCACTAGTTCCACAGAAGAAGCTGATAATATTGAGACCATAACTTCCTTCTCTGTACTAAGCTCCTGTTTGAAGTGTTACGAGCAATGAACAGTCACAACAATATTAAGCATTTCTCTGAAAGCCGGGGAAAAAATGAGAAATAAATTTGCCATCAAAGTGTGTTTTGTCAGTAGTCAATTCCTGTGAACTTTTTAAGCATTTTTGCCATATCCTGTCCATTTTTCAGCTGAAATTTCCCCTTGGGCACCCACCTGCACACCTGGAAATGACTGAGTGGGAATTTAGTATTATTTTTTCACAATTGAACCTCAAAACTAGCTTATAAAGTAATCTGCCACGTTTTTGCAGTTTGCCTCAAAAAACTTTACACATGAAGTGAAAAGCTATCGTGAGAAGGCTGTGTTTGCCTGAGAAAATTGTGAGCTAAGTTTGATTTCTTTTCCCAAATACCCAACTTCTCATTGTCTTACTAGCAGAAGCAAAGCTTCACATTGCCAAACAAGATGCTTTCCAAATATTTCTTTTTCTGTGTCTTTATCCCTTCTTGGGGCTACCCCTGTCTCCTGGGACTGTTTGTATGTTTGTTATGTTCTGTTTGTTGTGTTTGCATTTTTGTGCTGTAGACTCCATGGCTGTGATTTGAACTGCAAATGAACCACAGAACATTAGGGATTGGAAGGGACCTCGAAAGATCATCCAGTCCAATACTTCCTGCCACAGCAGGATCACCTAGGTGCATTAGGGACTGTCCAAATCCAAACCAGCAAATGATGCCTGCTCGTTCCAGATAGCAATTCAGTATGCTTACATAACTTCTGTGTTAGAGGAAAGACCAAAATGCAGCAATTCAGTAAAAACTGCAAATATATGTATTGACCAGTTTGTAATTCTCTCTTGCCATAATTCCTGTGGACTTTTAACTAAACTTGAACTAATTTGGGTCTATGACACACAAGTTAAATCTGTGCCAAGGTTTACAGCAGCTAACTCAAGGAGTCTGGCAGGTGAATAACTCTTATTCTGGATACCATATATATCTACATATGGACTAGTTTGCTAGTGCTTTATTTTACAAAGGAGAATAATGTGCTTCTGAGATACAATTCATGAGAGTGGATGAAACCTGCTGTTGAGGCATATGCACTGCCTGGAAGGAAAGGCAGGACTCTTAATGCAGATATCATGATCTACACTGTCATTTAGTTACATGAATCACACTCCTAGACTCCCTGCACAGCATATGGAGAGCCATAAATCATAGACTCATAGAACAGTTTGGGTTGGAAGGCACCTCAGAGATAATTTCTTTTCAACCTCTCCAGCCATAAGCAGCAACTCCTCCCACTAGACCAGGTTGCTCAGAGCCCCATCCAGCTTGATTCTGAGCACACCCAGTGATGGAACATCCATAACCTCCATGGGCAACTTGTCCCAGTGTCTCACCACCCTCACAGTGAGAAATTTATTCCTAATTTTGAATCTAAATCTACTGTCTTTCAGTGTGAAACTGGACCCCCTCATCCTACCACTATAAGCTCATGTAAAATGTCTCTCTCCAGCTTTCTTATGAGCCTGCTTCACATACTGACAGGATAAAATCAGGTGTCCTTGGAGCCTTTTCTTCAGGCTGAACAACCCCAAGTCTCTCAGCCTGTCCTCATTGTTCCAGCCCTCTAATCATCTTTGTGTCCCTCATCTGGACCCACTCCAACAGGTCCATGTCCTTCTTGTATTGAGGGCTCCCAAGCTATGCACAGTACTCCAGGAGAGTTCTCACAAGATCAGGGTAGAAGGCTCATGTCCTGCTTTTCATCCAGCAGGACTCTACAGTCCTTTACTGCAGGGCTGCTCTGGGTGCACACTCACGCAGTGTGTCCTGGAGAGGTGTGTCTGTCCCCATGAGAAGGCTGCTTTCCCAGCTTTGGCAGTGCAGCAGTTCACCTCGAGTTCGATGCATAAGTTCCATTTCTTGCTTCACAGAAGATTCAGTAATCTTTTATGAAACTTCAGCTGGAGGCTTAAAAATGTGAAACAAGACAGTATTAAAACTAATGTCTTTATCTAGGGGAGGCAAAAGCCAAAACTGATCAGGTAAATATTTAAAACATCCTTTGCTTGTTTCTGAAAATCATGTTGAAACGCATTTCTTTCATAACAACCTTAGCTCTTGTTGACTGCTGTAGTTTCTGTTCATTGACTTCAGGCCAAGTTTATAATGGTGTTGATCTCTGTTAGAAGAGAAAGCTACTGCGCATCCCTTCTGGAACTGCTCTGTGCCTTGGGCTGACAGCATTTCTGGGAAGGCTGCAGCCTTGCTGAAGTATCATGACAGACTAAATTTCCAGACTCCCCAGATCTTGTTTTTGCAGCTGTTTGTATTTTTAACAAGTAAATGTTTATTTCTTTAAGCTTTCTGTAGAGAATATGTGCTCTAGCAGTGCTGTAGCAGTCTCTTTGATGTTCTGCAGTGCCTGTTGTGTAGGCTTTGTTCCATTACTAGGGAAGATGGTAGTGCATAGTGTCAGTGCCTGGCGTTAACAAGCTCCTCATCCTGGTAATGACAACGTTCTGCAGCAGCACTGATGGTGTTACAATGCACCAGCTCTTACACAGGGTGTGTGAGTGCGTGCAGGGAGTATCAAAAGAAATTAGAATGAAATTAGATTAGCTGTCACAGGGGAGATTTAACCTTTGGGAGCCTTGAGCTGACTATATCCTGTACAGACCTATTTCATTTGTAATGTAAATGTATGAACATGCTATGCTGCAGATTACATCCAGGATATAAATGCCCTGCGGAAACATTAAATTGTCTTTGTGCCTTGAAGAATGAGTTGTTTTTCTAAATCCTCAGATCCTCTAGCTCCTAGAGTAGTCAGCACTGAAATACCTTTTTTCTTCTTTTCAGAGTAATCCATGCTGAGAACCTGATAAAGAAAAATACTTATTTGCATCTCTGCATTTAAATCCACATGCAACTTCAAAGTTGACCCAGCTTTAAGCTGGGGGTTAGACCAGATGACCTTGAGATTTCTGACTCAGTCTAAATTATTCATATTTCTTATACATATTTAGATGGTCCTTCATGCTCAATTTTAAATCTAACGTCAGAAAGAAAGCAAAATATTTAATATGCTGAATCACAGCCTTGCAAATCAATACAGAACTTTAACAACAGTGGAGGAACATTAAAACGTACATAGACTTTTACAGACAAGTAGATGAAAGCAAAGTAACTGCATGGCTAAAGAGAACTGTACTTTAACTGTCTTTGGAAGTCCTCACATAAATTAAGCAGTCAAATTCTCTTTTCTCTGAACTCCTACAGTATCAGTACTAGTATGTTCTGTATTACATGATATTTGAGATGAGAAAATTCATTTTTTTTGCTATTTACACTTCTGGGCATCTAGACTACCTGACACTGATTTTGTTAGCTCAGCTAACTCCATATCTTTGTGTAGCATTATCAGTACTGTCACTGCTAACCCAGGCTGAGGCCAGAACTGTTGAAGTACAATAAAATCCATTCTTGAGGTAAAGTAGGATAAATACAAACCATTTAAACCCTACGTTGAAAATCTGCATGATGCTCAGATAGGTCTCTGTCTTTTGGCAAAAAGAGTGAAATTCTCTTTTTGAATACTCTTTCAAGGACCAAACCAGTTTTATGAGTAGTCTGCTGTCAAGCTAAAATACCATTTAAGATTCAAAATATATTATCAACTATTGATGACCTATTTCAGCTGTCAGAGGTATTAAGCTTCTTTAAAAGCTTTGTGTGGTACCAAAAAAGCTGGCCTTGAAATTTTCCATGAGAAAATTTATTGCAAAAACCCATCGTAGAAAGCAAGGTAAAGCATGTCAAACAACCAAAAATATGGCGAGAGAAGACCATGGATGTCATTACAGGTAACAGGCAGGTCTGCTCTGGTTTTCTTTCATGGTTTCATTGGATTAGTGTTCATCT
The DNA here is from genome assembly GCA_013400115.1 of Rhinopomastus cyanomelas. NCBI lineage: Eukaryota > Metazoa > Chordata > Aves > Bucerotiformes > Rhinopomastidae > Rhinopomastus > Rhinopomastus cyanomelas. The sequence continues at coordinate 294,462 of VXBP01008012.1, forward strand.
AAGATTTTTCTGGTTAGTCCTGGTCTGCAAACCTAAGGTCCTTCTCCACAATCCTGTAAAGGGTAGTGCACCACCTTAGCTTTCTGCTGTGGTCTGGGAGACATAGCTGTACGTTGGCCTCATTTAAAACAATTTATATCCAACATCCTGAGAAAATGGTTAAGGGGGATTTTTTTGAGAATAGAGCAGCACAAAAAAGGAAGATGGGTTTTACTCTTCTCAGAAAGTGAAAGAACTAGTAATTACATGGAATAATATGTCAGGTTGCTGTTCACATCTGGAAAAATAAGAATTACTTGGAGATCAGTCTTCAGAGAACCGTACATTTGTCCTTGTTTGCATCCTTTGTTTTCTGCTGCATCAACCAAGGAAGCAGATGTGGAGAGAATGCAGAATTATTCAAATCCTGCCACTGAACCAGAGAGAGCTTTCTTGCTTGACTGATGGCTTGCAGATTAGAGGTAGGTCCAGGGTGGCTCAAGAGCACCACCATCTAACAGATAAGTGTAGTTTTGAGAGTCCGGGATTTGAAGAAAATAATGATCTATTTTCCCAACTACTGACAAGCAGAAGAGAAGAAAATGGAGGACACCAAAGATTTTATTGCTTTCTTCAGCAACCTGGAGAACCTCACAGATGGAGCATAATTAAATTGTATGTCATGGAAAGTGTGGGAGGGAAACATGAAGATGAAGTGCTATAGCTGAATTGCTTCTCAGAACTGCAGAATAAAACACAAAATATTCTATGAGACGGCTGGCAGTTGTGAAATCCACATACACATGGCCTGTTTTATGACCATTCTTTCCTCTCTTTCAACCCACTGTAATCTACATGCAGTCTAAATTATGGCAACTTCTGCCTTTCAATACAGATGCATCTGTGTTGTACTTGACATTGTGTGTGGCTTCTCTCCGTTAACAGTCACCCTTGATGGACAGAGTTAATGCTGTATGTTTTTTTCTGCCCACACCTCCCAGTGTGACCAGTCCACCCAGACTGTAAAGACTTCGGTGTTCAAGTTGTTTGATGCTGTACTTGCACAAAGGCTGATCACAATGTCTGGGATGAACTTGTAAGTGCTGCTGAGGTATTATACGTATTAGTTTCATGCATAAAAATTTGAGGTAATTAAACACTTTTTGAAAGCCCTTGGCAATACAGCACTAGAAACAGTACTCATTTAAAATAATAACTTTGAAAACCTATTGCTAGCAATATGTATATTGATATATTTGTGAGTATCTGCCTATGTAATTATATATATTTTAATCTGGCAGCCCACAGAAACTACGAAGTCTGCTTCACATCCAATTACTGGAGAAATTCAGGTAAATATGAAGGTGTTGTTGTGTAAATTGTTGCTGTTGGCTGCATTTTTCTGATGAATACATATGTAGAAAATGATCCTCATTAACTGACTTCTTATTCAACTCCAGCATCTTAAAATGTCACAAAGGAAAGTCAGTGTCTGATTTTTCCCTCTGTCTTTAGTGTTGGCCTATGAAATGTGAACTAAAGAACAGAAAACGTTACTGTTGCCGAAGGGGCTACAAATGCAGTGGCATTGATTCTTGTCTTTGATCTTTGAGCACGTATTCTGGTGGTACCTCAGAAATGTCCAGACTCTTTTGATTTAAGCAAGAACTGCTCTGGTTGGCTCACAGTGAAAGGACAAGTTTCACGTTACCTCATCGTGTAAACTGACTTCAGCTTCTTAAAAAAGTGGGACTGGAAGCAGCAGAACACAAGCAGAAATCCCATAGATTTCTGTCATTTTTTAACCTTAGTTAGTCCCTCTCTCCTATATTGCTCTAAGGGTCTTTCCATAGTATTATAATGTCCTGCCTGGCCTGGTACTCATAATCTCACTGTGTTTTAATACATTCTCTAGCTTCAAATCAACTACGACAAACACCTTGGCAACCTTATCATACACATCCTTCAAGCAAGAAACCTTGCTCCTAGAGACAACAATGGCTATTCAGATCCCTTTGTTAAAGTTTATCTTCTTCCAGGAAGAGGGTAAGTATAGGAGAAATTTTAACCTGAGATTTCTTTTCATTGGGTTTTTCCCTTATCACTTTTAAATAGAGCTGAGAGTTATTGCTATAGACAGTCCAGTGCAGCACCAGGAAAAATAATGGATTTTTAATGGAGAGACAGAGCAGATCCCCAGGACAACGTGCATACTTTGCCAATAACACCAGGGACTTCATGATCATTCCTGTAATCATTATTTTTGAATACTTCCATTTAAAATGTCTAATACACACAAAAGTGTGTGTTCTAATGACAACAGACTCTACTGAAATGTACTAAATATATGTAATTCTGTCATACAGAAAAGTACCCATTAGTGTTAACTTGGAATGGTTGCTTCTACTCAAGACTTTCTGAATTTGGGAAAGATTTGCAAACATGCAAAATTGTGGTATCTGGGATAAATCTGAGGTTTATCAAAGGTGAAAAGTAATAGAAAACAATAATTTCATATGATTTTTAATTGTTTTTTTCCTGGTAAACAGCATAAGATGTAGTTTTAGACATTCTGGTCCTTTTGTATCTAGTGAATATGCAAATCACTTTTAATAGACTATTGCTTTTTTAGACTCTGTAATTATAAATTTCTCATTGGTGTTTTCTTTAAGAGATGTGTTTCTGTATCACCCATAGTATATCTCTGCTTTGTACCCCAGGGTTGTGGAATGTCACACGTATACAGAGGTATATGTGGTTATCCTGCTGACTTCAGTGACACAATAGATGTATCTACAATTAAGCTGACAGATCAGTCCTTAGTCTGCAAATTAAAATTCCTGCAAACTTATCTGCTTGTGTAATCAAACTCATCCTAAAAGATTCTTTGGACTAGCACCATGCATCTAAGAATCTGTGTTTCTGATCTCTTCATAGTAGTAGGAAAGTGAATGCTGAGGTGACAGTTTAGCATTTTGCAGTGGGCAAGCAGAGCTAAAAGCACGTGGATGGTACAGCTAAGGGCACGTGTATTCTTTTACAGCTTGATAATTCCACTCTACAGCATTCAATATTGTTCAGTGGCACTGGGCCCAAAACTGTTAATTAATATAATGCACCTAAAAATCTTGTAAATACTTACTAAATCAATCTTATTGGAAATTTTGCAGGTAAATTCACTGATGTAGAAATAATTTGGAAGTAGACATGCTCACCCAGCAGAGGCCTAAGCCAGATCCAAGTATAGGTTTAAACTTGCTGACAATTCTGAATAATTTGGATTTGGTTTGGGTTCATTATTTTAAAACGTGGCAGTATGACCATTTTGCACATTACTTTTGGCTTTAGCAAGTAATCAAAATTAAACAGCTTCTCGAAACTGTGAAACTTGTTTCCTCATATCAGAAACTTGAACCACTGCTGAATATCATGTGTCTGTAATTCAGACCATGTTGGATTTCTTATTCTTCCTAATACTACTGTTTCCTTTGATTCCGATTCTAGAAACTACCCAATAGTCACGTTTTCTTCCATGTATGTTTTCATTGTCTCTCACACTGTTTTCTCTGTGTTCCTAACTCTAAATGCTGGCTATGCAGACAAGTCATGGTTGTTCAAAATGCAAGGTAAGAATGCACTGTCTTCCAATTTATTCTTTCATGTTGTTTGCATGCATGATATAAGAATGTCCACTGAACTATGCGTTTCTCTTGAGTATTGGTGGCACATTCAAACTGCAGCTTGGTTTTGCTCTTCGTTCTTTAATGAATCCCATTTCCTGGTCAGAAGGAACTGGGAACAGGTAATTAACGTTCCTCAAAACAGTCGTATTCTAGGGCCAAACTCTGATGACAAGCCAAATGTATTTTAAAGTCTGAAAGAAAATAGTTCAGAGATAGCTAAAACTTCATTTGTGCTCAGTGAAAGTTGCAGAATAATTAGCTGTGGATTTGTATCAAGGTTTTTAGGTGGCTGTTGCCGAGAGAAACAGGCACTGTTTGTAAATTAAATGGAGATACTTACAGACATTAATAAGAATCCCTCTCAGCCTTCTCTTCTTCAGATTAAACAGACCCAGTTCTCCCAGTTTTTCCTCACAGGACAAGTGTTCAAGTCCCTTAATCATCATAATCTTCTGTTGGGCTCTTTCCAGAAATTCCCTGTCTCTCTTGAATTGAGGAGCCCAAAACTGAACACAGTACTCCATATTTGCACCATGGCAGAGTAGAGGGGAAGGAGAACCTCCCATGACCTGCTGGACACACTTTTCTTGATGCATCCCAGAGTTTTAAGCACCAGTTATTTCATACTAGATACAGACCGATTTAATGACTGTGTTCTGTTGAAGTATCTCTATCTGTTAATCCCAATTTTTGGGGAAACGATGCACCAGTGGTGTGAAGTTAATCTATTTGCCAGAGGACTCAAAACCTTCAGCTGTCATCCAGCTTAGATGGGTCTGTACCTCTTTAGAAGTGCTCAAAGTCTCCTGCTTCCCTTTGCAACATATCCGGGCCATAGATTACATAAATGTGGGCTAATGCCATCCTTGACAATTTAGATCCAGATACTGTATGGACTTCATTGGAAAACACTCAAGAGTTATGTTAACAACACATTAACCTTTTGTCATTGCCAGCTCTGAAATTCAACAATCCATGAAACCACTTCTCACATATTTCTGAAAACCATCATAAAATTTGAAAAGGTGATTAAGTTATAATATTGGAAAAGGAAACCTATTCAAGGAAAGAAACTGTCTTGGTGTCATTTTCTTGACTGAGTGCAGAATGAATCCTTCCCTAATTTCTTTGAAAAAATGGAATTATATCAGTTCCTTAAAACCAGTAGATGGTATGACATTTTGCCAGGGCCAAGCTGTGTAATACTAGCCTGGCCTAGTTAAGGTAGGAAGTGAGTGGATTATTCTGGATATAGGAGAGGTTTAGATGAGTTAGCATTTCATTAATAGTTGATCAGAACAGACATTCATCTGACGAGCATGTTTAGCCCAGAGGGAGACAGATGCAGCCAGCCCAGCTGTCACTTGCCTGTGTTCCATGCCTTCGTATGGGTCTGACAAACCTCGTTAATACTTTGAGTGATGGAGATCCTTTTCTCAGATCAGAGAGTGGGAAAAGAAGGGTACTGAGGTACTTCAAACTTTAAGTCAATTAGCCAACAGAATTTGCCATCGAAATTTATTTCCCAACTAATTTGGATTATGTATTTCAGATTTCCTCCCAAAATATGCAGCAAAATAACTTCGTGTGAGTTTCTTATTCATATGCTCTTGGTTCTCCAAGATTTTAATTCATCCTTTTCCTACTGACATGCAAGGAAAAAACAATTAGTTTCTTTTTCCACAAAACGGATTATTGTGTACTGGTCCTGGCAGAACTGATGGAACTATAGAGAGCTACTGCTCTCTTCTCATAAGCAGAGGTGGACAGGTACATTGTTTCGTGCCTTCCAATACCCTTCATATTTTTCAGTGAACTAGAAGTATGTAGACAGCATGTGTAGCAAGAAAATATGTGGAACTTTATAAGATCACAAAATCACAGAACATTAGGGATTGGAAGGGACCTCGAAAGCTCATCTAGTCCAATCCGCCCGCCACAGCAGGATCACCTAGGCCAAGTCGCACAGGACCATGTCCAGGTGGATTTTAAACATCTCCAGAGAAGACGACTCCACAAGGTGACTAGAGCAAGATGTAAAAGCAAATATAATTGGAAGTCACAGTCATTAAAAGTTATCAGCCTAGTGTGCAGCTTGGATATGGCCTCTGATTTTGTTAAAAAAAGAAGCAACTGATGCTCCAGAGTAATTAAAGGGAAGCACTGCACAGGCGAATTGAGTTCTTATAGTGAAACTACTGGTCTGGAGAACCAACACTGGCATATACACATCAGTAAACCATATGCATCTTTTACATAACCTTAAATCAGACTTGATCCAGTTGGGTACTGTGCATGGCACACCGATAGTGACTGGCTGGTAAATGGAATGCATTTTCTGAGTTAATATCTTACGGAAGGAATCTAATCCATTATCTCTGAGATCATGAAGCGAAGGCTCTGAAGAAGCTTTATTGAGGCCTTTCAGTATTTAATAAAGGTTTGTAAGAACGATGGGGACTTTGAGTCTTTTTAGCAACAGCTGGTGCAGCATGACAAAGGATGATGGTGTTAAACTGAAAGAGGTTAGATTTAGACTGGTTATAAGGAAGCTGTTTTTTACTGGTAGGATGGTGAAACACTGGCACAGGTTTCCTAGAGAAGTGATAAATGCACCATCAATGGAAACATTCAAGGTCAGGTTGGATGAGGCCCTGAGTAACCCAATCTAGTTGCAACCTTCACTGCATGGGGGTTGAACTACATAAACTTTAAAGGTCACTTTAAAGCCCAACATTTCTATGATTCTATGAACTAAAACATAGTTAAATTGGAAGTCAGAAATGAGAATCAGGGGAACAGCATACTATGAAAAATTAATGTAGAGGACCAATAAGGGTCTTTAATAGGGCAGATACTGGATATTCTGTGCCATTTGTCTTTAGTGCTGGAGAAAACTCTTGGGCACCTTTAATATAGTAAGTCTCTTAATGTATGGGAGATTGGAACAGAAGATAAAGGGCAATTGACTTGCAGACTGGCAAAAAAAGTTCTATACCCTATATATTTTTGGGTTTTCAAAGTATTAAAAGCTTCTCATGCTCTCTTCTGCAGCACTTTTGAGATGCCCGTTACAATTTACATCAAATTAAAATAGGAATGGAAGCAAACTTGACATCAAAGCTCATAGAGCTAGATGGACCCATACTCTGTTAAAGATTAGTGGATTATTTTCTCCATACTCAGGTTCTTTTTAAAAAAACATTATGCAGACAAACATTTTATTCTTGGTTATTGACAGAAACAATCACCACTTCAATGCATGTGTATGTTTGTTTCAAATATGGTTGGAGCTATATGCAGAGAACAGGATCAATAAGAGATGAGCGTGTCTGTCATTAACAGGATATTAGTTAACCCATGGCTCTCTTATGAAGTGAGGCTTCTGTAATTAGACACCGCAACCTACAAGTGTAATGGATTCGTGCTGCTTCAAAGTGCTAATAGGAAGATGGTCTTGGCAAAGAAACCAGTGCATTGTCACTTCAATTTGTAATCAGAGCCCAACACTAACCATGAGAGAACGAAGAACATGTGCATGTGCTGACTAAGGCTTCTGCTGAAACTCTTGCTGCAGCCTGCTGGAGGGTCAGAGGAAAGTGTTTTGAAACACCGCGTGAGGAGAGCATACTACAGTGAAAACCCCAAGGGCTGTCGTTGGCCTCTTGTAACATTGAGTTGTTGTGGAAGTGAGAGATGCAGCTTTTTCTTCTGGTGTTTGGTTTGTGGGTTTTTCTTGCATTAGAACCCAAAGAAACAGAAGATTGCTAATGTAATGTCTGCTTCCTTTGTTCAAATCCAGCGCTGAGTACAAGCGGAGAACTAAGTACGTGCAGAAAAGCTTGAATCCCGAGTGGAATCAGACGGTCATTTATAAAAACATCTCCATGGAGCAGGTACATAACTGGTAGTACTGTTCAGTGTTTTATTTGCTGCTTTATTATTTGTGTAGTCTGCAGTGCTTTCTGTGAAGGGAGCACTGCTGCTGGCAGTTCTGTGAAGCCCCATAGGAACTTGCTGAATTTAAGGGAAATTGGGAACTATTTCCTTGCCCCTGATAAAGTTTACTTTATTTGTGGGGATTGCTCCCATAATCATGTCATAAGGGTAGATGTGGTAATAAAAGAGATTACAGTGGAATACAGGGAGGGAATAAAGTAGGACATACATTTCTGAAACTGCTCATTCTTTGTTCCAAAAGCCATGCAAGATCACACAGAAAACAGGTCCTACTATTTGCTTATTCAAAAATGTAATAAAATGTGGAGAAACATTTTTATATGAAGCAGCCATTTACATCAATGGATTTCAATTAGGAATTGGCTAAAATATTTAGAAGAAATTTAATTTCCTTGTTTCAGAAAGGTTTAACTCTCATATGGGGAAAACCATCTGAAAGTCTTCTCTGTTTCTTAGTGGCTCCTACCTCTAACTGGCCTAGAGACTTAACTAAGGCAGTATGAAGCAAATGAGTCCTCTTTCTCTCCATCTTTGCTTTAAAGGAACATTTTACAGGCATAATGAGCAAAATCATGATCAGTCCATTTGTTTAAAGTACAAAACATATTTTAGAGAATAATGGATCTTTTTGCAGTCCTAAATATTTTTTGTCTTTCTCAGAGTTTTAAGTTTTTATTTTTCAAGGCCTTTTAATCTTTCAGTGCTTCTTAAATGCTTTGAATATACTTCTCCAATGCAACACCAAGAACTCAATATTGTCTTCCTAATTTAAATTTTCATTATTCATTCTTCTTGTTCTTTGAGAGGAACATAGATTAAGATACTCATATTAGCATGGAGAAAAACCCTTCCCACAAAGGTTCTTGTGTTGTTGCTCATAGGATCTAAACATCTGAACTGAAGAGATGGTTGCTGAGATTTGCTTCGGAGCTCTCCTGTTGTGGATTATGGTTATGTTTTACTGGGTTTTGCATTCTGGTTTTGTAGCATTGCACAAACAGTAGATCATTGATGGTGAAAACATCAGAACAAAAAGCCCAAAAAACAGCACTGAGATGTTTATCCAGCTGCAGTATAAGCGCCAGGTCTTCTGGGTTTTGCAAAAGGGTTTGGTAGGTCTTAGCAACGATTCCAAACTGAGCTTTCCATCTGAGAAGGTTCTTCAGTTCATCTGATGGGCTTACTTGCTTTCAAGTTCTCTATGACACTTCACAGGGCTGTGTTTGGTCAATGGACATTCAGTGGCTGTTTGGTGATTTTAAATTGCATAATCGTCTGAGATTTCTTGAACAGAGGTTTTTATGGCAGGAAATCAACATTCTAAAAACCATCAGCATGCTGATGATAAGTACCCTCTACAGACTGAAGAACTATCACCGTGCAGTAGTGTATAGTTTGCGCTGATAACCTTCACACATGAATGTTTCAAAATAGTTAGGAATAAAAGAAGTACGAGGCAACAATTGTGATAAACTGAGAATGAGTGTTGTGATCCCCAAACAAGCCAAACCAAGTACGTTGTGCACTAAGTTGTACAGTTAACAGTCATACCCTAACAGAAATTCATGAATCTTTATAAATTTCTTCAAAGAAGTATTTCCTTTTGCTCCACCAAAGCATGGGTTGCCTGCTGACAGTGAATAAGTATTATTAATATTTCCTAATATAGTCGTTTTAACGTCACTGTCTAGACTTTAGCTGGTTGTATAATTTTTCATTTTACTTTTCCCTTTCATAACCTAACTGAAATTAGAGTGAAAAATGTTATGAGAAATAGATCACTCTTTGAAGTGAAACAGACTTTTTTGAGGTCATGAAGACTAGTTATATCACGTAGCAGATTCTACATTGGCAGTTGGAGAAAAATCAAACTATGAATATTTAACAATTCAATGTTTTTGTTGAGTAATAAATAGAGATAATGCACTTTGTGAGGAAGGCTGAACACACACATTACAAACACTATATAATAATTGCTAACTCAGGTTAAATATCTACTTAGAGCATGATTTAAGGACAAGGTGATAAGAAATGTAGGTTCTGTAGGTGATCAGGCTTTGGTATAATATATGGCCCCAATCTAAGTTTGGGGCTTGTTTGCCTCAATTTCTAACTTGTCAGAAAGCAAATAAAAGTGTTTTCTTAAGTGATGGATATAATTCAGTAAAGCAATTAACCATTGCTATAGCTCATCTATTTAGAAAGAATAACTGGACATTGGCTTGATCTTTTGTTGCCACTTTGTCCCAAGCAGACATTTAACAGAGCAGTCAGCAACATGTTGCTTCTATTAGGTTGATTAATTCAGTTATGACATAAGATTTCTGATTCTGAACTCTTATGTTCAAGTATGTGAAAATATCTTGCTTTCCTTACTAATGCTTAGAGCTGTCCAACAAGTTCTTCACTAACAGATTCTCAGCCTGACTTTGCGAACATCCCATACCTCCAGGATCTTGTCCTTCTCACTTTGAGGCACCATGAATTCACTGCTGCCTCTCCAGCCACCTGCAAGCCTTTTGTCCTAGCGTGTAACACTGGCAATCAGTCCTCGCCCCATCTGTCCCTACAGACCCCTGCAATAGCACTCAGGTCAATCTTTCTAGTAAGGTCAGCTGCTTTGGTCAACAGCTGCTCTGTCTTGCACTGTCTTATCTTATAGAAAGACCAGTGGTTTATTACCTTCCCCTCTGAGAAGAGGGCTTGACACAGCTATCATGCTTAACAGGGTCTGCAGATAATGGGGTGTGCTGGGGTTTGATACCTAACAACACAACATGTGCTGCATGTCTGGACTCTTTTGCAGAGTCCCAATGACTACACTGAATACTCAGGCTATTACAGCACTGCCTGCACTTTAGGCAAACGTCTCTGTTCAAGTGCAAGCCCATTTGTCTTGATAACAAATACCCCCAAATTATTTTTCTGAGATCAAGGTTGATGAAAGGACAAAGGCTGCCTAGCTGTCACTATGAAAAAGGGTACAAGGAGAAGATAAGGAAGAGAAATCATCACAAAGACTTGATTTGAAGGTTATAATGGCACTGGGACTAATTATCCTTTGACTTAAATTGCAGCTGAAAAAGAAAACACTGGAAGTGACTGTCTGGGATTATGACAGATTCTCCTCAAATGACTTCCTTGGTGAGGTGAGTGTTTTATTTCCTCCTCTCTAACCCTGGCTACCAACTGCATGCTGCTATTGGGACACTGTTCTCTTCCAAGGTATGGCACCTGAGTTAAGTAAACCTTTTTTTACATCACGGTTTTACTGCTGACCTGAGAGTAAATGGTCATTATTTCCTTCATTCACACATGAAAGATGCCTTTCATTTATCTGGATAAATTTTGAGGAAGTTTGTATAGGACTCAACACAAGGTTACTTTGCTGAAAACTGAGATATTTTGAGCCTAAGATAGTAACAGCCTTCACAGTGACAGAATGGAAATTAGTGTTATAAGTTATAATCTGTCTGCCGTGGCTTTAGCATAACACGGGAAGGCTGAGGAGGCATCAGTCTTTGTAAATGATTAAAGGATGAAATTCTGCCATCAAGCCATAATTTAACACATGCACAAGTATGCAAGTGTGGGCAATTTCATCTTGCTGATCAAGATCTCATCTTTAAGACTACAGAATAGTAATATCATTACCTGACTGAAAAGCAAGATCTTATAATTAATAATAAATGAGCTGAGTGATCATGAGAAGAAATATGCTCTCTCTTTTAAGAGCAAACAAACATGCAAATGAACATATAACAGAATTACCAGCAGTAAATATGATGTCAAAAAAGTAATTAAAAATGTTATTGCAAAGGAGGATTGTAATTAGAAACAGAAGCCCAGGAAAATCGATTGCTCATACACAGAGTAACTCAGAGTATCTCTGCTCATGTAGCGTTTGAATTTCACAGAAAAGGCACTCAGTTCAGCTCCGGTCCCCCTTTGTATAACTACAAAATTGGGCAATCAGTGTCACCACAATTGAACAATTACTAAAATAAGTGTATAGGAAGAGCTCCGTGATTACTTGTTTCCTGCATGCTGCATCAGTATTCATGTTGAGTTTAGCAAGTTTGTCCAAATGCAGGGCTTTACTGAATATTTACAATGCTGGTATGTAAGACATGTAGAAAATGCATCTGCTTCAACAGGAAGATTTAAGCTTTTGCTTTCAAATATTTTCAACCTCTAGAATTATTTTATTTATTAAGTATTTCAGACTTAAATGTGAAAACAGTTCTTCATGGAAAAAAAGGAACAGGAAAGACTATCCAGGAATCCCAGGCCATAACATTAAATATGGGATATCCAAATTGTGCCCTAAGGACTTGCTTAAACAGGTCTGACACCGCTTGTGTATCCCAGAAAGCAAGTGATGTGTCATGGTTCAGATCCATGGAATGTAAATCCCTCTTCCACTAAGCTGAGCCCCCAGTTTATACTACCTATTGGAAGCAGTCAGCCCTGCTGTCTTCCAAGTCATTCCCAAAGCTATGACCAAGAACCACAGCAGAGAGCATACTAGAAAGTTAATCTGCTCAGATCAAGTACAGATAGAACAAAAAGGGACTAGGAAAGAAAAAAAATACTTTTAACCATCTAGGAACAAACAAAGAGTTGCAAAAAGACTTCCTCATCCCTAAACTTGCAGAGAATTTATTTAGGGTCTTGTAATAAACTGGCAAAGACATTGTTCCCCTATTTGCACTCTTTATTTTTCTAGCAAGTTTTAAAACTTCTGTACCTGACTTTTGTTTTTAAACCTCTCACCTTAGAGGCAAATCCAAGGCTATTTTTGTCCTTTACTTCACTCAAGACGATGATGACTGTGCTTGGCTGTCTTGCTGTAACACTGCTAAGGGAGGAAAGGTCTAAGGGTCTTTATTGGTCTTTTTGTTGACTTATTTTTAAATTTCAAAGAATTCCTGCTAGAAGTGCCAGTGGCCTAGTACAAATGTTAGCTGCAGTGGGGTTTATTTTTAGATAAGCTGCTTGTTTTGTTTTCACATTGCCATTGTATTTCCCTTTTATTTTGCTGGCGGAGTTTTCAGGTCTAAGTGGTCTATTAAATTCTATTATTTTAGTGAAGTGCAAAGGTATTTACACTCTTTTCTTTTTGTTACAAATTCTTCATTTGTCTAAATTCTGCATATTTCTAAAGCATCAATGAGAAATTGTCCCATATTATTGAAGACCTTTCTTGAAATCGAGTGTCACCCTTTCAAAAGGGAGAAAATAACACTGCCTGATTCCTGATTCTGTTGGAATATGTCTACTCAGAGGCAGAATGACTAGATGCCTTTTTGGTCTAGCTTTCAAGATAGTGCTCACAAACTACTCTTTGAACTATCTAGCCATTTTGGTATGCAGCTGTGTCTAAGCTCCTAGGTCCTGTTGAGAAGACACCTCAACATGCTAACAAATGTAGATTTGGGACTACGTCTGATTTATATCAGGGAAAGTCAGAGCCTGGACAGAGAGTTCTGGTTCTGTCAGCATACAACCTTATACCCTTAATGTCTTACATTTGATTGCACCTTCTGCTGACAGAGCTGTACACTTCTCCGCTCTACACAACCATTAATAGATCAGACACAGGCCATATATTGTGCTTTGGTTTATTTGTAGGTATTGATTGAGTTATCCAGCGTCTCTCAGCTTGACAACACTCCTCGGTGGTACCCTCTGAAAGAACAGAGTGAAAGCATTGATCATGGGAAATCTCATTCTGGACAGAGTAGCCAGCAATCTCCAAAACCGTCTGTTATCAAGAGCAGAAGTCATGGAATCTTCCCGGACCCCTCCAAGGGTAGGAATGACTTGGTGCACCTGATATGAAATATTTCCCAGGTGATGGGAAAACCTTTGCTATGTGTAAGTTCTAATAGAATAATAAAGTTACTGCTGTGAAGTTTGTACACACTTTCAGTAAAAACATATTTATTCCAGGATTATGTGATTGAAAGCAAGGCTTAGTTTAACTCACTTTGTGCCAACCAGCTTATGGAGTAATTGTGCCCTTAAAACAGCAGCTTAAAAGCTCAGTGTGCTTTGCACATCTGCTATAGATTCTGTAGATTCTGTACCCTTTTCATTTTTCTAGTGTCCTTGGCGAAATTCAATAAATATTTCACTGTCTATTTTTCATGGTCCTTAAATATGCTGTGGCGTTTCATCTTCTGGAAAGGTCATGTTAATATTTCATGAGATAACAATTATGCCATGATAATGTATATGCATTTCCAGTCATTCATAACAGGCTGTTATGAAAATCAGTGAAGTTGCTACAGTAGAATTACACTAGTATTTACAAAAACAGAAGTGATCTCAGTGTCATCTCCTGGAAAAAAACTATCTCTGGTTTTTTTAATGCTAAGCAGTTGGTGTTCACTTAAAACACAATATATGTTATATCAAGGTAAAGCCATCCCAAATGGCAGCCAGATGAGAGTCTTAGTGATAAGACTTTGTTCACCCTCCTCTCTATTTCTCTGTGTAATGTTTTGCTGGAGATTGATGCCTGTATAACGTCTATATCCAAATCAGAGGTTAGTATAGAAGCTGTTACATGTTAGGCTGTGATTCTGACTGGGATGTTCATCAGAATAAAACTGCTTGTGTTAGCTAAGTGTTCTATACCAATGTATGTGATTCTAGTTAGTCGCTGCCCAGGCAGGTTATGGAGTCTAATTCTCTGGAGACATTTAAAACTTGCCTGGATGTGTTCCTTTGTGGCTCGGTCTAGGTGATCCTGCTGTGTCAGGGGGATTGGACTAGATGGATCTTTCCAGGTCCCTTCCAGTCCCTGATGTACTGTGATACTGTGGAGAACTAGAAAGTGGGAAAAAAAATATTCAGGCTACCCAATCATTTCACCAGTGTGAACCAGCACAGGAGGCATAATTCAAAGGTAATAGAAACCTAATATTCCTGGGCCAGGGAACAGTGGAGAAGTAGAAAATGGAGCCTCATAAGAGTTTTCTAATCTTGAAATGGCATTTCACAGCTTAGTCTTTCTTCCGTGTTCTCGAATGCAGCTAGGAAGGCCAGTCAGGCAGAAAAAACCCTTAAATTGTCTGTTTTAATAAATGCAATAGTTGTACTTCTTCATTTTCTTGGTAGACATGCAGGTGCCCACCATTGAGAAATCCCATAGCAGTCCAGGAAGCTCCAAATCTTCCTCTGAAGGACATCTACGCTCTCATGGTCCATCTCGCAGCCAAAGCAAAACCAGCGTCACTCAAACTCACCTTGAAGACGCTGGGGCAGCCATCGCTGCTGCTGAAGCAGCTGTCCAACAGCTTCGCCTTCAACCAAGTAAAAGACGCAAATAAATTCCTCAGCATGGCAGCTTAATGTTCATCTGTTGCCTTTTTCCCTGCTGTCCTTTCCTTTTTGGCTATTTTCTTTCTGTTCTTGGCACACTGTGCTCACTCTGTTCAATGTCTTCTTGTGCCTGTGTGTGAATACATATAATTATAATATTCTCTTGTACTTAGAACTCTTTTGTTTATTTATTTATTTAATTTCTGTAGGCTGCAGTGAAACTGGCTGTTTCTCCATCAGTCCCTTCACTCATGGTTCATGATATTCTGTGGTTGCACATGACTTACAGATAATTCCATTGTGTGGTGGTGTTTTGATGTCACTATATGACTACCAATGAAATTTATTAAAACCTTCACAGATGTGGCTGCCAGCTCTTCAAATTGCACACAAGTACTGACAGCACATTGGAAGCGATATGAGATGTAACCAGAAAGGACAGTACTCTATACATAAAAAAGAATTTAAAGAAAAGAGTTTCTTAACCATGTGGCTGAGATTTCTATTTTTGAAACATGACTGTATATATCTATTTTTTTTTTAAAAGGAAGTATAAGGCAACATTCTGAATGTCTCAGATGAAAACATGTTAGTGATGACCAGAATAGCAATAGACAAAAATATGAAACACGTTAAATTCAAAGCATTGACTTCAACAGTGTTGCCAAGTTAGGCAAGTCAAAGGGAGTTGAAAGCAAGCTAAATCAGCTGTCACAGTTCAATTTTTCTGGCAATTTTTGTGCCATCTTTTGATTAAGGGTCAAAATGCAATTTAAAATAGATTAATAAATTAAAACATTTCCATTAAAAAGCTCTGATCTCCAAGACTGTATTTCAGACTAGTACCTGACTGCTAGTTGAATGCTTAGTGGATGCTAAATTAAGACTCTCTTACTGTGGAATCATTGTGTTTGTCTTCAGGATTTGTCAGTATGCCATACAGTTACCATGGTATAATGCAAAAAACTGTGGAAAGATTATTTCCTTTGTCTTCACCATCATTAATAAAGAAACAGCCAGTTTTAGTACTTTTAAAGCTGTGCATGTGGTGTCTCTGGTGTTTGAAAACACTACTTAAATACAGAAAAAACACTTCTGTTTGCATGAATAACATTTAAGCTGGTTCCATCTGAGGATACATACTCTGGGTTTCCATTTCACCCACACTGCCACAGCAGCACATAAAAGCGGTCAGTCTAATCATGCCAGGAAGCAGCACAGACACAGCATAGCAGGAGTCCTCCCTATTCAAAGAACTCAGTCTGACAATCTGCCTCCACCAGCCAATGACAACAAAGACCAAAGCCAACTAGCCCTCAGGAAAGTGATGTCTGATGGACCAGTCAAGCCTGAAGGAGGTGAGCAGAAAGACATGGTTAAGAAGCCCACCACCATTCCCAATCCTTCTTGCCATGTCTACGAATTCATTGTAATATTTAATTCTTTATTTTATCCCTCCATTAAGTACTGTAAAAGTTAACATGAATCAAGAACTCTGCTTGATTTTCCCACATCAGTGCATAAATCCATAATGTAAAAGTGAAAAGAAACATTAGAAAGGAACAAAGGTGTGCACTTCCATTCCACTGGAGGACTTAGGCTTCTGCTGAAAAATGTTATAGCTTTGCTTATGTTGTTGCCTAATAAAAAGCATGCATCCAAGCTGGTCTGCTTAAACGTGATTGTTCATTCCTTGTACTGTGATGAAAAACTAATGGTGTCATTTTATTTCTGGAATTTCAAATGGGACGTTAACACTTTCTTTTTCCTCTCCAAACATAGATGTTCTGACCAAAGTCGTTAGCACAGATAAGCTTTTAAACTACCAGTGGAAAGGAAAGGAGTTTTGATCCATGTATAACTCAGCCTCTCAATAAATTTCCTATCAGCCTCAAAAACTGATTTTCTGCCTGTAGGCACCTGCACATCAAACTTAATATATATCATTGATTTCTCCCCTCAACACAAATAAAGAGCCAGAATCTCAATAGGCTCAGATTGGCAATGTTCTTCTGACTTATGGAGAATTTTTTTTATTTCTATTGAATCTGAGTGATTGTCCCAATAAATTCACAGACTGGACTCCCAGATCCTGTCTTGTGTTGTAATCACTTCTCAAGCTCTCATGATTCATTGAAGATTTTTCTGTCAACACTATTGCACACTAGGGACAGTACTGTCTGGCTGATAGTGTTGCTTGAGAGAAAGATACTCAGAACAACATGCACACATTAGGACACCTAATGTGGTGTTAATATAGCTAATTAACAAGAAAGAGTGTCATAAATAACAAGTTGTTTCATATGACAGCCTTAAACATGTCTACAGACATGTGAGCATCCACCTACATGCTGTGTCTTACTCTGCAGCTCAAACAGTTCAGGTAGAGGACAAAAGATATCATGGTACTAGTTCAGACATCATGACTGAAAGGCCCATCACTCCCGGGGTGTGTACCATAGAATTCTAAATAACATGGTCTTTGAGGTGTCATGACTGTAGAAATTCACCATGAAGACTTGTAGTCTTATGGTGCCTTTTGCCATGGACAAGCATTGCTAAATAATTTTGCTTGAGATGTAAATTTAAATACAGGTCCACAAACAATTTTATGATGAGCAAATAGCCAGGCTTTTGAGTACCCTTGACACTGAAATAGTAAGCTAGTTTCTTTACTTTTAAAATTGCATTGCATTGATATACTCTTGGCTCAGCATTATTAGAAGCATCACAGATATATGGGAGTGAGAGCCCACAATAATATCATTAATATATAAATGAGGTTAGAGTTACTACGAAGAGATATAATACTTTTGTCATTTTACTTCTGACATTAAATACATTAAATTCATTGTCACCTACACAAAGGTTGCGGGTCTGGTTTCATATCTTTGAGAAGTTTTGACATCTTATTTTACCAAAACAATTTATTTATATGATATCGGCCAGTAATTACCATTTTGAGGCTAATGGATCTCATGTGTTTCAGCAGGAACTGAGGTTGCAGATTTCTGGATGATACAAATAAAGTGAGGAGAGACTATGACCTTGAATAGAAAAAGCACCAAAGATGCTCAAAACAGCTTTTAGTTAATGGAGTTCTTTGTGGGAGGAAGAGGTGTTGAAGGAGGAGAGGCTTCTCCCACAGTTCAAAAATTCTAAGAGCTGAGAGGGAGGGCATCATCAGTTTCCAGGTCCAGTCCTACAGGCACAATACATGGTTGTAGTAACAACCCCGGTGCAGCCTACTTTGTTGGCACTTGGAAAACAAATTATTAGGAACTGGTTTTGTGGACTGAAATGGTAATTCTGGAAAGTTACTAATTTTAACTGTCTTTAAGTCTTCAAGCTCTTTATATTAAGGAAACTGTTATTCACAGCATTATTCTTATTTTTTACCACAGATATTTCTCTGTGAATTGGTCTGATAACATCACCTTTTAGAAGAACTGTCTGCGTTTTTTTTCAGCCCAAGCATACAAGTTGCTAGTAATCTAGCAAGATTTCCACAAAGGTGATGCAAAACATTCTGTGCTGTGAATGTTTATCACAAAAGGACCTATGGAAAGAGTTTATTCCTTTAACCAGATCTCTCAGTACTTTTGAACTCTCAGACATTCTTAGAATGCCCAAGTTCAATTTTTCTCTACTTCTGACTCCTAACACCTTTTCTATTGTTTGTCTTTCATCAGTTAATATTTGTGCATTTGAGGAGAAGTAAAAAGGAAATAATAAAACCAGCACCCATGACGTCCATTTGTGAATGCAAATGACTTGCATCATTTTAAGTTCATTGGACTGAACTATTTCTTTACTAATTTTACACATTAAAGATGTGTATTTTAATCAATCTCTTTTGAACTTAACGTGAAGCTACAACTGAAAACATTGGTCTTTGTTCAACACCTTTGTAAAATCCAATATTCAGGTACAGCATTTAATTAAAATAAACCCTGAAGTATAATTTCTTGTTACCTGTGAGAGATGAGTGTGATGGGTAATTGCCTAATGCTATTAGCATCACACTCCTCAGAGAGGAAAAATAACATTACGGAGCCAACCCTCTGAAGGCAGAAGTTGCCAAAGGGAGAGAACAGTGCCTAGGTTTGAATTAATTTAATTTTTGCAAAAAATCCAAATCATTGTCAATTACACCTTTGTGCAGAATTAAGCGCATTCCTTTCAACATAAATGTGTGTTTCAGACTTTATCCACCAGTTTTAGATAATGTAAATTAGTCCACTTCGTTTTAGGTGTGTAATTTATCCCACATAAGAAACTTTCCATTACATGGAATTTTCTTTATAGGTTACTTATCTTTTAGTGTTCTTCAGTTTCTTTGTATAAAAGGCCTTTCCAAAGATTTTTCCCATTTCATAGATAATATTCAATCTTAAGTTATAAGATTAAAATTGTGGCATAGAAGCTTTTCTGTGATATCTTGAGGAAATTGTTTTCCAAATAGTTGTGTGTCAAGTGATTTGACGGGTCAGAAGGATGTCTGCTATCACAGCTGATGCTGTTAGCTGGAATATCCAGAGGAGGTAGACCACAGTGCATGAGCACTTTCACAGTTGTACCCAAATGAACCTGTAAATTTACAACGCTCAGCTCCTCTGGTTTAAAACATTTCAGTTCAACAGGCAGCACACCTCCTCCTCCCTTGGTCCAACAACTTTGATGGAATGTCACTGAAGTTTTGAAATAAAAAGTTAAGACTACCCAGAAATGTGAGGCCGTGTATGTAACAAGATATCAGTAGCACTTAAGCATCCATGATAGAGGTCTGAGACAGCACTGTTTAATTTCTAGCCACTTAGCTGCAAGAAATTGAAATTGACAGGATTTTTCCTTATCAGTAAGTTCTGTCATTTGATTCCTAGGTTCTGTGAATCTCTTCAATTTGATAAGGTTGTGGATTTAAATACCTGCTTATTTGGGGTCCCCTTAGCTCTGTACCCATTTTCACACTTCGAATAGGCAATGCCATGTTTTAATTTCCTACAATAATTTATGATGTTTCCGTCAGAGTTTAAATAAAGTACTGCCCAAAGTACTTTTAAGCCTTGCTTCACTAGTGTCTTAATTTCCAAGTTAAATGGACCTTCATAGTGCTACAAATAACCCATTTCCAAGAATCATTATCAAAACAAGAACAGTTTGTCCCTCTCCTCTGCAGAGAGCAGTAATCTGAGGCTGTCTTTTGAGTCTTGTTTCAGTCTAATAGCTGGCGCATTTTGCTTTGCCTATTGCTGCTATTTACTCTTCCACCATTTTAAGCTGACATGTACTTTCAGGAAATTGCTGAGATTCCTCATTTGATAACTCTTATTTGAAAAGTCTATTAGATGGTAGCCTAAACCTACAGAGCATATGAAAGAAAATTGTATCATGAGAATTGCTTTGCTGGGTAAAGAAACGCCATCACCACAGTTTGAGCTCTGTTGTTACTCAGTTCAAACAGTAAATTGCTCTGTAGAGGGTTGTGCTGAAGTTTCACAAAATACTGCTGCTCAGTGTGGAGTCAAAACCATATCTAATATAAAAGTACGACTGGAATGGGTGAGACCATGGTCTGAACTACTGTTCAATGTGAGAAAAGTGAGGAAAAGAACCCATCAGATGCTATCACAGAGTCACAACTGGTTATTCAGTTATTTATATGTCCTCAGTCTGTTACCAGTTCACAGAAGATGGAACTAGCCGTCCATCTAGTTTCACACCGCATAATCTTACAGTCCAGCAAAGCCTGTATAAACACAGGTAAACTGGAATCTGAGGGAGGTTCGGGGTTGAAGCAATTGAAACACAAGTGACTGAGTGCAAAGAGCAGACAGGCTTCTCCCAGAAGATGCTGTGTGTGTAGCATGCCATCTTTTGGTCAGCAAAGAACTATCCAAAGCAGATCAGCAATTTCACCGGCTCCCAAGGATTTGCATCTCTTTGAGAAGAGGCAGAATGATGTTTGAGCCCTGTTTGTCATTCTGCTTTTCACAATCCTGTCAGTTATAAAGAAAAATTTCTATTTCAATCAGTCTATTCTTTTATCCACAGAAATCACAGACCAACCTTGTCCCAGTTGTCTTTCTCACAAAAAAGTCCATTCACTGCAGAAGGGTAGCTGGAGTAGTTAGTGGTACTGGATTGTTTCCGTTTTGCTGCTTACTGTTTTCACATTTCATGGCTTTTGTGAATTATCTCCCTTATGTCAGGGTTTTAAAAAGCATCTTTGCTGTTGTAAAAGTAGACATTTCTGAAAATTAAATGAAATCATGTAGCTTCCATTCTTTCTTTTCTTATTGTTTGAATACCATATTTTCTTTACACTGAGGCATGACTCACATGTTTTCCTTGATTATAAGGGTTGATCTTGAATAGTCCTATAAGCCAAAGCGTATTTTTGTCACAGATGCATACAACTAATATTATGCTAATAACATTTAAAAAAAAAAAAGAAAGCGAAAAAGTTATGCCGATGCCAGCTTAAATATTCTTGAATCAGCCATTCTTTTCCCAGAACGAAATATGTTATCAATTATCAATTTGTCAAAGGAAAAGTATTTTTATTTTTTTCAGTAAAAAATACCAAGTAAAAAATATATCTGTTTAAAAATATATAGGTTTTTTTTTTTTTCCTTGGGAAGCTACAATTCTACATGAGGGATGACATTATGATCCACTTTCTTGAAATCTGAAAGAATTTCTGTAAGCACTTGAGAATTCTTCAAACTCATTTATGTGTTTCTCACTACAATAGCTGAACAACTGAAATTTCTGCTCATGCCAGCCTGTACAACAGGCAGGAAAACAGCATCACTCAGAGGCAGCATTTACCCTGCATTACCAGCTACTAAACCTGACACATTTACCCTTCTCTACACCTTCCAGCAGCGAACAACTCTTTGAGGAAACTACTCAGACAAAACTGGATTATGACAATAGCTTTGTATTATAGAATATTGTGTGCACTATTTCAGAGGAAGCAGCTCACATTAAGAGTTTTAAACTTTCATTTCCTTTACCAATCATCTGATAAACTCAATGAAAAGTTTGTGGAGAAGGGGTTGTATAGAGGAAGAGATATCTCCTCTCTGTCAGAAAGAGACCAAGTGGTGACGATGGGTAATTTAAGCTTAGTCTCTTCCATCTGCTGAGGGCTGAAGACTCTCCTGTTGTTTGAAAACTAGAAGAGTTTTCAAACGTATGTAACTTACAGTCAGACCTTGCATATGAGAAGCAGTAAAACTGGGATTTTTTTTCTGTTTTCTTAGAAATATAATTTGCAAACCCAAAGGAAATTGAAACAAAGAAACGTATCTCTTCCATACTCTGGATACTTAATATTCAAATGATGGCAATTGCCTTTCCGTCAGTTCCTACTCATACAAATGTAGATTTCAATGAAGTGAGACTGTACCTTGTAGCGTGAGGCATCTATGTGATACCAGTAGAGAGCATTCAGTCTTTAGACCAGACTGAATTCACGTGAAACTATTGAACTTCCTGCAGACCAGGGCACCTACTGACAGAACTGTCATGTCAAAGACATCTCTAAGAAGAAGCCCTGTAAATCAGAAATAAACTTGCCTACTCTCACTTCAGTTACCTGTCCTTCATGTAGACAAGGATTAAAATGGAGTCTAAATTTGCATCTATTATAACCATTCACCAAGAAAACATACAGGTTAAAAATCAGTATAGAAAAAAGATGTAAATTAGTAAACTAAAGAGAAACTAAAAATACAGCATATTAGCTGTATCATCCAGTAAAACTGTTTCAAAATGACCCAGGTATGTTTTGATTATAAATAGATGTAACAAAACTTCTAAACCATTTTAAAAGGCTTAATGACAGCTTTTTTGTCTTGAACTAAATTCTATATCCTTATTGGCTTTAGAAATCCAGCAGTAGAGATACAAGAAATTACTTCAGGCTCTAATTTCTACAGTAAAACTACAGAAAAAGTAAGAGCCCAAATATGAAGCACTCCTTCAGCTCACATATTATGGTGGAGATGTGTGCTACAGTAGATAATTTCAAGACTAAGGGAGGACTACAGCTGGGTTTTTTGTACTGGCTCAATACTGTCTTGTCCTTCGTGGGTTTTGCAGATGCATGTCTTTCCCAATAGCCCTTAACTATTTGTGATGACAAAAATAAAACATCCCAACCCAACCTAATGAAAAAATCTTAAACAACTTCAGATGTCATACAGGTCACACAAACATTGTGAGAACTGACATTACGGATTATTTTGGGACAGGCATGAGATAGCCCCCACTCAGACAGTTGAAAATAAAGCAGCTGGCAGTAACGATACTATAAAGTAGCTGGCAGTAACACACTATAAAGTAGAACTTGGCCTCTCTGAAATCTCATTCTTGTCTGCCATTTCCCTACAGTTGGCTGACACACCTCGCAGTGATAGGAATTCATTCACAGAACAACAAGTGATAGAGGAACCACTGCTCGCAGTTGCCCCAGCAGATCACACTCTGGGCTTTGGCTGTCTCTGCTGGAAGATACATGCATGGCTTTCTCTCTGAATGAAACACTGACAGTATCTGCTAATAACACTGTGATTTTACAGTTTATTAATTTGCATTGGCTTCCAAGGAGATAACTTATGATCAATGTATAAAATCATTAAATAGAGCTAAAGAATATTTTATCTTGGAATAACTTAAGACTGACAGGTTCCTTCTGCAGCTGTAGGCAATAGTGCAACAGAGGAGGCTAATGGAGAGTTTTTCAGAGCGAAGAGCTCTGTGACAGCTTGGTTTAGCTATGAAGAGTCACTTTGCAGAGTGAGAGCTGTGTCTTAACTCACAGTTTGGCCCAAAGACATAATATATGGATTGCTTCATTTCTCTCTTCTCATTTCAATTACTGATCTGGTTTTGCATTTACACTTTGAGCAGTCACACTCACCTTTCTGGTCCCACATCAGGCACCACGCTGCAGTCTTCACCAAAAGTATTATTCAGTCAGTCAGATATAAAGAATATTGATTGCCACTTTAAGGCAAGAGACTTTTGGGGCTCTGGCTCTTATTTAAAGGATTTTCCATTTATATATTTGACTAATTTCTTTTTTAAAGAATAATCTTTTTTTCACACTTCACCAAAATGACATAAAACTTCATTAAGACGTGAAAGAAAAGTAACATTACAAAAGAAGTATTTTTTTATCTTCTGCATATACACTCAGACAGTTGAGATAGTTGAAACATAACTGTAGGAGAGGACATTTAAAAAATAAACAAACCACCAAAACTCTGTGTTAGTATTCTAAGACAATTGTGTTCTACAACATGAGAATAGCTACTCTACTCTTCCTTTATTAATTATGTGTAATGTCACTATGTTCTTTTATATTTCTCAACTTTGCTAAAGAATTGATAATTTGTTCAAGTAGTACAATAATATCCAAAACACAAAATAAGACATCTGAAATTAAAAAAAAAATCATGTTGCTATAAATTTTCTAGGACAATTGGTCTTTAAAAATATTAGGGCATCTCCATGAAATTATGAGCATTGAGATTCTAAACATGGAGTGAGAGAGATCCAGTTGGGTAGAAGCAGTTGAGAAATATAATGCAGTAGCTGTGTTATGTCTGATGTGGGGTGGAGGTCTTTATACAGTCTCTGTGATGATAGATGGTGTACTTATATTTCCTTTCAGCTTCCTCTTCTTCTCAAAATCACCAAATGCAAAGAATTTTTCTTGAGGGATATGAGCATGGCCCACAGGGACTTCCGTTTTTACAAGACTGCCATATGAAAAGTTTCAAATGAATAATTGTTTTTCTGTAGCTTTAATTAGAAAAGCGGTGTTAATATTTTTATTTTTTTTTTTTCATTCAGGCTGTTGATTTGAATTAGTGAACTGACTGGAGAAAAAATATGATCATGTACTATTTGGTTTAGAACACCTTATTCTGTGTGAAAATAAACAGTATCTGCAAAAAAACTATAGTGTATCACTGGAATGTAGGGCAAAAAAGTGAAAGTGTTTGCAGTATGTGATTTTGACAAGTATATTTTTGTCTTAACATTGACAGTACTGATGTCTTACAAGGTTTTTGGTAACCCACTGTTCCCACCCTATACAGCAAGATCTACTAATCACCGACCTGCAGAAAGTTCTGTCTCCACTGGCTCATCAGCCAGTAGTTTTGGCAGTGGATACAGCATGGATAGCGAAGGCAGCAGCAGTGCCACGGGAGACAATAATCTCTTTCCTATCCCAAGAATGTAAGGCTTTTCCTTTAATACCTTGTATCTTCCATGCACTGAATATTTACAGACCTTTCACTTGCCACTCACCTTCTTGCTAAGCTGTCTCTGCAGATTTGTGTTACTCCATAGCGTAGCGGCTAACTGGGGAGAACAGAGAGCTCAATTTGTTTCTTTTTGTTGAGCATTTAACTTTTAATAACAAAATCTCATCCTCAACCTCATGAAGTTATTGTTGTATTGTATTTTTTTAAGAGTTTGGAGTATAATTTCTCATTCTTGGTAGGACAAAGCTTTTGGGATGGAGACCCTGTAAGAATTATCAGTCGTTATCAGTGAGTGTTACTATCCTGTAAAAAGCTTGAGTTTTTAAATGTTTTATCCAGTTAATTTCTCCACAGAGAAAAGATTCCCAACAGTTTTCTCTTCAAGTGTTGAAGTATGCACCTACTTTTAGCAAATTCATTTATATCTCTTTATAGGAAAAAAAGTAATTTCTCCTGATCAATTTTATGTTTCTGGCCCGAAAATTTTATAAATTGACTCCTCTCAAAGTATTAGCTAGTGGTTGTTGTTCATTCAGTGTCTGCAAGAGTAGTTCTATGTTTTACTCAGGGACGCAAGTGTTTGCTTTTCCCTTGAACTCCTCAATTATTAATCACAAATCCTTTATAAATTCTTCCTGAAAAAGCTCAACTAAAGAAAAAATTTGTTTGTTAAAACTCTGATATTTCTAAGTATTAATACTTTTCTAGAATAAGGCCCAATAGGAGTTGCCTACAGCTTACAAGTAGCTAAAAGGAAAATAGACACAAGTCTAATATCCCCAGTATCTACGAGGACAATGTGAGCTCATGTGCTAGGGTGCCAATTGTTAAATCTTCACTGAACTTTGCACTCGTGGTTTTCTAGGTTAAAATGTTAAACATTTAATCAGATTTTACATTAACAAAAGGAAAGTATTTTACCTTTGTTCCTAGTGAGAAAAGAAAAATAGAACCTTTGTGCCTAGAAACAAGATGTGCACAGAAGATGGAGCTCTCAGTAGAGGTGTTCAGATCACATATGCTAAATTAGTGTCAAAACAGTATCACTTACCGTGTGTTGTGCAGCAATGTGATCAATAATTTATAACTGTTTGGTATTTGGTTGACAGATTCTCCAGTCTGTTAAACCTCATATCAGCTTCTCTTCTCCTGGAAAGGAGGAAGAAGTCTCCATAGCTTCAGCTTTTCTTTGATGTTAACTCATTCCCATGAATTTTACTCACTTAAATAAAATATAACCACAACCACTCCTCTTATTTTCTGTTAAGGTTTAACCTATTTGTTTTTTTTAAATTTTATATCCTAAGTTAGACTTTAAAAGTCACACAGGACATTTATATATACATGTGAGTCTCAAGAGCTTTATATAGCAACGTAATAAAAATGAATGGCAAAATTACTGTTAAGCGTCAAATACCTTTAGGATCATTCCTGGAGAAAATGTTTCAGAGTAGATAACTGTTTCTATTTTGAATTTTGGATAAATATTCTTGTAAATCTAAATATATGTATAATTCAAATTTTAGTCAACATCGACATTGGTTTGATAATGACTTCAGTGACTGATCTTGGACACCAATTCAGCTTACCCATAAAACCACAGCTCTCAATTTGGGCATGAAGAGAGTTAAATAGTTGTAATAGTCTAACATATAAAAACATTTTGATTATAAACTCACAGCTCAGATAGTTTCTGATCTATCAATAGAAGTGGTGTTGAATAAGTTGAGTCTTAAACTCATCAGACCGAATGCTCTTAACTATAGGATAGTTTGTTCAGGAAGCAATATAACAGAATTTAAACAGTGACACCACAGGAACTGTTTATTGAGGTTACTTTTTAGAATACTTACAAATATTAAATATTCATATCATTATCAAGGAAAATTAATCCATTTTGCACAACTGAATAAATCTTGTTAAACCTTTCTTTTTGAGAGGCTTTTTAATAATTCTTTTATTATTAAACTTTATTTATCTGGTTGCAAGAGCCCTGAGAGTTATTCACATTGTCATCAATATAAGGACCAGATTCTCTGTGCCTTTGTGTTGTGTAACCACTACAACATACATACATTTACATTAATTTCTAATGCAAAGGTGAAAAGCACCTGAATGTGTGTAGGAATTAAGCCCTAATTTTTGTATTACCTTTGTAATATTATTATGAAGCACTACCTCACAGAAAAAGATAAAAAAATTCTGTGAAAATTGAATTTAAAGTAACTTTAGAAACTGACTTTTTCTGGTGAGTTTTAGTTCACAGTGAATGTTATTCTTTGCTGTGAAACATGGCTTAATCTCTATCACATCATTTCAGAGTCTTAAGAGAGAAAGAGAAACAGAGGTTCAAATACCTCACAGTAGCAGACACATTTTATATAAAAATAGACATCTAGTTTGTAATCCAGGTTGTTTCTACACCCAGTGGAGAAAGACAGGAACTACCAGAACATGATTTGTTCCACTCACCTTTAAGATTAATGTGATCTTGAGAATTTAACTGTTTCTTGTGCTAAACTCTAATGTAAAAATAATCATTAAAATAAGAAAGATTTATAGGGGTTGGCAGGAACCTCTGGAGATCTTGTGGTGACCACACACAAACACGCCTTACCTTTGAAGTACTGATATTGTAGAGCAAATATAAATTTTGTGACATCTTAGTGTATATTTAACTGTATCCTATAACAAGATAAAGTGAGTCAAGGGCGATGTAGTCTAATTGCAGAATGCCAAGGCCAGTAACAGCCAGCACCTGGTGGCCCCCTTAAGTAATAAGGCACAGGCTTAGCAAATGCAAGCACGGTTGCCTCCAAAGAGAAGAAAAATAATGTTCTTAAGTGATCTGTCCTAATAGCAAGAGAAAAATAAAATATTGTCCACTTTATTTCCTTTGAATGAAATATATATATCACTGAATCATAGCATGGTTTAGGGATCTCAGAGATCGTCTAGTCCCAATATATATGGGAGTGTGTGTGTATATATATATATATATATATACACACACAAACACACGCACGCACACAAATGTGTGTATATATATGTATACACATACACATACATATATATATACACACACATATACATGCACGCACACAGACATACAATTTTTGGTATTTAGAAATGCTGTGTAATGTTTGTCTTGCTGTAGAGAAGCTTGAGTGCATCACTTTCTTGGAGGCAATCTGTTTATAGTCTTGTTGACAGTTACCACCATTTCTTTTAACAGAGGGAAGATGAGCCAGAATGGACAAGAACCAGTAAAGCAGTCGGGAGTAGGATTAGCCGATGCAGAAGGTAAAAAGAAACACAAACAACACTACAGTGGTATTCCATGTTTATAGAACTGTGTTGCTTTCTTTTATTTGTTAAGCTATGGAAGATTAGCTTATGGTGTCTTTGTATTGTCAGTTGAGATGCTGACTTTCATTTACTTTATGGGCCCTTTACACATAGCACCTATGTGATGAGTCTTCAGTTCAAATGGATAGTGTCTTACCTGATTATTTAATTAAATAGTTGGATGCAATGAATAATGTGTCTTTCAGTGTTCATTGCTTTGCATAGAACTGGAATAAATAAAATGAATTATGGAGCTGACTCAATACTCATTAAATTAGAAGAAAATATCCAGTGGTTATCAGACTCTATTTTTATAAAATTTCAGAATACTGACTTCATAATACAATCATTATTTTTGTGTCTACATAAGATATTAAGTTTAAATAAAAATATTAGCTGAAAAAGATTACACTTGACTGCTGCACTTAGACTATAGTGAAAATCTTACCTGATTGGAAAATCCCTTACCCGACTGGGAGTGAATTTATTCAGTATTAATGCGGTGCTGCCAAACAAGGAGACATTTTAATATTGAAGGCGGAAAGAGCCCAACAGGATGGCTTTCAAAATTTCATGAGCAATGTCATGATATTTTTTCTGTGTAATAAAAATGTAAATTACAAGTGTTTTGTATTGAAGAATATGTTAGGAAAATTCCATTTCCCTTTGCATATAAGGTATATTGTTTCAGGTGTATGCTTCTGATGACCTCAAATATAAAACTTTATAATCATGAGATTCATTTTATTATTAAAATAATACTTCTATAATTTAAATGCATTTCAATGAAGTTTTAAGGTATTGATTAATTCATACATTGAAATTCATACGTACAATTAAAGTTAACTTCATGTTAAGTTCAGTCTTAAAAAATGATCATAGTTTTTCATGTTTCTGCAGTCTTTATACATGGGGAAATAGTTGTTGTTAATATATTTGAGGTAAAAGCAGTTTAATGTTGCATTGACTTAAAGAAACCAAATTAGTTTGAATGTAGAACATAAAACTGTATTTTCTAAAGCAAGAGTCCTGAACTGTGTATATGCATTCTACTAAAACTTTCAGTACATAGCATTCATCATATAAAATCCAAATTAGGCTGCTTATAACTCTAGTGTCTTCAATAGTATTTTTAAGTATTTGAAAGAAACCTATTTTTTTAGAAGACAAATGGTAGGATGAAAATGGGAAATAAGGAATTTTCCATTTTTACTTTGTCATAACGTGTTTTATACAGAATGATAAATGTAAACAAATAGCTTTTCATTATCATTTTGTTCATCATAATTTTCCTTTTAGGTAAGGTCTTGATTCCTAGAATTTAAAGATAGAAAATGTTTGAGTTTAGTGTTTGCATTAAGAACAAGCAAATGAAACCCAAAAAACCAGCAAAAAACCTTCCTTTTGAAGCATTCTAAAAGATGTGTATACAGCATTTAGTCACGACAGTTACTCTTTGTCCTGGTTTAGATTATTTTGTCTTGATTTGTGTTGTTAAAACACAACAATCACGTTTCCAGTCAAAGTTATGTTTCTACTTATCTTCAAAATCTGCCAATTCCCTAATTTTCACTTATGGTGCAATTCGCCTTTCCTAGCTTGAGAATGTTAAGAGGTACAACTTCAAGTCTGACAAAATGAGTGGTTCTTACTAAGCTTTGTTTCTTCCTGTTAAGAGAAGCTGGGGCTACCAGCCTGGCTTTTACTGTCTGATATATTCTATGTGACTAGGATGGAACAGATCAGTTTAGATCAACTAAAAGCTGCAAAGCAATGCAAGAGCATTTCTGTTTCTGAATGTAATGTTGCAGGCAAGTAATTCAGAATTTAGTCAGTCTCCAAATTATCTGAGAATTATTTCAGTGATATAAAATTATTCTTGCATTTATACGTCAACAAAAGTTAACGAAAATCATAAAGTCTTAAAGATCAAGTTATGTTTTATCTGTAGCTCGCTTATCTGTGCTGTGGACCAGATGACCTCTGCAATTTAATGGAAGCAAATATTCATTCTCGTTTTTCATTAATTTGTAGAGCTCCTGTAGTTGGCATCTGTATTCTCATTTGAAAAAAGGATTTATTGTTATATTAAAACCTCTAATTACTAGTACTGTCTTTACTGTCTTTCAAATACTCTGAATAGAGAACTCATGTGAAAAGTAGCCTGCGTGTTATCTTCTTTAAATCTGTTAAAATTTCAATTGCTTAAACATGCAGGTCCACTGTTACTTGAAATGTTTTAGTGATTCAGGTCATTCACACAAGCCTGACAAATATGTCAGGGGACTTACATGAAAAAGATCTTTAAGACCAGTAGCTGGAGGCAAAGCAAGGCAGAAGTCTCACATGGCATTGAAAACTGGTTTCTACGCAGTTGAAATTCAAAATCCCCTTGCAGGGTATGACAGCAAAATTTAGGCATGTACATAAGTGGAATCACCAGGGAAAATTATGCTCCTTATGTAATTGTTTACCCACATGAGGACTGTGCTGATGTTTTGTTTGAAACAGCTTTTGTGCTCTTAAGATGTATCAGCTAATTGATAAGTAAATATTGGAAAAGAGTACTATTTGCATTGCTGAAAGAACCAAATGGTCAATATGAAATGTGAGTATTGCTGTGATAATAATCTTTGTTGCTCTGAACACATCACCTTGTCATATTATGTATTTTTATACTACTTCATACTCTAAAGTAATCTTGAGTTTGTTCTTGGACACTGTGTTGTGGTTATTTTTATGATATGCATCTTTGCATGTTAACTTGCACTGGATGTTATGCCCCGAGTGGATGAAATACTTCGTCTTTTAAACGTCAGTAAACATATTGTGATCCTCACTGAGTTATGGAAACTCATTTCTATATTTGTTTCAGAAAGTGCAACATCTATTGTTTAAAGTTTTCTTATGATGTTTTGTGGAAAATTACAGGCATTACAGACAGGAAAAAAAAACCTCTGAATTCCTTGTAAGGATTGAAACTTACAATTAAAAACACATGATTAACATCTTGATTCAGTCGTAGATCATGATTAGTCTACCTACCCTGTGAAACTGATCCGCGAATAGATCCCAGATGGCATTTTCCACCTACCAACTGTTTATCCAACAAATCTATTATCCAATTAGTATTTATTAAGAAATATGCGGGGAAAATTATTTTCATATATTTCAGTAGTGTGAATTGACTAGATAATACCAAGATGCCATTATTTCTAGTAGAAGAGAGAGATAGAAAGATATAGATAAATAGATATAAATAGCATCTTAATTGAAATAGTTTACTGTAAGGACATTTTGAATCTTCTCATTTTGGTGCTGCTATATAAATGCAAAATATATCATTTCCATGGGATCACAGACACTGAGGTTCTTCTCAAAAATAAAACTTTTAGGAGAGGTGAAAAGTTGGTAAGCATACCCTGACTTTACTCATTTGATAATTTTTGGAATGAATGAATGAATGTTCACTGTCCCTCTGTCGTAGTCTGTGCTTGGACTCATTGTCATTTGGATTTTTAGGCAGAAAATTGTAAATGTTATAGGAACAGAAAGTGTGCTGAGCATATAGTGAACAAAGTACAAACTGTGTAAGAACAGAGTGACCCATCAATTCCAAGAGAGTGGTTTCTTTACTTTTTACAAGAGAAATTCCCATCCAGTCCATGTTCTGAATACTAAAATATTCTCTACACAATCATGTCGTGGCTCAGGGTCTCATGTTCTGACACCTCTGACTTTTGCAGAACATTCCAGTAAACCTCTGTAGATGTATTTCCACGCAAACCTGGTGAAGCACACACACATACTTACTGACTTCCGCATGAAGGCTCCAGTTTTTTCCCTTTTTTGCATGTTATGTAGTTGCCTGAGTAACAGATAAAAAACCAGCTCTGTGATAACAACATAATTTAACAGGCAAACTTTACATTACTGTGATTTTTTTTTTTTTATTTAAGCAATTCAGAGTGGTCTAAGAAAAAAACCCACCTTTCATTTTTCTTTGTAGTTCAGGAGCCTGGACTATAAAACAGGAAATTCAGTTTTAACATTTCATCAGTTAACTCTCATCAAGACTGTCCAATCCTTACTTAACAGGAAAATGGTTGAAGTACTACACAAACCTTATAACATGCTCGGAGATCATTCTAATAATGCTTTTGGAGGAAGGGTGCATGACATCTGTGAGTAAGTGATGGGCAATTGGTTGATGTGCAAATTTTCTTTTAGTGTTTTCTGAATAGTCCTGGTGAAATTATATATCC
Organism: Rhinopomastus cyanomelas; assembly: GCA_013400115.1. Lineage (NCBI taxonomy): Eukaryota > Metazoa > Chordata > Aves > Bucerotiformes > Rhinopomastidae > Rhinopomastus > Rhinopomastus cyanomelas. The sequence continues at coordinate 327,318 of VXBP01008012.1, forward strand.
ATCACATCTGCAAAGAAGAGACTTTGGAGGAAATTATCTTGCAAACTGTCACACTTTCTCTTGAAAGGATATCCAGGAGTAATATATGGATTCGCTTTTTTGAGTGCAAGAAGGCAGGAAACACTACCGGCACGACATTGCCACATTCAAACTCAGACAAACAGTTGACACTTCTTTTTCCTGCTGTTTGGTTAAGCTAGAACAGCTGTTTCAGCTGAAGAACTCATTGTGGTATGACTGAGAACAGACTAATGGCTTCAGATGTTGCTAAAATCAAATTGCTACTTCTCCACATTTACAAAATACTACATTTTTGATTTTAACTCTAGTGATTGAAACAGTAGAACTACATTAGTAGTCCTTATAAGGATGTTCACATAGAAATGGTCTTAATGTTAGATCTTCACCCAGAAATGCCTAAGTTGAGGGGAAAAGACTGATGAAGGAAACCATTAACACCTGTATGTAGTGGGGTTACTGAGATTTGTGAATGCTTTTGCCTAAGCACAAAGCTGTACTTTGGAGTCTTGGTCCAGCTGAGAATATAGACTTTACTGAAGACAAGAAACTCTTTCTGAAGTTATCTGTATGATTTCACAAAGGAAAAAAAAAGATTACTATGAGATCAGATTAAAAGATAATTCTTAATGAAAGGGGTGCTAATTAGAAATTAACTTCTTGCTGGATCAAGGTGAACTGTATTGCCTTTGCAGAAGCAGTGGTGACTTTCAATGAAATCACAGGGACTGGGAACAATGTAGGACACAGATCAGACTAAATATGACAGTTATGTAATTTTGAATCATCTGAGACTTTTCCGCTTTAATCATCCAACCTAATTTATATATTTGTTATATATTAGAGAGGTTACTCATGTGAAGCAGCCTCATCTTAAAAAAGGTTAAGAAAGGTTAGTTGTTTTAGTTGTTTTCCTCTCACAAGCATTTTTCTTTTAAATTGTTCTTAAACATAAAAAAAAAGGTAACAAAATTAGAAAGGAAGCAAGTACTACAACACAATTAGACACTTCTCTCAAAAGGGTGCATGAGAGAAGCCAGATGATAAAATATTCAGCCACTTGTTCCAGATCTTTGGAATTAGTTTTTTGATATTTAATGGGAGAAGCACTGTAATTTAGGAATGAAAATGCAAATCATGTAATGAAGAGACCATAAGATGGATGTTCTGGGTTTGGACAACAGAGGTTTCCATTCATTTATTGAAGGAAGCAAATGTTCTGGTCATCTGATGCCAAAAATTACTGGAATTCCATTTTGGGGAAGTCCTAACAGGTTCATGCTGGAGGACTTTTGTCTCGGAGGGACAGAGGCAAAGGTGCCATTCTCCCACCTCAGAAGCCCTTGTATGCCAGAAGCTGACTACAGGACACAAGTCAGCCTTGCTGTAAAATAAACAAACACAACTTATCCTCATGATAGCAGCTGGTTACAGGCAGCAAATGGTTTCTGTTGTGACTCCAGAGCTGGGGAGTGCTGCATTTTGGTACCACATCCTCACTTTCTGTGGGGACTGCTTAGCCACTACTTTCGGCTGGCATTGCAAAGTATCTTAGAAACACTGTTTTTTCTCAGGCAGTAAGCAGAAAAATTATAGTAGATTGATTACTTCTTCTAGAAGGCTCAAATATGAAATAAAACACAACTGCAAAATGAATAAAGCAGGAAGGGGTTTCAGAAGACCTCATCATCTGTTAGCAACACAAAAAGGTGGATGAGAAATTAGTTGAGAGCAGCACTACAGAGAACGACTTGGGGGTACTGGTGGATGGGAAATAAGACATGAGCTGGAAATGTGCATCAGCAATACAGCAAGCCGGTGATATCCTGAGCTGCATCAAAAGAAACTTGACAAGCATGTTGAGGGAGATGATTCTTGTGGGTCTAGAGAAGGCCACAAAAATTTTTGAGAAGGGTTCAACAAACAACTGTACTGTGCAAGTTGTCTTGGGAGAGCAGTCACCCATTCAGACACAGGTGGAAGGCAACACACTTACCCTTCAACAGTGATTTCTTCTGTGCCTTTGACTAGGAGCTTCAGGCATGATCATCAAACTTGCTTTACCCAGTGTTATTTCTTGAACAGATAAAGTCAGTGAAACTGCCAGAAAAAATTTACTTTATTTTCAGATTCTTACCTTTAGATTGAGATGCTATTACTGAAGCAACATCACAATGACATACGTATCTTATTGAGTAGTAAGGGTCTGAGAACTGTCATTTCCAAGGAAAATACTGATCACTTATATGTTTATGTAAGGAAATGACTAGACAGAGGAACTGTGAATCCACATTCTGGAGGTTACAGCCAAGAGTAGTCTCCAAATAACCTATAAATCATACACAAACACAGATGTATTTTTCTTATATTTAGATAAATGTACATTTATCTCCAGGAGAGAAAATTCCTATCTCCTACAACATCATCTCTAACTCATAACACACCAGCAGTACCTAGATCAGCAGTAAGTGCCCAAGTCAGAACAAGCCACTTTCACAATCGCAGAGAGTCTGTGTTATTTTGGAATACTTTCACGTATCAGGGCTTGATTATCTTCAAGGACTTTTTAGACTGGTACCTGAAAACTGCAGGAAACACCATCTATTTGGTTGTTGCAAATATGTCCAATATTATCTTTGCTCTTTACTGAATAACTTCCTAATAACTCAAATGTCTGTGGAGTATTCAATCTTTGTTCCTAACAGATATGAAAGTGTAAGAGAACGTGAAAAAACAGTCTAGAATTCCAAGTATTTTTCTTGAATCAATAGAATCTTGTTCTGACTAAGGATCAGCCTGTTGACTTGATTGTAATGGTTTTTGATCCACAGATTTTAAGACAAATCCAGCCAATCTGAAATGTTACTAAAACAGACCTGGACAGTGGTTGAGTTGTAATTTTTTTTGTATGAATTCATGTTCAGTAGTACAGAGCAAAAGAATTTGTTAGATGCTCTCAGTGTCTTTCCTAAAGTGCAATACATGCCTGGTGATCTGCTTTTTAAAACTCATTTTTAGCAGCTGTATTATTTGCTTTTATATG